>VXBL01007743.1:208978-255427 GCA_013400195.1 Aramus guarauna
TCGGATGGCAACAGACAAATAGTGCTAGAGAGGAGACTATGAAGACCAGTATGGGATAATGATTAAATAAACCACAGAAAATTACTGTTCTCCCCACTGGATATTGAAATTTGCAGGAAAAACCAGCAAATTCAGCATAAATTTCAAACCAAAACTGCCAGTATCACAGAGTAGTGGTATATTTAAATGAGTTCTGATGAATTTGGCCTGTAGATTTATACAAGCTGAAAATAAAATGGATTTGACATAATTGACAACAGTTTCCAGCCAGTGTCTTCCTTGCTGGAAATCACAATGTTGTGATGGTCTCTGATAATGGTTTGTGACAGTCAGGACCCTTCAACTGTGAAGATTGCTGCTTTGGATCAGTCAGTTCCTCTCTGTCTTAAAAGATGGCAACAGGATTTCTTCCATTTAACTCCTGTCTGCAAACCTGCCCAGAACCTTGCCTACTTCTGTAAATACTGCTGGCTTTTTCCAAGGAAAACTGTTTCCAGAATTATATCAGAGATACCGAGAAGGCATTGAATGTCGACTTAACCTTTGCAGGAAAACAAGTATTGATGTCTGGCTTAGTACTAACAAACAAGCCCTCTAAAGAGTAGAGCAGATACTAACAAGCTAAAGGTGCTTTTGACTAGTTACTTCAGAATTATTGTTCTAATCTACTCAAAAGAATGTTTGACCTAAAATAACCCTCATTTTTAGTAGACTGTGCCAGTTTTACACTCACTAGAGGAAACAATGTGGTAATTATAGTATGCAACTGGAACGACTGAGTGGAGAATCAGGACTCCTCAATGGAGCATTGAATTCACAACCCAGGAAGCCGCTTGCCTAAAATAGCAAATTATCTCCATTTTAAAATATTCTTGGCAGGTATCAGGGCTGTCTGTAGACCCATCACGAGTCCAGCAGCACCCAGAGGCTCTCCACAGCAAGTCAAAGGAAGGAAAGTCTTTTGCTTTTGTTGTTGTGGCTGTTTTGGTGGTATGTAACACGTCACATTTTGGCCACATTACAAAAAGCTACCTCAATGCTTTGTAAATGTCCTACCCGATGATGCCCCACGTCAGCTCAGCGTGTGCCGGCAAGGCCAGGCTTGGGTCATCAGGGTGTCCTAAGGCAGCTAGGCTCACAACTGCACGCAGGAGGTGCATAGCGAAAAATCAGAAAGATGATGAAGCAAGATAGTTCTCTCAAGCTTAGGCTGAAGAACTGAGCTGGCTACGTCCTAATAGTAAGGCCACGTCAGTGAAAAGAACAATGTTATATAAAATGTCTTAATTAGAAGAAGCAATTTGATTACTAGCTGCAATAGAAGAGGAAGAATTTGGAGAGCAGAAGTAGCTGTAAGGGAAAGACAAATGTACCAAGATAAGCAGGGTTGTAAAAATCGCTCTTCACCTCTCTTTGCAAAAAATTGCTGTGTGGATCTTGAGGTTCCAGCTCTGGAGTCTCACTAAGAATTGCTCTTTCCTGACAGATTTCATTTAATTTTGAGGATTTAAAAAAAACCCAACAAACAAACACCCCAAACAAAAGAGATTGAAACAGCTACCATTGTCAGGTGTAAGATTAATTTACTGTCCATCCTAGAGACAGAAACTAACCTGTCCTGATTTTCCCTCCAACAGATGTAACAATAATTGCTCTCTTACTGGCAACAAGAGAATAAAAAGCAAAATACAGATACACTTTAGTCCAAAGCGTATTTATCTCCACCACTGAATGAAAATGACTACTATACAGTACAGGCTAATTTTTATTGAACAGTAGCAGTAAAACTGACGTGGAAACAAAATGATTTTTCTGGAGCTTAATATTTTACTGATTCTTGCCATATGGACCTGGAAGAACTAAAAGCAACAAAACCAGAAAACGCCAAGGTCTGGGTGTCTAAAATCTACCAGTACCGAGCGGGAAAGTCAGTGCACAGGACCGCTCCATGGAGCACACCGTGCACAAGGAGACAGAAGCACAAAGGCAGGGAACAGGCTGCCTGTTCCTGCAGACGTGGGAGTTCCCACTCAGGAACGATAAACTAAATGCTTTAACATAAAAATGGAACTACTGAGGGATAAAGAACACCTATTTCTCCAGTATGAAGGTATTTTCTTTACTGTACCTACTTAATGCTGTTCACTGAATACACCAGATCTCTAGAGAGCACAGTGAGGAGCTGGGTATCTGAGACAAAAATGTGTTTACCTGAAACAAGACAGTAACAATATTATACTGCTGCTGGTCAGTATTAAAACATAAACTGTGCATCCTCTGCCACCAAATCTAGGATGTTGGTTTTCTGTTTCGTAACACACAAATTTTCAGCAGTAGCTTTTAATATTGCATAAATGTCACCTTAGTGCATTATCTCCTACAGCATGATTGACACTGAGCAAACTCAGGATATTTGAAAATGTGAAGATACTTATAGTTGTAAGGACAAAAGCAGAAAATTTTGAGGATTAAAACAACCTATATACGTGCAGGCATGTAGTTATCTGTCGTCCCTTTAACACAGCAGACAGATGTGCTTATAACACAGGCTGCAGGAATTCGTAGGTGATAAAACCACATCAACCCAACGCAGCAGGCTGTGGTTTGCTGCGTGTAGCTTAACTTCGGCGGTTATTGTGCCTTGCTGGGGTTTGCTCACTACTGGAGTGGAGCTGCCAGGCCGATGCCGTGCAGGCTCCTGCTCCCCACCAGCACAAACGCAGCCGGGTCAGCGCCAGCGCTGCCGATGATGATTAAAATTGAGCCGCCTGCCTGCACCAGAGTGGATTACGGCAGGCTCTGGTGAACAGGAGCCATAGCTCAGCTCTGGGGGTCAATAGAGAGTAGGGGGGCATCATGCCTTAAGTCTTGCTGTTCCTTCCAAAACAACTGCCCAGGTTCAGCTAAAGATTTCCAGTGAGAACCAAACGGTTTCTTCAGCCTGAGGCTTAGCACAGGGGATTAGCCAGGTGGCACAGTTTCACCTGCACACAGAATTGCTTTTTTCATCTCCCTTTCCCATCCACGCACATTCATTTCCAGCTCATTACTCCTTGCATCATTATCATTTTACAAAGTGGACAACGTTCCCAGCAGAAGGCCCATAGCTGGGCATGTAAAATCTACACCTGAGCTTCTGCCTCTCACACAACATCAAACACTCTCATCACTACTTATTGTTCATAAATTGTAACTCAGATTATTGTGCAGGTATCACAGGGGAGAAAAGGCCCAACCTATGTTTAAAACCAGGTCTCTGAAAGCACGCTGCTCTTACACTGATTAACTCTCTATAAATACTCTACACAAAGATCAATCACTGGCTTGTGAGATAAAAACCACAGTGAATTATTTAATGAATAGGAAATGGCATAGACTTGACTTTGCTTTACTGTCCAGGACAGAAAATGTTCATGTGGTTGTGTTGAGGTAGCTGATGTGGTCAAATATGTTATGGAACAGGGAAATAGTGGAAGGTTCATGTTGATTAAAAAATGCTGATGCTGGATGAATGAGTGTCAGTCATTACCACAATCTGTTTGTGTCTCTTAGAGAACTCCAGATTTACACATACGTCTGCAGAGACAATTACAGACAATTGAAATGTCTAAATTATCGAGCACCTCATTTCTACAAACATTACAAAAGTGTAGTTGGTATCTGCTCCCTGCTCTTAAAATTTCTGCATTTGGCAGAGTCTAGCTGTGTAGCGGTAAGGACTGTGCAAGTTATTGCCTTGCTAAAAAAACAAATGTCACTGCAAACACCCTGTCTTTAGCAGGTCTGGGTTTCTTCTACTCTGAGACCAACACTGATGCTAAGTTGTGGGATTGTGATCAGTCATCACATCACAACACACAGGGACAAGGACAGGTTCACAAAATTCACCAGACTGAGGCCATGCACTTGGATCTGACTCTTCTTCCACAGATGAAAGGTTGGTGCGCAGGTTTGTTACAGAATAGTAGATCTTTTGGTAGTGCTAAATACACTGTAATCAAAGGAAAGCCACAGCAGTTTCATTCAGCATCTGAGGATGCCTGGATCCCAGGTTTAGCTTTGCCAGCTAAACAGTAACAGGGATTAAGGAGAAATTCTCACTTCACACCTCAGGAATGCTCCAGTCCTGGGCAACAGCTGCTGTCCCTTTAATTACAAGCCCTCCCATGCCAGAAGTTGTAACTAGAATCCAAGGGCTAGAAAACCAGCCACACAAATATTTGTTGATGAGAGATAAGAAGGAATATCCCACACACAAATTTGCATCCCGGTTTTGATATGAAACAGCACTGGCACACAGAATGAAAATGCAAACTGCAGTGACATGCACTAGGAATCACCACGCAAGAGGAAGCAAAAATAAGCAGTTGAAAAGTACCTCAGAAGTAACCTTGCTAGACAGTAATTTACAGGTGTACTGGTAGAAAGGGAAAAGACCAGCATTAGTACATTGAACAAGCATGTTATAACTAGGAAACAAGAACAAAATAAAGAAATTCCAAGAACTGGCACATCCTAGAGTATAGGATTTCAAGCAACTTGGTGTCATAAAAAAAAAAAAAAAAAAGATTAGTCAGTTTAGTGTTTTTTTAATGACGTTGCTTGACCAGTCTCAGTCTTGTTTACCATCAGTGCTTGACCTGGTTTTTTTGCTGCTGCTTTTTCTCTTTTTCTCACCTGTTGAAATCTCTGCTGTTGAAATCTCACATCCTCTTTGGAAGAAATTGCCCCCTTGCCTTAGCAGAGAAGTTCTTCCAAGAGCAGATGTGCTTGATTTGACCTCTGTCTGTGAAAGGCAAAACGTGCAAGCCCCAGCCAGAGCGGCCACGTAGCAGCCACTGAAGCCAGACATAAACCAGGAGACGGTGATGTTTAAAGGAGAGGCAGGGTAGATATCCTACTGAAACCAGCCTCCTGCCTTTTGGTGTGTCTTACAAAGGGAGAAAAAGAAGCTCTGTAAATCAGTAATGCTCATGTGCTCAGCATATGAGAGGGAGTTTCCACGGACACCAAACCTCTCCGCAATCCATTCAGGAGACTGTGGCTTCTGCCTTCTGCCCCTGCCACAGCACCTTGGCTGCTCCGGGTACCCGAGGAAGTCTCTGGTTCCCCTCATGCCCAAAAAGCCATGTTGAGCCACGTTCAGGTCTCAGGACTTAACGCTCCAAGTGGCAGCTGTCTGCCTGGTTGTCAGTTATGCTCCTTCCCCCACTATATTTCAAATATTTTTAAAAACAGGCCGGTGACGTGCTCTTTTGTTTTGTTAGTTACAGTAATCTTTTTCCTGAACGCACAGTGAAATGTCCTCTGCCAACAAATCAAAGCTATTTGTTGTTTAAATAATTATTGCTTTGCCTGGCATGTAAAATATTAGCTCAAACTAACAGTGACACAAGTGCAGCCCTTCTTATTTGAATTATCTTTTATCTTTCCCCTGTCAATGGTGTGACTTGTTTACAAAAGGAGAGCGGAAAAAGGCAGGGAAAAGAAACAAAATGCTCCTGCTGGTCTGAGGAAGCTCTCCCTGGGCTCTGCAGGACACTGCCCTCTAACAGGATTTTGGGTAGGCAGCAGCAAGAATGTAAATCTTGTTTGGCTGTATGCAATGGGCTTAGTGAAGAGGAGAATGACAACAAAGCACAACACTGAGGGACTTTGGTGTGCACTGGGGCTCTCTAAATTCACTGCAGCCTTGACAATTCATCCCAGAAAAGGATCGATCCCACAAGTTGTCTGACCGGCACCAATGCTCTGGCAGTGCATCTTCGTGTGGTCATTGCATCTTCGGGTGGTCAGTGCCTGGGCAGCTTTAGCAGCAGCAGACAGCCGAGCTGGCACCCAGAGCACACCTCTTCGGTCAGACACTGCCCAGACCAGCGCTCCGGTCAGGACATCAGTGGTCACTGCAAACTGCAGAAGACACTACGCAACTGTGGTCAACCTGCCTTCTAGGGGGTACATGTGCAGCTCTGCAAGCACCTGAGGAGTTGTGCTTGGGTAACTGAGCAGAGGGAGTTACTGCTCCCTGCGGGACTCCTGAGGACCAGTTCTGATTTGTATGGTAGGAGTTTTATGCCCCTCTTTTTTTAAAGTTCCACCTGGCTTCTGCAAAGGGTGTGATGCGTCTCCTGCAAGCCTCTGAGACTCTTCAGGGAAAGAGATCCTCTAGGCACATGCCAAAAAACAGCACCCATCGGAGCAGGTGGAGACACTCCATTTCACTGGGTGCTTTGCAGAGGGAGGGGAAACTAGAAAGTGGCTTCTCCCCCAGATGCCGCTGCCAGAACAAGGCAGGTTCCTGTGTGCAAGGAGCTTCCTATGTGGCAGCAGGAGCATGATTTACAACAAGACTTTGGGAGTCTATGAACGCAGGCATGAATACATGTTTGATCCACAAAGTTCAAAGAGCCACTAAAATAACCCATTGGAGTGTCTTAGTGATTTGCGAATTAACAAAGTCCAGTAAGTGCAGGGCAGCTACCCACTGCCCTTATTAATAATTAAGTTAATTAATTGAACTTAATATGAGTTGCTTTCGATATTGCAGTGACGCTCTCTTCCTCTCCACTGGCCCTCATCCTTCCATTTCAAACCCATTGGCCCTTACAATGTATTAAAATCCTTACACACCTGCAAGGTGATCTGAGCAGATTCTTGGGAAATAAATATTTTTGTTGTGTGAATGTTGGTTCTCATGAGTCATGGTCTCTATTGCAGAGCGAAAGTGAAAAGGACAAGTGCACTTACACTGCTGTCATCCATCCTTTCTCGTCTCTTAGTTTTATGTGTTTCATAATCCTCCATGAGGGTCTGCATCAGGTTCTTGGGTCGCTGGGCTCCTGCAGCCTCATCATGTGGTGGGTCAGACTGCGAGACAGGGCCTTCTGTGGTGGGGGATGGAGGAGGCTTGATCTTCTCTATCTTTCCTGAAATGACATGAAAAGCAAAGACCCCTTCTAAGCTGAAGGACTCACAAGTTGTTTCCAAAAGATGACAGCTGAAGAAGTGTTTTCAGTGGGGTTTGAATGAAGAAACAATTTGGAATGATGTTTATAAAACAATCTGGTAGATCAGAATGGTTATGGGCTTTTAAAACACTCTCCTTCTTCCTGAAATCCACTGCACCAAAACACTACAAAATCTTTTTACAAAACTTGGAAAAGTTACCAAACGACACAATGCAAATTTAAACCATCACTATTACTTACAGTAGTACCTGACTGAATTACACCTGTTCCCTCCTCCAGGACACACTTCAGTTATCTGGAAATGTTCGTAAGATTCTAGAAAACTGCAAGATATATTTTTTTTCCTGGCTCAGACTATACAACGCACAGGATGCCACTGCTGTATGTTGGGGACCATGCGCCAGATGTCCAAAGACGGCATCTTGTTAAGTGTTGCTGGCTTTTTCACTTCTTCCAGTGCTTTTTATCTGGTTTGTAAGCGTGAAAGGCTTTGGGATAGTCCCTTGTGCTACTCCTCCCTGAAGTTGTTTCCTGCAAGTTTCAGAGGGTGCTCCTGGAGGGATACCTGTGGCAGAGCAGGATAGGGTTTCTACCCCACACACCCCTCATTCGGACAGGACCCTTCAGTCTCCTGGTGAGAAGAAAAGTCAGAGAGAAATCAAGTTGCTCTCTGACTGAGCCCATTTCACCCAGGGGAGCCTGCTTCAGGGACAGTGACCCCAGCCGAAGAGCTGGGTAAAAGGCAGGCCAGAGCAAGGAGACCACCGTACTGAGCTGTGGGAGAGCTCAGTGGGTGGACAATCCATGCTTCTCCGGAGAGGACAGCCTGCGTTTCTTATCACCAGGCACCGATACGGGGTGAGCTGCCCAGGCTGTCCTGGTGGGAAGAATGAGGATGATGATGGCAGGTTGGGGGTGTGGGAATAAGGTGCTGGGATCCTCAGCTATGACATGAGAAATCAAAGCTGAACCAAAATCAGTTTCCCTTTTCCATGGCATGGCAGCTCTTTGAAATAAGACAGTTCAATGAATGGGAAAGAAATACAGGAGAAAAAAACCCACACCCCAAACCCTTACAAATAAGTGAGGTAACCAGAAAGATTGTGCAGATTTTCATGAAACGTGCTGTTGTTAAGACAAATGAAAACCCTAGCTGCTCCTCCAAAAAGCATCATGACAGTGGTAACCACTAGAGAGCAGCCTTGAAACCTCCTAGAAGATTCAGCAGGATTTATTCTTGAAGGGAGAAGTGAAACCTGAGTCAACACTGCAGAGGTCTTTTACAAGAAATCCCTTTGCCTGGCTTGTTTCATTTCTGACCAGTATGGAAAACCCCAGCATTCTAGTTTCTCATTAAAGGCTTAGCTTAAGCTGTCTGGTGCAGGGACAAGGCTGGGAATTCATCCCCTCCTAAATCCCCCCACCAGAGACTGTAGGGGGAATTTCTATGGGCCCAGGTTCTCCTTTGGGTTGTACCAGCACCAGCTCCACACAGAACCAGGAGTTACACTGCCAAAGCAGGGGCCAAGAGCAGGTCCAGAGCTGCCCAACTGCACCCAGCTGCACCCACGTGTGACAGCTTGCACTGCTGAGCAGGAGAGAAAACAACAATCACCTTGCCCATTAGGTCCACTGGGTAAAAAATTCTGCTGAAAATAAAGGGCCTGATTAAAGGTAAGATATCTTACTGTATTACTTCATTCTTACACTAATAAATAACTATCTTGGACGTATGGAAGTAATGCAGGAAGAATCGGGCTTCTCAGATGTCTGCCCAGCTTTTATGCCTTCCCCCAGGGATGCAGACCATCACAGGATGCTCAGACCTATGGACAAGCCTCACATCTGAAAAGAGCTCCTTCCACCCCACTCTCCCTGGAAAACAATGCAACTGTAGGCTTTGGGGATCTGCATTTTAGAAAGGCAATATCTCTGAGCAGACCCATCCTCCCTGGATGGAGGACACATCAATTTCTATATTGTAGCAGCAACTCTGCAGCAACATGCAACTGTACTGAGCATGCTGGTCAGTGTCACCATAAATAGTGTCACAGTTCCCTTTTCACAAATACAGAAGCCAAGGTGGAAACAAGATTTGCCCACAGAAAAACAGTGGTTTGTTGGTTTGCATCCACAAGAAATTATGCTTATACAACTATTTTCTCTCTGTAAGTGTTTGAATCACATTAAAAAATCAGGAATTCACAGCATCATTTCAACTACTTTTCACAGAAGAGTAAGTGTCTCTTTCAAGTTCCTAAAAAATTTGTGAGAACAGGTAGACAGATGGAAAAGAGAGATCCTAGCAGTAGTGCCAACAGTGGCAGAAAGGCAAGCAACCAGCACAACCATCAGTGAGTTTGTGGTTAGATGAGGGCGTGTCTGAGGCTTTGGGGCTCTCAGAACAACCACAGAAAAACTCCATGAAACTGAAGCAGAGCTCCAGTCCAGGGTAGACCTATTCTGCCAGCTTGGATTGTGTTAGAAATGTTCCTGGGTTAATTTTCTTCTAGCAGGTTTTCATCCAGATAAGGTACTGTTCTCGGGCAGAAGAGCCATTCAGCATAAAAGCATCATGAGACATGATGATGACAGGCACTCTCTACTTCTGCAGTCCCATGCCCACACATGATGCACACAGACTGCTGGTGGTCCTCACCCAAATCCCAGCTGAGTAATAGAGAAGCTGTACTCTGATTCAAAATGAGAAAGGGTCACACTCATAGGATGCCAGCAAAAACTGCAGCCTGATGGTTGCACTTGCAAGTTAACAGTAGTTACCAGCAGTGTCTTCCCCTCCAGGGGAAGGTAGTCCCCTGAGGTCACCTTTAGAGCTGTTGGAAGATATCAAGTACAGGCTATAGCATCTCAAATCTTCACCTACACGTTAACATTCTTCTCTTTCAAAGGGACTCCAAAAATGTTCCATGGCTTCAGTTCTGGTAACGGCTCCCTCCACTTTCTGGCTTCAGGGGTCTAGTAGGAAGCTCCTGGAATTTGATTTCTCTTATCTTCCTGCCTGTTGTGCTATCTGGGGCAAGCAGGACCTGCTCCTATGGAGAACGCTCTTTCTAAGCTCTGGAGAAGGGAAAGCTCAGGGACGGAGCAGCTGCTGCTGTGTCCTGGTCTGGTGGCTGCAAAACATCACCTGACACCTCTCTGCAAAATCAAATGTGTAAGAGCTGGGGACAGATTAGCTTTCTCCTAAGAAAAACCTCTGCACAGCTCTGGGGAGCAAGAGGTTTTGTGATGGTGACTTATCCACCCTGTGGAACCTGATGGGTGTCCAAGCACTCGCTGCAAGCTGAGGAAGGATGCTCAGCTGATTTGCCGCAATATCAAGAAGAAAGAGTGATGGAGGCAAGGCACTGGGACAAGGGCCTGAGCCACCACTAAGTAACCAGCAGGTACCAAGGGCCACCATATAATGTGAACTAAGGTACAAAGGAGATGGGAAGAATGGACCTTCACACAAGTAAGAGTAACTATTTTAGAGATGCTGTTGGCATTTTGTAAGGTATCTGCAAAGCACAGAAAACTTTTCAAAATAAGGTATTTCAGCAAGACAGATTGGTTTAGGGGACTTGTCTGTGCTGAAGTCAGGGGACAGTTGAAGTACGTAACAAAATGCCCCTCCAGTGATGTGGAGCGTCACTACCACTCCGGGTGAAAGGTGGGCTTCTTAGGTTCTTGAACACCAAGTTAGCAACATGAATATGCAAACACACAAACAAGCAAACATTAAAAAAAGAACCTCTTGAAGATCCTCTCACTTCATACACGTTCTCCACTCAAGAGGGAGTAAGAGGGCAAATGACAAATGAGCTGGGTGAGTATGCTGTTAAGGCTCTCCTGGGAGGTGTTCAGGGCATGAGTGATGAGCACTCCAGAAGAATCCTTGAAGAGAATGACGAACTTTGCTTTTTTCATGCCAGTAACTATGTAGGGGTAAGGAAACATAAACGTTTCATTTTTGCTCTAGCCTTTCACAAAATTTTCATTTTAAAAAGGCGTTCATGCATATGTATTATACCTGATTGGTATTCTTTACACGTATACAGGCCATTAAAAATTTTGCGATGGCTACAAATATTAAAAATATTTTGCCCCAAAGTTTCTGCTTCTCTTTCCATCGTACAAAAAGTATCTTCAGGCTGTGGTTGAACCTGAGAAGTTTCCTTAATGTAGGTTATTTACTAGTGAATAATGAAAGTGGAAAATGGTTTCAGGCTGAACAGCCTGAGTTTCAGGAGAGAGCAAATATTCACAAAGGGTTTCTCTCCAACAGAAGAGCCCTCACTGAACCATGACCCCTCATGTAACGATTTTCATGCTTCCTTTGATGAACAGGATTATTGAAGTCAGGCACTACAGGAAGTTAGACAGAAATTTTTTAAGTACTCCTAATAAAAGAAACATGGGAATTACACCACTAAACGTATGGTGGATCCTCTTGTGTCACACACTCATCATCCTATTCAAATAAACTATCAAACAGCCCCAGTTGCTCTGCCCAGGACGGATGGTGGACCACCTGCACCTTGTAGAAGGAAACCACTGTCTTGCTATGCAGCTGCTCAGCACCTCACCAAGTGCAGCAGGTGCTGCAGCAAAACAACATGGGAAACATTCAAATTGAAATACAGCTCCGCAAATATTAGGGGATCCATGATGACTCCCAATTTAGCCATGCTCAAGCACTTTTTTTGGTCCTTCTTGGGTTTCCTTATGCAGGAAACCCAACTTTAGGGGAAAGGAGTTCACATCGGTCTTTCCTTTCACTTTTCCAGGACTACCCTGGAGAGGATCTCATCCTGTGCACACACAACATGTAGTTGTTGTTCCACTGAAATTAATCTGTGTCATGCTCCAGTGATCTGAGGTGGGTTAAAAGGCTGCTTCGAAGCATCCCAAACAGCTTTAAAGAACACTTGTTAGCAGTACAGAAGTTCACGTTGGCTTGTGCTGGGTGGCTGGCAGACAGTGAGTTTAGTGTTACTGTCAGTAGTATGAAAGTTGTATGTCAGGGTGGCAAAAACAGCCTGTTTGCTATCTAAAGTAATTAGCAATTATTTCACACATACGCCCACATGAATTGTGTTAATCTTCCACACTTCAGTCAAAACAGCAGTTCAGCTCACTCACTGCAGTACTTTTTTGTGGTTTGTGTTTCTGTTATCCACATTACAATGGTTCAAAGCAGTGAAGTGCGGCAGGACTAATAAACAACCAGGGACTTCCAGGAGTCCTAGTAAAGCTACTCTGCCCAGTCCACCACCAAAAAGCAACCTGAGAGATAAGCCATTGCTAATTAAGTTAATTTCTGCACCTCCTCAAAAGAGTTCTGGTGAGTTTACACTTCCCCACTTAAGGATCAGCAACAGATTTTTCAAATTTAGACTTGACCCCCTGATTTCTTTCTGCTGAGGCATCCTGATGTTAAAAGAAAGGCAACTGCATNTATTCCTTACTGTGCCTACCACAAACAGATTTTGTCTTCCGCTCTGTAAATCACTTCTGTAACTGGCCACAATGAAGCTTTACAGCCAGATTTTGTTGCCTCTGCCGAAATCACCTTTTGCCTCTGTTTTTGTAAATATTGAAAATGTCTGTAAATATTAAAATAAAAGAAAAGTTGCTGCAGTCTTCCAAGGGATCGCATGGTATCCCTTCTCCTTATTTTTAAGGATGCCTGCAACCTTTAACTGCAACACAGCTGGCTAAAGGGACAGCAAGGATGAAATGAGCTGAGGGTACACATCCTGCAACACTAGGGGTGCTGAGCTAGCTTCTGCCAGCTGGAAGCTCTGCTGAGCACATCCGCTGTTTATAAAGCACCAAAAGTGGAAGATTTAAATGACTTTGGCAATGCTCTTTGTGGTTTTTTTTGTTCAATGACATCCTTACACATTGCCACATAGTCATCTTTTCCTAGAAATTAATTCTTTGCCTTGTCACCAGCGGCAAATTGCAGTACCTTGAGTCACTGGCTAATAGATCTCAATTTTCTTTCTTGAATATATGGCAGTTGGACATTTAAAGGAAACTGTCTGAAATGATCCATTATAAATACAAGTTTGTCATTCTCACTGGAATGTAATTTACAATGAACATTTTAACATCAGACAGAAAGTAAATGCCTTCTGAAGAGCAATAAGAACAGGAAGTACACTGTTTTCCCAGTTGATCTGTTAAAAGAAGCATTAGTGTCAGCAGACCTTCCAACATCAACTTGTGAGTAAAAAGCAACCATTATCAGTCTCTTTTCGAGCACTTGCAGTGACAGATGATGGTGGTTTTGAAAGTGGTCATGAGCACACCTTTAGACAATGAGTCCTCCTAGCTGAGGTCTGTGGTGCCCTGTCTCACATCTTGTCAGACAATGCTCAAAACATCTCAGTTTATGGAGACTCCCTATGAAAAATGCTGTTCTATAGGAGTGATGACAATAACACTTCAAAGAAATTTTCATCATCTGCTACGTTTTTTGGCAAGAAACACAGGTCAAAATCATCCTCTTTGCAGAAGAAACAAAAACAAGCACTAGCTATTTATGTGCTGCATCACACTCCAGTTCACAATCAGACTGGGTAATGGACTAAATCCAGACCTTATTCAAGTTTGCCATGACTTTCAAAACAAAAGGATCACCCTGAACAATTTTTGGAAGCATCATTGGCTCCGATTTACACCAGTGGAAATAAGGATGGAATTTTAGTACACTTGGTAAAATTAATTCTTCTTCACAATGATCACTGTTAACAAAAACTTCTAAGTACTTGCAAAGCATATAGGTAGGTCTATACTAATAAAAATCACTACAGAGAAATAAATAAGCCTGGCATGTGTTTGTATTTCACTTTTAAGATTTCTTTTTTATGTTACATTAAGAAGGCATGAGTGTTTAGTTTTACTTTTTGAAAAGGGGAAGGAGGAGAGTGATATGCTGTAACTGCTGTGAATGCCACCACAAGGACCCAGAAGGTCATCAGTCAGAGGACTTCTACTGAATCTATTAAGCATTTAGTTTGTGACGCCTGTTTAATTTAGTAGTGAATGGCACCAGCTGAAATATGTGGCAACTCACAGCTCTGGAGATCTTTTTGCCAGACAAACTTCATTAAGAAGACCAAGAAATACCTGAAAACAGAAAGCAGAACAGACACACACAAAAAGAAATGATGCAAACCCCCCAAATCTCTAAATCCCCACTACCTTCACACTTCCTTTATGATATGCAAGAGAACAGAAAGCCTGTTAAAAATGCTTTGCATGTTTGTCTTTCAAATACACACAGAGCTGCAAAAACTGCTGCTGTCCTTCCTTGTGATGATCCTGAATTTCCGTGGGTGGTCTGAGCAGCACAGCGATAGACATGTCATGCTACAACGTGGCAGGGGAAGAATAGAGCAGAGGGTTTTTTAATAAGGATCAGCAGGGTATGTAAGTCACTTCTGCACTACATTTAGGGAAAAAACAAAAACAACATCCCCAGATGTGCTTCCTGACAGAAAGCATGGGTTGTCCCATGCCCTCCTCCTGACTGCAGCTTCCAGGCAGATGAAGTCATGACAACCCTCCTGCCCCCTTGCAAAATGATGTACTTGCTCAAAAATGACATAAAACTGAATCTGACCTGACTGTTCAGTCATATTTCACTTTCCCTCTGATGCTTTGGGTTCTCACCTGGTGCAGTTTTGTAAGACACAGTTCTGGTGGGCATGGGTGGTGCGGTCTTCGTAACAGGGCTTGGTGCTACCTGCAGACCTTGCCGCTGCCTCTTCAGCTCCTCTTCTCGCTCCTGGGCAGCTCTGATCTCTTCTTCTATCATCGACAAAGTCCTCTGCTTCCTCGACCGTAACTTGAAAGGGCCCACAGTCACTTCAGGCTCCTGTGTGGCCAGTATGGAGGCAGTGCTCCTCAGCTCAGCAGCCTCTGAATACTTGCTGAAATAGCTGACTTCGTGCCTATTTTCTTCCACAAGGAACGGCTGGCTGGCTGAGTACACAGGTGACTGCTGCAAACTCTTCCCTTCCCTGAGTCCTGAGTCTTCCTCTTTTGAAGTCTTTGGTATGGTGTCCCTTTTTTCTTGAACAGGTGAAGACACCTGGGGTGGCTCGAACATTGGCTTCTGCTGCTCCTTGGAGGCTGGAGCTGGCCCGGTGGTGGCTGGCTGTTCTTTGACCGAGATCTCCTTCTCTGCTGGGATTTCTTCTTCCTGGCACTTTGCTTTATCCACCTGCTCGGCTATGGCTTGTTGGATGGCATTTTGAACCAGCAGGCCAGCATGGTACTCCAGCTGGTCGTCGATCAGCACGGAGTCTGCCAAGGCGGAGGAGGGAGAGTCACAGCCTGGGTCGCTGAATGACTTGGAGATGCCTTCAGCCCTGCACTCTGCCGGAGTGTCGGCCTGCGGGGTCTGTGGCAGGGAGAAATCTGCCAGTGAGCTTTCCTGCAGGGCGCTCATGGTCTCATTGGAGGCACCACTGTCACTGATGTTATCCATGCTGAAGTCATTGGAAAGGGTCTCCAGGACGGTGGTATCCTGAGACCTGATAGACAAGTCATCCAAACCAGAGTCAAGCTCCTCTGGGGGGGAAGAGACGCTGGCTGACTTTGGGAA
This sequence comes from Aramus guarauna, assembly GCA_013400195.1. Taxonomy (NCBI): domain Eukaryota; kingdom Metazoa; phylum Chordata; class Aves; order Gruiformes; family Aramidae; genus Aramus; species Aramus guarauna. The sequence goes on from VXBL01007743.1 coordinate 224,570, forward strand.
CTGGTCTAGCACGCTCTGTCCATCATCCTTCACTACTGTGAAGACTGCTCTTGCACTCATGAATTCTCCATCCTCTGCCCACAGTTTTGAGGCCTGTCCGGCTCTGGGGCTATCACTGCAAGGTAACTCTCTTACTGGGTCAGCAGTGGTAGTATGAGCACTTGTATCATCTTCTGAGGTACAGGAGACTTTCTGTGCTTTGACAACAGTGGCATTGTTACCCTCAAGCTGTCCCATTTGCCCACACACCGAAACGGGTCTTGTCACGGAGGACAGTGGCCTGTCTACATGTGGAGAATTGAGGCTTTTGTAGAAGGGTTTGATGGAGAACATTTTGGGTGTTCCTGACCGCCTTGGTGGGGCCTGACCCTGAGACGGACCTGAATGCTCCATCAGCTGGAACTGCTTTCTGGCAGCTGAGAAGTCAATTTGTTCTGTGACAATATCCTCTTTCTTGATATTGACTGGCTCTGGTGGTACAAAGGAGCAGCTGACCTGTTTGGGGGATGTTGGTGTTGCACCCTGCTGCTGCTGTCTTTCCTTGCGCAACTTGTACTTCTTGTGGGACTCCAGATGCTCTTCATCTAGTTGCTCCTCCAGGGTCTTCTCCTGGGGAGGGTTCCACCATTTTGCAGCAATGTTGGGGTTTTTCTTGACAGCCTGGCTTTTAATGAGTTCCCTTCTTTCCTTTTCAAGTTCCATCATTTCCTCTGATGGTCTCACTTTGCGAACTTTGTATTTTTCCTTCTCTTCCTCATCCTCAAACAGCTTTGACGGCTTTTTGTCTTCATGGAAGGCTCGTAGTTCAAACTTAGCCTCTTTCTTCAGGGTTGTAAGAGTTGTTTCTCCATCCCTAGAGGATCTTCTAGAACTGTTTGAAGACGTGGGACTTCCTGGCACCTTCAGACTTTCCCTAGTGTCTTCCTTCAGTCCACCCAAGGAATGGCCATTAGATTTCAGGGTCTCATCTGTTATGCTACCTTCATGTTGTTCAACTACCAAGGGTGCCTGCTTGTCGGCTACATTTTCTTCCCTTTCACTGGGTACTGAATCATTATTGACGTTAACAGATGCTCCTGAGCAATCCATAATGGAGGCTGCACTTGGTTCAGGGGAGGATGTCCCGTTAAAGGTATTGTCTGCAGCAGAATCGCAGCAATTTGCCTCCAGCACTTCATCTAGGTATCTGATCTCTTTAGCAACTTCACTGTCCAGAGATTCATGCCTGTCCTTAAGTCCATTGTGGCTGGCAGCAGAGGAAAAGAAGTGAGCTGGATTTTCTATAGGATGTGGTGAAGCCACTGTGGTGATGCTTTTATGTTCAGAAACTGGAACTTCAATTTCCATTTTCTCTTCCTTTGTAGCAAGCACAGTAGCTGGCTCCAAGAAATTGGCACAGTTTTGGTCTCTGTTTTTTCTCAACCTGATGTCATCCTCAGGGATTCTGGAAGATTTCTAAAATAAAAGAGAACAAAACTATGATGAAGTCCTAAAAAGCAACATTTTATTTTATGAAGAGTAAACACCATCTGGAAAGCAAATCCTAGCACTTCTTAAACTTGAGATTAAAGCAGCCCCTCAGAGTGTGGCAAATCATTAACATGAAAAATAGAAAGTTACCTTACCATAAGCTGGACAAGGCACTAAACCAACAAACTTTCATCTAAGTATCTCCCATCTGCTTACTGTCCTCACTTTGTCATTATTTCATGCCTGTATCCTGGTTTGCCTCTAAAAATGAGCTTCGGATTTCCAAGTTATTAACAGCTTGGCAGTTTAGGTTCTTCAAAGGTTTGCACATGCAGCACACAACACCTATCATGTTGGTATTTTAAAAACACCTTCTGCACCTAAAGGAAATCTCATAATGCTTCTGCAGATGAGAAGTATTACTGTCCCTGTTTTGCAGAAACAGATGCTAACATGCAGGAAGAGTAGGCGATTCATCCCAAGTTAGGAAAAAGGACGTAGCATCAGCAGGGAATATTAATTTCTCAGTGGATCAATCCTGGTCATCAAACATAGGGTAGAATTACACAGTGCTGGAAAGGCATGGGGTCTTTCTCCAGCCCCCACGGAAACCCACACACGCAACTGGACCTGGGAGACAGGAAGCATTTGCAACTCCCACGGCATGAAGACCACCACAAGGAGCATGACAAGGACCAGAGTCACAGTTTCCTCCCTCCCACTGCTTTGATCTGCAGTGCAGATGCACTGGATTCATATTTCTCCATGATCTGTTGCCTCTGCTCTCAAGGAGGGTATTGAAAAAAACACTATTTATGTTCTGGTATGGGCAGATTTTACCCATCAAGCAGCCTATTGAACTTCCTGTGAGTAAAGTGTGAAGGAACTTTAGATTAAGCTGGTAACATGACAATGAATTTCTCAATAATTCTTACTGCTGAAAGGAAAAAAAACCCCACAAATACAAAACAAACCACCACCAAAAGACAAGAAGAGGGCATTTTCAACATTATTCTGCCAAAAGAACTTGCTAACTCTTGATAACTCTTCTTAACTTCTGAAAACCAAAGTGACATGTCTATTCACTTCGACTAACATTTTAAACCAGAAACTTGATATCTGAGGTCTCCGGTTCCCATTCCACATGTGTTTCTATGTGTGAGGCACAGGCTTGGGAAGCAAATGGCACAGATCAAACCCTGTGAACTCAGTGGCCACCCAACAAGGACACCTTTGTTTGCTATTCACCCCCACCCTTGCTGTTCCTTGTCCTGCAAGCTATTAATACACACTGCAGCAGAAGATGATCAGCTAGGAGCACAAGGGAACTTATCAGTGACCTGAACAATCACATTGCCTCTGGGTTTATATAGGCAGTAAAAAGCATTTGACACACCTTAAGGAATTACAATCAGTCAGCCAGAAGAGCTCTCTTTTTAAAAGCACTTTGAAAGAGTTTTCTAATTAGTAGTTGTACACATTTGAAGACAATGTTCGTTTCATCCATTAGATATTTTCTTCTTAATTGTGCTTAAACATTGGGAAAAACCTTTAAAAAGAACCAACCAACCTGCTTTTGTCTATGTATTGTACTTCACACACTTCACTAGTTCTATTTGTACTTAATTTTTTGCTGAACCTAGGAATTCTCCAACTGAAGTTTCTAGAATCACTTTTCTTAAAGCATATTACATTTTTCACCATTTAAATATCTAAATGTGGCCAGTTTCTTCTTTAGTCCTATTTAAAGATACATTCAAGAAATTAGAAGTTCTGCAAACAAATACAGAATAGCTAGGATAAAAAATCCTTACGTTTTTGAGTGGGCGCAGCAGAAATGAAAGAATAAACTTTCTTTTAACCTGAAAGGGCAAGAATTGCTTTTGTTTTGCCTGCATAACTCCAGGTATCATGACACAACAGGTATTCAGGTGACAGGACTAAGACTGCAATTCCTTTCTGAATATTGGGGTTTAAAACTCCCCTGCCTGACTTGCTGGTGCACGACAGGGGATGTTGCTATCTGGAGCAGCCTGTGCAAAGGGACATAAGCATCAGTGCAAGACTGCTGGCTGTTTCCTTTCGCGCAAACCGTGAGTATGCCATCATGCTCCTGCTAACATCTGCTTCTAATCAGACAGATCAAAGTGGCATTGGTAGCTAACTACATGTTCTCTGTAGCTGCACACCTTCAAGGGATGCAGAACGTCAGGTAACAAAGCTGTGCACCCCAGCCACTGAAACACATCTCCCTGCAGAGCCGAACCAGAGCCGAAGGGCCCCCCAGTCCCATGCTTCTAGTACCTCCATGCCATGCAGCTGGGAATATCCCTCAATTGTCCCAGACACCCTGTTTACTAAAGCATGTCTACTTCCATCACTGCTTTAATGTATGAACTATTTCAGATCATATCACGTTTGGGTATTCAAGTCAGGGAACAGAACCAAAGGCACAGCATTTTACTAATTTCTTAATGAGTAAGAGCCCATCCTCTTATGATAGCTGCAAACCATAGCTCACAAGTAAGGTATATACATGTAACTGCCTAATGAGGGCACGCATTTATGACACTACGTAATTCTGAAAGTGCATGTGTCTGTGCAATTAGTGTGGCATATGTAATTATGTAGTAAGACAGATAATTACGCAGCAAAACCTAGGAGGAAACAATGCTCCTTATGGGAGGGTCTTTTTTTGCCAGGGATTAGTAACTAAGCAAGGAGGAGGGCTCCCAGCAAGGTAGAGAAGCCAGGGAGAAATGGTAGAGGAGGAAAAAAAAATATGATTAGAAAACCCACTCAGTTTTTCCCTCAACACATTCTGGCAGAATCTGGGACAATTTTGTGAGGTTATGGCAATAAGAGTACGCTCCAGACACTCCTGTGAGGAGCAGAAGTGAATCTACTGATGAATTACCTGAAGAAGATAACTGAGAAGATCATTAGGGATGGAAGCAGCTGACCAAATAAAGCTTTTCAAGACAGTCTGGGCCACAAGAGCCTGTCCAGGATAACTGGCTGGGTCTGGGAAGATGGCACACCTTGGGATGGCGACATGATGAGTGGGAGGAGGCTTGGTGGAGGAGAGTGGTGGGACGCACAGAGTCCCTGCATGGGCTGTATGGCAGATGGAGGCGAGCTTGCCAGGGGGCTGCTTTTGCTCCTTAAGTATGTACTACCAGCTTTGTATTTGCTGCCTACAGGGAGGAGGCTTTTCAAAGCCTGCACCATTACAAAGGCCTGTAAATGGCAAAAGGGCTGCATTCAATCCCAATTGTAGTCAGCAATACAGCGTTCAGTGATTCCCATACACTGCTCATCGAGACCCAGATTTTACAGAAGTTACTGTTACATTTACCCAGTCTCTGAATGCATTCATTGCTGTTTAAGTCAAGATGCAACAGGGTAATGAGTGTAATTTTTACAATGCTGCCGCACTTTACTAAAGTGCAGTTATTAGCAGCTCAGAGAATTATTAGCATATTTCCTCCTTGGTTGAATTCTTCATCTACAAAAGTGTATGTGTTTGGGCAATCAACTCTTTTAGGAGGAAGAAAATGTGGGTGTGCTACTAGAAAGACCCAGCAAATGTACTGCCAGTGCCTGCCTTTGTTTGATGCAATGCAAAATGCATATGACAACAAGTGGGAGGCAAATCTTCTGAGCCACATCGACATTCTTCTGAAGCAACAGCACGGGGTGGGGGAGTGTGGGGGGGGGGAAGAGAGGAAAAGATTAAACAACTAAAAATATTTCACCGTTTTAAAAATCTAAACCACACTTTTCTCATTGTGGGCTTCTACCAATCACTCCACCCAAGTCTCAGGACAGCTTTTAATGCCGTTGGTCTCCTGGCATCATTAGCATTGTCGACTTCCCATTTCTTCAAATTTCATTTTCCTCTGGAGATGTCCTGCACTGCACCCACTTCTCCTCCCGCTGCCTGATCACTGAACCACTGCTTTGTTCAAGCCTTTCCCCTCTGCTCTTGGATCTAACTCTTGGGCCTGCCATGCCTCTAGCAGTTTTAATACAATACTGTAACTTAAAAATCACATTTGCATATGGTTGACTTGCTAATCCACACCTCCCTGATGATGTCAATCATCTCCCTTTTCACCTACTGTCTTGGCCTGCCACTCCAATGTCTCTTTGCAAAGAGAGGAGAAGGAACCAAATGATGGATTTGCTAGGGGATAGAATCTGGCAAACCTTCAAGAAAGAGACTGCTTTCACTCAGCTCATCCTTTTGAAGAATGCAGTCACCATCTGTGTCTCAGATGGAGCCAGCCTCAAGCACTTCAAAGATACAGAAATCATCTGAACCTCTGTGCTTCCAGACAGCCACCTGGTCCAGCAAGAAAATCCCTAGCCAACACAGGTATCGCTCTACTCTTGCTAGCAACTGCAAGTATTTCTTTAGAGAAGTGGTTTTCTGTAGAAGAATGGCACAACACGGAAATGTTGCAGTTCTTAATGAGTAAGAAAAGCAAAAGCAGAGTCTCGTACAAGGTGCTAGCACCCATCCCTCACGGCTCATGCTCACTACCACACAACAGGTGCTCAGAAAGGCTCAACCATCCCACCCCATCCCAGATGGGAACAACAGCCCAAACCACTGTGACGCCTCCTGCCTCACGCCGGCTGGTGTGCTGCCTCCCTCCCATGGCAGTTGCCACTCCATCCACCTCCAAAAATGTGGTCATCCTGCTCATCACTGGAGGGACAAGACTGTTCCAGGTGGGAGCCTCTGCAGAAAGCAGTTTGAAGAAACGTGCCAAATACTTTTGTGTTTTGGACACTTCCTGGTCTGGTGAGCTAAGAGAAAGCAGCAGTAGAGAAAAACTCTTCAAAAAAGATTCTGGAACTGGAGAAGAAAAGGGATGCATCTGATGATGGGGGGGCTGAAGGAAAGGGAGGGGATTTCTACTCACACTACCTACAGGAACTATGTCTTTTCATTAAAAAAATAAAATAAAAAAAAAAAAGCCCAAAAGCAAAGTGTTGTCTTCTTGCTCCTGCATGAAAAGGCTCACTTTTTCCATACAATATTTTTATACTGACTCCAAATGGTTTTAAAAATACTATAGAAAGTGTTGTCCAAAAAGATTATGATTTTTCACCTCATGAAACTGGCTAAAATTCAAGTTTCAGAAATAAAAATCCTCAAATCCTGTTGTCAATTTTTGTTGAATTTAAAACATGTCAGGCACATCCTGGCACTCCCTTTAATAGTTCCATTCATAATTCTACTTGCACACAAAAAGCAAAACCTTGCCTGTTCCTCTCACAGTGCAGTACACAGTGTCTTCAATACACAGTTGGAAACCATTTCCGATGACTAAAATGTATTAACGTTGAGTGTCACCAGCGACATTCTCCGTCAGCAGCTCTCTGCGCTCTTCAGTGACTTGAGTGGGGTAGCCAGACAGGACAATAGGCAAATTTTCTTTACGAAAAAGATGGTTTATCTCCCTCTAAGCACTTCAGACCACAAAAAGTACAGTCTAAAAATGAATGCAGCTTCGAACTACCTCCCCCTCAGAAGCAGTGGGGTGATGTTTTGGAATAGAGATAGTATTAAGGGTTGTGGGGATGTGGAGCCCAGACAAGTACCTACTTTGAGGGCTTGCTGTACGACATTTTCTGAGTGCTTTTCTGTATATCCTTTATTTGTCTGTTTTAGAGAGGGACTTGAGATCACATTTGCTCAGAAAGCATGTGAAAGGCTTTGCAATATTCTTTTTCATTCCAGCTGAGCCACAGGCTTCAGCTTCCCCATGTGATAGTGTAAAGCTCTTTTATCAAATCAAAATCCAATCTTCTTTTGCTGCTGTAATAAATTAAGGATGGAGAAAAGTGGCTCAAAAAATAATGAATACTGTAATGATGAGCATGTACTGTATGGTAGGATATTTTAATGACAAGTATGCAATGAATGATACCATTATTTTTCCAAAGATGTCTCTATAGGTTCAGTATTTTCTGGGCCCTCAAAGACAAACAGCTGAGGCTTTTCCTGAGCAAGCCAGGATCCACCTTTGGAATACCACTTACTACTTCCCACTAACTCCAAGGTACGTAAATTGGAATCAGTTTTGTACAGGTAGGAAGCCACTTGATCCTTTACACCAGCTATTTTCTCTTACTCCCTAAAAATATAGATCTGGTCTCTCTGTGAAGAATATGCAACCCTAGTGACTAGATGTCAACTATTGCTACAAAGGGAAGAAAACCAGGTATGTTCTTTCTTTATATTAAATGCTTGTACAGCTGTTGTGAAAAAAAAAACAGCAACCTGAAAGGCTAACTACTTTTTATTAAATACTTTCATTCCTGAAAAAAACCTGTAATTGCATGAAGCACCTGCACGGACAAAGTGATTTATACAGAAATTAATATTTAGGGGAAAAAGGCTGCTAACTTCTAAATGAAAAGAAATATCACCTCTGATAAAAAAAAAGTATCACAGAGGTTATTAGAGCATGATGGTTATATAGCTGGCACTAGGGAAACCAGTATATATGCAAGTGGTGTAGAGTTGTACACTACAGTGTGTGGGACTGGTTATCTTTGCTGTGAAAGCTCTGTTCAGTTCCACCATAATCAAGATGCAACTCTGAAATTACAGGAAGCTGTGATTAAACTTTCATTCGGAAGCTGTAGCACCATTCGGTACTGCCACACTCCACTCCCCTCATTTTCTATCAGCATCCAGATAAGAGGATGCCCTGAAGAGCTCCAGAATAGTGTTTCACACACATAGGGAGAACCAGGAGCTCCTAGTACCCAAGAGATCAATAAATTGGTGATAATATGTTTTTGGGTACCAGACGCTGCATTCCAAAGACCATTCACTTGTTCTCTGCAATGTTAGCTTCTTGTAACGTAGGTCAGTCTGAAAGTGCAACTGAATTAGTGCAGTAAATGCATGCATTTCACCCAGAAAAATGTGGTTTTCAACTCTCTCATCACTCTCATCAGTCCAAATTCCACTCCTGATGCCCCTTTCACTTCCAAATTGATTTCTATCTCAAAAGAAAAATGCACAGTTAAGTACTATTTCTTCTATTGCTTCACTCAGTTCCCCAGGACAATACACTCCGTGTGAGGGCATGGGAAATCAACCAGTGCTGCAGAGAGGCAGCACTAGGCTGCAGGTCAATACAAACGTGTTAGTGTATTAATCAACCACAACATCACAGTATTTTTTAACTTCATTACATGTTTTTCCTAAGGGTTACTTTTCTGTGGCTTGTCTCTAAAATCTGTCTTTGCTGAAACAAGAATGAACGCTTCCAGCAGCAGGGATATTTGATTTACAGAGCATGTGGTCCTAAGTCACTTAAAATGGTAAATACAATCCCCTGAAGCAGTCTCCAATGCTACCTAAGGAAGTGCAACAGTTTGATGGATGAAATGAAGGGCACCACATCCAACTAACACATCAGGAGCATTACACAATTAGAAAATTGCCCACTGCCTGGCAGGGCATTCAAAGTATGATACAATCCTTAAGGAATAGAAGGAGAATTTCTTCTTCACAGCTGAAGGTCACAGATGAGGTCCAGTACCATGAACCACTGCATTTGCAGAGTCCATTGGAGAGGTTCCCCTCAGCTGGTGCTGGTGGATCTGAGGTCAGAGCTCAATGCTCTGTTATTAGTAACACACTCTCATGTTCAGCCTCTGGTTTGATGTTAAGTGGAGAAATCCCACTTGAATAAGGATAGAAAAATGTTCAGCATAACAGAGTGCCCAATATAGATACTGAGTTGGGCACAACACAATTACTGAATGTATGCACGAAAAAAAAAGCCCCAGTTTCACAAAATGCTGCAGCTGAAATCTGCCCAACACACATCGAGGATGGAACAATTGCTCTGGCAAAACATGATCTAATCCCAGCAGGGGGGGCGAAGGACGCTAAACTAAGCCTTGCTTTTAATACTCTCTAACCCATCTAGATAATGTCAGCACAAAGAAAGGGTGACCTTTATGGTCAGTTGCACAAAAAAACAATGAGACAAGGGGATTTCCAAAATTCCTTAGTCTTTTCACTGGGGGCGGTGGGGGCAGGGTTCCTGTTCCATCTAAAGAATGGAGCTACAGCGCTCCTCTGTAAATGTGAGATCTAGAGAAAAATACTGGCATATTAATCATTTTGGTGCATGAGAAAGGGACCTCCTGAGGAAGGAATTCAGGTTAGGCAGGGGCAGGAGGAAAGCAGCACGTGGAGACAACAGGCCACACAGTTTGCTTGTTCTCCAAGCTTATGGCTGCTTGGAAAACTGTTTTAATACATTGGAGGAACAGAGATAAACCTGCCATAAGCACACAAGTAGGCTTTCTGAGATGTATTAGTATTAAATTAAGGTCTTCTGATGATACAGATTCTTTCACTGGCTGATACAGTTCTATAAATCTTTCATAAATGGTCTAAACTGCATTTTCTGAACAAAGATACATGATCTCTTTATGGTGGAGCTCTTTCACCACTTACTTTCAAGGTCAATATAGTAGGAACTGAATGCTTTAAGTGAAGCAAGCACCTACAAACCTTTGCAAACAAAGCCTAAAATAGATTATTTTTCATTTTCTTTCACTTCTCTGCCTCACAAACGCTAACTGCTGGAGATCATACTGCTTTTAACTACTTCCTAAAGCCTAATTAATACTTGCTGCACTTCTAAAGGGCATTGCTGTTCAAGATCTACTGGAGTTTGACGCTTGGGAGTAATGCCGCAGAGAGGGCTAAAGGAACAAACGATGCTCAGAAATGTGAAAAAAAGCCTAAATGCCTATTTCTCTTTGAGAGCTGAAGAAGGTTAAGAATTATTATTGATGCTTTGGCTCTATCAGTAGGACTTGTTACAGCTGCTCTCATCCATTAGGTTAAGACCCATCACAGCAAAATCTCCTTAAACAAAGGTATGCCCAGGTAACTGTGCATGGGGCAGTGTGTCTCACCCAATGGTAGCCTGCTCTGCCCACAGCACAAAGAGCAGGACAATGTTTATTTCACGGCAGGCAGTGAGCCTTGGCAGGGTTAGAGTACCAGCGCTAAACCAGCCGGCTGGCTTGAGCACTTTATGGGTTGCTGCCTTCCCAGTTTTTCAAGGAAATTGACTTATTTTAAAGCTAGAGACCCCTAAAACTCTTTATAAAGAGTGCATGTAGTGGCTTAAAAAGGTCTCAATTTATATTTACCTTTAACCAAAATATATTTTAGGCTGTTACTTCCAGACTCAGGCAAAAGCAGATCACTGGAATATTATTAAAGGAAAACTGAGAAGACATTAAGAAAGAAGAAATCTAGTCCTACCTCGAAAATCTTTTGAATTACATAAGTGGAGAGGGAGAAAATACAACGGTGATCAAAGGATATAACTAAAGTCTCCACCAATAGCTGTGTTATCCACATAAGAGGGGAGAGAAGCCACTTCCAACAAGAGCCTGGTACACCACCTCCCCTGAGTCACACATCGTGCTCAGAGCCCATCAGGAAATCACCACACAAAAATGCGTTCACTCCAGTCCTCTTTTCCAGAAACAAAACCACGGTAAAACCAGAATTTGAGCTACAAGTTAGAGGTATTACACAGGAGATAAAATCTTGTAACTCTAGTGGACTGCAATTTGCAGGGCACTTCCTCTAAGGGGAGGTATTTTAACTTTCTAGATGGTGCATGTAGAAAAACACCCATTCAAGACACACACCCACAAAATGAAAACCACTATCATTAAATGATTAATCCAACGTGGCCAAGATGATCAGGGGGCTCTGACACACCATTTCCACAAATAGCCAGGAAATAAGTAATATTTAACAGACAAAGAAGTCAGAGTCTACAGAACAGGGTCTACAGAACAGTTTTGCTAGTAAAAGGCCAAATGTATACAGTGTCTAAACAGGAGGATGTTGCTAAATTCTCCACATGCCATTGGTGTCCCCAGGCTATAAATGTGACCTACGATGTGAGTAGGCATTGTGAGCAGTTAGCAGCTTCATCTAAGCTTTGGTCATAACACAAACTGAGCACTACAGTCATCTCACTATCTCCTGCATGAGGATATTTCATTGAAAGTGAGACTTGGATAGGATTTTTTTTTTCTAATTGCTTATTTGGGAAAAAGGCAGTTGAGAAATGCTGGGGAATAAGACATTCCCTTTCAGCACCTACTAATTCCTGTCCCTCTGCCCCTGCTCCCCTCCCCTCTTCCAACCAAAGACTTATTATTCCTTCTTTTCCTGCTGAAAAGCCACTGATTATATGACCAGCACATCTGGATTACATTAGGATATTATTTGATTAAGGCATTCATCACTTGCTCTTTCACCAAGTGGAGAATTAAGATAATGGTTGGGAAAATGGTGTTAACTGAACTGGCTATTCCAGCTCAAACTGCTCTGCTTGAAAAGTCTGATCGTGGGTTCTTTTTTTTCCTACTTACAGAAAAATTAAATAAATATTGGTTAATTCATTTAATGTTGGCAAGATCATCAATGCCAATGTAAGCTGTTATATTAAGGGTTGCTGTCATCTATATTTCTCAATTTGCTATCTGCTAGGAAATGCTTGCTTGGAAGTATTTCAGTCATAAAAAGGCTCCCCATTAAACTGCAAGCAGCACCTCATATTTCTGTACAAACAGAAGTTTGATGCATTCTGGGTCAAGTCGCTTTAGAGGAGAGGGGAAACACACACGTATGGCTTAACCAGATCTGCCCAGAAGAGTACTGTTTATTAGCCTATTGCACAAGCACTCAGTTTACAGTATTTGAAGTGACTGCATGAGGATTCAGCAATGGAGTCTGTGTACATAAAAACCAAAGGACAGACTGGAAGGAAAGACCACGTCGACTTGACTTTACCCTGAAATATCCTTCCTCATTTCTCAGGAGCTGAAGAATGTGCTATCCCGGTGCATACACAGAGGTATCAACTAAGTGCCACAGCGTGCATCAAACGCCATAGGAACCAGGAATGCTGTTGTGGCTAAATGCGACTGCCCACAGTACTACGCTTGTATTTCCTTCGGTGCTGAACAGCTGAAAGATGAAGCTGAACAGACACACTTAAAGACTCTTTATCAACTGGAGTTTGCTTTACAGTGTCAAGAAGGATAACACAATGGACTAGCAGGAAACATCCTCCAGAACAATTAGAGAATTCAGGTTAAAGACTTTGCTAGTGCTGCCTAAACAACATAGACACTGAACATGTGGGTGATTTTCCTAGTTATCACATGTACAAGATGCACATAAGTATCTTTTCTTTCTAGAACCAATATTCTACACGCAAGTAGAAAGTTGTAAATTTCAGAACGCTCTGCCTACTGTTTACAGTGAACAGACCAGCCACAGAGAGACAAATTCCATAGCTATCACAGGGAAAAATGGTATTTTAAATAATAAAGGCTCAGTGAAGGTACAAGTCACAGGTCAGAAAGCTTAGCTTGCTCTTCTCTCTCTCTCTGTTCCTGTAAACTCTGAAGCAACCCCCAAAAAATGTTGTTTTCCACAAGAGCCTTCACTTTGTTTGGCTTGTTAAGTCAAATTCCTTCCCCAGCTTGTTACAGGGCTGGTTGAGGGAGGGCTGGTTTAAAAAAAAAAAAGGCAGCCCACACCCTCAGCCCATTCACACAAGGAGGCTGTTTTAAAAGGAATATGCCAGTTCACACTACTCAAAAAGAGTTCGACTTCACTTAACCTGTAAGGCATCCACCTCCTTAGTGATACCTTCAAAAGCATCATGCTGGCAACAGACCCAAAGACCTGTTTTCAGGTAGCGTAAGCAGCGGTTGAGTGTTGTCTTGGGGTGTTTTTTTTGGGGGAGGCACAACCCAACAACACATCCTGTGGATGGCTTTGTACTAGAAAGGACCAATTACACGAAGGGCTGCTATGAAAGGCATAAGCTCCAAACAGTAATCTGCAGTATTTTACACCTACTAGGAAATAAAAAAAGGATTGACCATATTCTTTCCACATGAGAGGCTTAGACATTCACTGAAGTCCTTAGGGCACCTTTGGTAACTTTCTGCTTCAGAAGGCTCAGGGCAGGGCAGTGGTCCCCAGCCTGTAGGAAATATGTCAGCCACATGGAAAACAACTGAGGACAGGGAATTTAAAAAGAATTAGTGAATTCTTTTTAAGTGCAATGTTTTCAACAGTACAGTACTTGTTCATTCCTGCTGCCTGTGAGCTAGTGACATTTGAGTACCCTTGGATTAGGTTTCCTGGAGGCTTGATAGTTAAAGCTAAAAACGTGAGTTATGCTGACCAGGCGTCCCCTGCAAAGGCCCTCTGGACTTTGGGTTAAAATGGCTCTTGAATTTAGTGTCACTTTGCACATGTTGCTATAGATGACATAGCTTAAGTGTTGGAATTGCATATTTTACTCACCTGAAGAATTACGTAATATATTAATTTGCTTTTTCACTACTTCTGGGACACCAGCCAAGGGAAGGCACAGCCATCCTCTACCAGCAATGATGAAAAAGAACAGCAGTGGTATTTTTGACGTGAGAACCCTTGAAGGCAGTGGTAGCTCACTTCATCTGATGCTCAACCACCTGCCTGAGTCACATTAAATGAAGCAAGTCAAGCCTCTACAGTTTTAAAATGGGTAGGTAAGAAGCTACTTGTCACCTGTTGAATCAATCTATGAAAATAGAATGGAAACAAGGTTCTCTCAGGAAAAAAAGAAAAGACACTCAACATCCCTGTCGTAAATAAAACTAGGAGTGGCTTTGGTGAGCCTAAAGTGACAGGAAATGTCATGGGCTTTCATATAGCACCTCTCATATTGTCTGGGAAAGGGGCAGAAATCATAATACACAGTTACAGCTTCTCCCATATTAGTTTTGTGGGTTTTTTTCTTGTTGGATCATCCAAGAATTCCACACTATGATGAGGGATAAATCCCTCACAGAGAAATTAAAATTTTTATTAATCTGTATGGAATTTAAAACGCAATTTCTATATCTCCTTATTGATTAAACATGAAGTTCAAGTAACCCTGCTTCACCTGTGGTCACTGAAGGAAAAGAAGGTCACAAGATAATTATCTTAGGTTCTCTCCCTGCCACCAACCACCTAAAGCCCCACATGCCTGGAGGTCACTGGAGGACAGAACTGTACCTGGAGCAATACCCAAGTGTGCAGGAGATGGTGCTCAAGACACTTGTTTGCTACAGATCCAAGGGAGTTGCCCACTTGACGTACACTCAGTTTTCACTGCAACCTAAAAGAGTTGCACTAGAAAACAGCTCTGTAAAAGATCACCTATTTCTCATACCAATTAGTTTTGGAAAACAGGAATAACAACATATCCTCAACATATTGGTATGTTGCAAGAATGAACTGTGCTATTGCTAATGAAGATCTTGTGTACAGTATAGCAGTGTAGCTTAGTAGCAAAGGCAGCAGATACACTCTGTTAAACCTCTTCTGCTAGAACTGGCCTCAAATAAACGACTTAGGAATTCAGGACCAACCATTACTGTCAACTTTAAATAAGCTGATTTTTGTTGGGTTTTTTCCCCTTAAAGCCTTAGTCCCTTTCAAGAGAATCTCATAATTCTAGTACTCTTAGCTGAAGTGAAAAGCTTGAACAGATTTGATTGATTTTTGTTGTTTTTTTTCCCTTAAAGCCTCAGTCCCTTTCAACAGAACCTCAAGTTTATATTAAAAAAAAAAATCTACTACTCTTAGTTGAAGTGAAAAGCTTGAACAGAAACTTGAAATGGCTGAATGATCAAGAAACAAATAAAAATGCCAAAAGTCTACCTCAAAGTGGTCCAAGAATACTTTAAAATTATTCCTCTTAACTTCTTGAAGTGAAAGGATTCTTGACATGTCTGCATTTTAAAGCACCACTCCTGCATGACTATAAGCCCCGGGGCCCTCGGTCCTCTACATCATGCCATACTGAAAGGCAGTAACCTTATGAAGATTGAAATGCAGTGGAGTCTGTATGAGTATCACAAATCCACTGAACAATCAGCAAGTATTGTCTTCTGGAGACATCAAGGGCAAGATTATAAAAGACAGAGTGATGCTGGCCTTAGTATCTGAGAAAAAAGGACCGTTTCAAAGTGATTTTACCTGTTTCAGGCCTCTAATCTTCCAAATTTGCAGCACAAATGCACATTAAAGCCAAGGATGCTGGTTTTTGCAGCTAAATCTGTGTAAATTGAAAAGCTAGTGTGAGTCAGGCAACCCCTGTTTTTGGCTGCAGGCTTGAGGATCCTCAGGTCTGTGACCAAATTTGTCTCTCAGAATGGCAGGTCATATGCAGTTTTAGTGCTGAATTAAACTTAAGAGTGAGAAAGACTCTAACAGGCCACAAGACTGCCTCTGTCCATGATAGGAGGTCACCTGTAGAAGAGGATGAGATGTGTAAGCAAGAGCTCAACCAGTCAAAGATGTAGGTGGCACCACGTTGTCTGCAAGGGACTCGCGACTTTGGGAGACTTCTTTAATTCAAACCAGCCCTCCTTTGTGAACCTTCAAGATACGTGATGAGGCACTGGATGTGGGGCAGCGTCTATGCTACGAGTGTTCCTGGGAGAAGCCATCTCAGATTTTAGCTGCTGGTTGCAACTTGTGGTTATGGTTAAACAAAGCAGGGGCCAAAAATTCTTAAAAAACGTGACAGAAACAGAGATTTACGGTGTTATCCCTCCTGATTAAGCAGTAACAAAACTCTAGCTGTCAGATAAACTCAAGCCCTTTCAGCTACCTCAGGACACAGATACTTCCCTATCAGCCCAAAGATGTTCCCATGCTGGATATAACTGCACTACTTGAACCTGCACCACAGTATCATCGTTACAAGCTGCTGCAAATGGCTAATTCTAGTCTTGAAACATGTACTTGGAGGAAAAAANTGCTCCTCTTTATGGAAAGTGTACGCAAGCTTAAGGTAAACCAAACAAATCCCCTTTCATGTTCACTGACTTTCTGAGCCTGTTGGACTAGCACCCTTACATGACCACTAAATTAAAGATGTACAATACCAGAAGAAAAAACAAATACCGGAAATATTACTTGACCTCCTTCTGTACCAACAGTCTTTTCATGATGCACATCTCATCTGAGAAAGTGCTATCTCTCTCCTCTGTATCATAGCAAAGTTGCCTGCACACAGAAAAAAGTCTTACGGGACCAGCCACCATTTCAGCTTGTTGTCTTCAAACTATATTATCTCCACAGACATCTCTGTCTGGGACTGTAAAGTGAAAAGTGCCCCACAAGGCTGGCTCATGGAAGCAAAACTGCTGCTTCAGCATGCAACTGCTAAAGTTTACTGAACATTTTAAGGATCTAATTCTCATTTTTAATAGCTCAACAAATCTACCCTATCAAGAGAAATAAATACAAGCAGTGAACATCGGAGGATGTCATGTGCAAGGGACTAGAGTAAAACAACAAAGATACAGTAGGTATGTATGGTAAGGCTTCTCGCATTTTAACACCAGCTCTGTCACTGGCTGGTTTGGTGTTTTTTGGCTTTTTGGTGAATGGCTCCATTCTTCAGCCTTCTCTCCAGGTAAACATCTCTGACTTCTCTGCACGGCCCGGCGTGGTGCGAGGAGATGCAGGGAGCACAGCTCAGGAGGGGGTGCCCATCCACCCATGATGCTGGTCAGGTCATAACTGCTCACAGGCCAATTTTCAACTTTCGGCAGAGAGGGTTCATAGCAGCCAGGGAAGCCAATCTGACAGAATTCTTTCAATTCTTTCACTTCAACAAGTACTTTTAAAAAATAAATAGTTTTCTCAGATATTTCCTCATGTTCAGGTGGCTTTTTGATAACCTGCAATTACAAATAATCTGGCGAGCAACCTTAATTGTTCTTCCTCCTCCTTTCACAGAAATCACACGCTTTAAACCAAAAGGCCACTTCTATTTATTTTATGAGAACAAATTGACTCTGTCAGTTTAATTTCCCCTGGTGCTGTAACCAGACCTGCTGTTCTTCTTATAACGACAACCGGGATGAGAGAGAACTAAAACCAATTTCTGAGGATAGGCTGCATGGGCTGCTCGCCCACGCCTCAAACTTCTCCTTTCCAGAGCAGACCTCCCACCTCACACCCGCATTTCAGACAAAGCGTGGTCTGCCGCTGTAGCAGCAGGAGAGTAACTGCTCAGCACGAATTACCCAAGGATGGCCACCGAAATGAATTTCCAAGAGGAAATTGTCACATTAAACCTTGATGAGGGAGCAGAAGGCTCTTACATTTCACCGGTGCTTTGCATTTTCTGGGCAACTCACAGCGGGGAGGTGCAGGGCGGTCGCTTGCTGCTGCCCACTTTCACAGGGGAAAGGACCAGCGACAGGCTCTGCCACTGCTTGCTGTCAGGACTGTATCTTCTCATGATGGAGAAAGACTACAGCTTCTTCAGAAAGAAAACGCCTCTGGTGTGTACTCATACTCGCACGAACGTGTGTGCTCATGCTGGCAGATGGATGGGGTAATGTAAGTAGGACTCACACCTCAGAAACCTTTAACCCTGGTGAAATCCAAGAGTTTGTGTTCAAGCCAACTCAAAGGATACCTGGAGGCCCTCTCTTGATGCTACCTGGACTAAAATTCATTTCCAAGGGTAAAAATGGTCTTAATCCTTCTTATTTCCCATGCTGAACAGGTAAAACATTTTAAAATATGTGTTCACACTTGACTGCTCTGAAAACTGGGACTCGGGGGTGTTCTTTGTTCAGAGAGAAAGCGGCACATGGCATGGTTACTACTCCCAGCACGGCAAACATAAAATACCTTGTCAAAATTACAAGGGCTGGAGCCATAAATGCCAATCAGCGGAGAATGCAAGATTTACAAAAAGATGATGGCTAGAAAAACAAGTGAGAAAGGTCATACAGCATCCCACTTACTTGTTTTCCTCATATATTTACAGTTAATATTTGACTGTTCATCTCCTTATCTACTCTAGCAAGCAAACAAGGTACCAGAAATGACACAACTGCTTGTGTTTGTTGCAAGCCATATATAGAGGGAAAGACTTCCTCTCCCCTCTCGTCTTTTCTCTGCTTTTTCAGTACCTATCAAAAGCACTGGCTTATCTACACGCTTTTGTTGTGGGTGCTGAGGTGGTGGGTGCTGCACTCCACAACCTGTGACAGCAGATGTGACCACTGCCACCCAGTGTGATTCCTGTGGCCGTGTACTACAGTCACTTCACAGTAAACTTTTCACCTCTGCTCTTCAGAGCTTTGAAAGTCTAAAGCTCATTTCAGCATCCCTCGCTGGAGAGGTATGCAAGTGGATGAGCTTCTCCTTAGTGTTAAAGGTGAGGTAACTCAAGCCAGCCTGACACGCACTCTCAATACGAGTAGGAAGGCACTTTGCCCTGCTGCAAGCCATCTTCAGCTGCTTCGTGCTCCCACGAGTTAGGTGTGCACGGACGCCAAAGGGGTAACCGAGCAGTCACGTATCGGCTGCCTGATGGGAACGGCCCTGTGCGGGCTCTTGCCTCTCTGTAAAAGCTGACTTGAAGAAGCTTCTTCTGGACTCATTTTAAACATTGTTAGCACTTGAGATGAGCTGTCATCCTGCATGCTGAGGCTGTTTCTCAGGTAAACACAAAAGACAAGATAAAAACCAACCACCCCCACCACCACCCAAGTTAAAACAAGCCATTTATTGTGGTAGCAAGGAATGTGTGCACAACATTTATTTTGATTTGTTTAGATAAGGTGGCAGGAAACAAAGATCCTTGGGAATTTTGAAAAATGTTTGTTTTAAAACAGAACAAAATGTTTAGGTAACTCCCAGTCTTGTAAGCAGGAGGTATGCCGTTTAATTTCTATTCACTCAACCTAAATCTGAGTGTTTTAACTCTGGTGCCTTCTTGAAGAGTTACATATCCTGCACAGGCAAAGCAGAGAGGTTAGTTCAGGGTTATGGGAGTCAGGATTTCTTCAGGGGAGTCAAACCTTCCCCATATTTTTAGAAAACCTACTGAATTTTGAGGGAGCTAGAAGTCCGAAGTCAGAGTGAAAATCCTTCAGGCTGCCTGCAGTTTACCTAGGGTTTCAGAAGAAAGTGAGGTATTGTCAAGAGACCCTCCCATTACCATCTGTTGAATAGGTTACATAAAACAGACTTAAGCAAGTTCCTCCAAGCATAACCCAAGAATGTATGGGGTTGTTAGAGATGCAGGGTTGCTGTAGCTTTGAACAGACACAATAATTTAACTAAACAAATATAGAGAAAGTTAGGAAGGAGAAATCCCAGCAGTCTGGAAAGAAAAGAACACCTGGTCGCAGTAACAGCACTGACAGCTATCTGCCATCTATCTAAACGAGACCAGTAAGAAGCATGGGGCAACTTACCAACATAAACTGGATATGACTAGCCCTTTACAAACCAAGAATCAACACCACAAACCGTCATACAGTCCCAAGCTTAGAAAAGATGTGTATTTTTCAAATTGCGTTTAATGCTTCTTTCGCTGTAATTACTCAGCTGTCATTACTTCTATACTTAATATGGGCAAATGTCAAAACAACATTTCAAACCCAATTTTGTTCTATTACAATGGATTTGTTTTATTAATAGGGTAGCTCTGTTTATTAAACAACAATAGCAACAATAAAATTACTTTATGAACATCCAGGCTCCTTTTCCCTGCCTTCCTCCCTCCCACCCCAATCCGTCAGCCCCCAGCCCTATCACCCAGGACCAGCAGAGTTGTTCAGAGGGAATCCTGCACAGCAGCAAGATGATGCTGACAGCCAACTGATGTTAACAGTCTCCTGTGACAGGCAGTGATTTCTGAGGCTAAACTTCCCAAGAGTCCAGGATTCAAAGAATTACATTGTCCTTGAAAAGGAGCCACACAGAGCTTAGGAGGCACAGGCAGGCTATTCCTGGTCTAAAAACCCAGCTTAGGTTCATTCTTCTAAAACCTTTTCATAACCTTGCTTTCCTATGACTCTGGAAAGGTGTGGGAAAAGCAAACACAAGTAAGATGTCTGCTGGTCACAGCTTAAACCTTCGACATACATCTAATGGCAACAGAGGACGATGCCATCTAACAAGACTGCAGGCCTACAGACAAAGATGCCTACAGACAAAGATGAGCACTGTGCTACTTATCCAATGAGCAAGGGCATATCAGGAAATGTTAAAGTAACTTTAATTTCCAAAGAATCATGAACATGCATTCCTTAGTTGCAGAGATTTTCTAGTATTTAGAGGCAATTATTTAAGTTTTTCCAGCAGTGTCGTACAATAAGCTTCTGTTGAGGCACTGGCTTATTTTCTAGTAATTATAAATTTCTTATAGTGCTCCCTGCTATAAAATTAAGCTTCACTGTATTGATGGCACTGTGCAAAAAGGCACAGATATGATTGCAGCACAACATCCCACATAAATTCAGCATTAATACTTAGTTCATTCTTCAATGAATTCAGCAGTGCAAGTAATGAATTTCTCTCTAAACAGGTGCAGCTGTGATACAAAATGAATTCCGGGGCTACAGGATCCCCCTGAAATGCCACTGCCTTCTCAGACACAAGATTCAATTATAAGGCTGAACAGGAGAAAACAGGAATGAACTTGCCAACAGTCAATGCACTAAAACAAGCACCATGTTCCACTATAAGCATACTCCTCCTGATGCAATAATATTTTCTTATTTAAAAAAATGCTGGGTTGGAAATATCTGAACTGCCTTTCGTATTTTGGAGAGGGAGGTGAAGGAGAATGCCGAAGGAGCTTTTCCATATTGGGGCAGAAAAATCACACAAAGATAAGAAATTGCCAAGCAGTGCAACTTGTCCTAGGACAAAGCAGATGCTACAAGTTCACAAATTCAGAAGAAAAAGCTAGGAACTCTGAAAGTCAACATGTGTACATACAGGGTTGCACAAACTTAATCCTGAAGTGTATGTGAGATTATGAAAGTTGTGTGCATTTAAAAGGAGAAATCAACTTAAATAAAAGACGTATAATTCCAAGGTCTTCTTAAAGAGAGGACAACAGAATCTTTTATTTGTTTGTGCTAAATTATTACTTCATAGAATACGTTGGAGAGCATATTTTTTGTTTTGTAAGAATATTACAACATGATTTCTTGATGACTTTTTTTTTTTTTTAATTACTCTCTTGCAAATTTATTTCTCCTCATTTAAGAACTGATGACGCAGAGCTCTCTGTAAATCTATACTCTTGTGTGAAATGCAGACAGCTTACAGGACTGTTGCTGATCGCCGTTGGACTGTGTTGCCATATTTGTCAGTTTCTTTTCACTAAAGATTCAACACAGACAGCATGAAATAGGCCCTAGATACAGAAATTATAAACTGTTACGTATTGACAGACCTCAAATCTTACTATACAAATACTGAGCTTTTTGTTGAAACAGTTACTAACCTGTGAATTATTTGGCGCAACTGTTTATCTTTTTTTTTTTTTTTTTTTTTTTTTTAGTGCTTTATTTTTTTTTGGCAACTGTTTTTTTTTTTTTTTTTTTTTTTTTTTTGAACAGAGTTGATTTTCCTTCAAGCTAAGACTTGTCTACATGTCTTTGACAAGATAGAAAGACATTGCAGCAGTTGAGAACACACTTGAACATACATTGTGAACACACAATGTCCATTCTGAAGCTCTCCCTATATTGCTAATCGTCATTATCTCCATTCTCAAGATCTAGAAATGCAGCTGCAGCAGTCTGTGCTGCTAAAAGCAACAGATGAGAAGAAACATGGTGGCTCCCTAGCTGCTGAAGCCTATCTTCCAGGTGCTCTGCCATGTCTGTGTGGGGCACGAGCACTCAGTGTACTGCTGTAAGCAGTGACATCTTCAAGGGACATGTATTAATGAGAGTGTTCACCACTGACAGAAGACTTGCCAGCTGTGCGCCAGACCCTGAGACAACAGTCCATGACACAAGACCTTCCACCATTTCTGTCACTTAAAAGGAACTTCTCTCAGGCAGCCATGAGCATCACAGCGGCTCTGTGGGGGAGGTCTGGCAGAGACCTTTTCTGCTCCAGCACTGCTGACAGAGAAGCGGGAGCTGCTTCCTCTTGGAGGCTGCAGAACTGGCAATGATGATTACCCACATAAACACACATGTCCACAATTTCTCTTTTCTGAGTTTTTTCCAGGTTTTCTCTTCCTTGTATTGGTCTGTTTTGACCCTCAAGCTTTCTCTTCAGTGTCAGCTGTCCCTCTTCCCCCTCTGCCTTCCTCCACCCACCACCTGCTCACATCTCAGTGAAAGAGGTCATGCTATGTGCTTCAAGCCATGTTCCTTCCGTGTAGCATCTTCCAACAGCAAGATCCCTGTGGTTTGAGGCTGTTCATCCTGCCTCTGCCCAAGGTGACCTCTGCTGAGGTTCTGTGTATGGATCCCACTCTGAACATAATGCTGAAACACAGCTCATCAACTGCCCAGCAGTCCTCCTGCTTGGCATTCTCAAGTGTTCAGCTACAATCTGGGGTAAGGTATCAGTCTCTAAACCAACGTGCTGTCTCACACTCCGGGCAAACATCAGCACAGAGACATTTGTCTTTAATTCCCTCCTCCTACTGCAACAATAGCAACAATAAAATCAACCCATAACGATTTCTTGGGCTGACACCAGCTGCTGAGCAAATAAAGGCTCTAACAATGAGAAGGATGCAGGGTTTTGGGAAGAAATTGCAACTACTGTACTAGACAGTGTCCACCATCTGCAGCTGTTTTTAGGGGCAGTGAAAAGCTCTCCCTGGCATTGATACACCTGTGAGTCACAGCGATCATACCTGCATGAGGAAGGAGCTCATCTCTTCCTCTGTCTGGCATTTTTATATAGCTGGAGGGAAACAGAGAGGGAGCAGCCCCCACTGTGGTAACTCAGTGTGGGGCCAGAAGATGACTTTATGCTGAGCTTTATCTCATGCATCTATGCCTATGCCAATATATGCTCTCTCACGGCAAATTCTAGCTCTGGGAAAGGCTGCCCAGCTTGGACTGTCTTCCCAACTTATATTCCTGTATAATCAATGTAGCAGTCTGCACAGAGGCAGCTGGAGAAGCATGGCTTGGCACTGCAATTTCATGTACTAAGGATGCAATCTGGAAAGCCTAGGTCCAAGAAGAAACTCATATAGCCCATCTGTAGATCCTTTGCTGTTACAGGGATGATGGACAGAACACCACCTTGCATATTTCTAGTCCCACCATACGAAGACCTCTAGCCACACTGTAGGCACCCAGATGCTTCACAACATGATAGAAAATTATCTCCATTTTACAAAATTATCTAAATCAGTATTTTTTAAAATGTCTTCCTTTCTTAGGAGACCACCTGACTAGTACATTTTATGAAATGTGTGGAGCTTCAGTCCCCAATTCTTTCCAGTAAGGTAGCCACCAAACTGGGACAACCTAAAACTGAGGAAAGCTTGAAAAAATAGCAAGTGTAAGCAACATGTCGAATATCTACCTCACGGCAAGGAACCAAACTCATGAACTAGATGCCTGGGCATTAATGAGGTATGAGACTGCACCCAAGATGCTGTGAAGTCTCTGAGATGCGTCCATGCCATTTTACCTGGCAGCTGCTGGGGAACAGCTCTGTGCCAACACCTCCTCTCCCTCCAGCGCAGGGAAGTCCTTTCCTGCAGTAGGGCAAACTGGGCAAAAATTTCACCACAAAATTGTAACAAGGACCAGGGTGAGAGGCAGAGCAGCTTCAAACTCAGGTAATTCACGGCTGGATTACCATCCTGTGAATTACTTGTGGAGCACCTCCAAATGAAAGACACCCATCAAAGAGGGAAACCACATGACTCACGCCTCTTTTCTTAGATTATTACTCCAGCATGAAACTCTGACAAAATCTGCCCATTTTGAAGCCTCCTCCCACCCTCCTGCACACAGACAAACATAGGAAGAGCAAGTTGTCAGAAAAATGCAGTGTAGGGCTTATGCGAAATTTCTCATGACAGCCATCCTCTGTCCAGAAAACTAAATGT
Source organism: Aramus guarauna (assembly GCA_013400195.1). Taxonomy (NCBI): domain Eukaryota; kingdom Metazoa; phylum Chordata; class Aves; order Gruiformes; family Aramidae; genus Aramus; species Aramus guarauna. The sequence goes on from VXBL01007743.1 coordinate 249,046, forward strand.
CCATGGTGGCATCAATCCTTTTTAGGTTTTTATATTGATCCTTCTTCCTTCCGAGCTGAACAGATACCCCCAGAAAAGGGCAACAGTGCAATCCGGGAGGACTCCATGCAGTCTCTGGCACCATCTGCCTTTCTAGGGTCACAACTTTAGAACAAATAGGACCTTCACTTTTACTTCTCATTGCCACTTTTTTGACCAACTGGTTAGTAAACAGGGGTTCACCTTGCAGGAAGGGTTAACGCCAAGATTTCTTTTGCATTATTAACAGTCACTGTAGAAATACTGGAACTGTAATCACTTTTAAGCTGCAAGTTTGAGGTTTGGAGTACAAACTATTTGTTTGGTGTTTGCTCTGAACAGAATTCTCTGGTCATACTGATTTGGGACAAACCTTAGCTGTTTACTTTCTTAGGAGCAGCCGCAGGGCAGGGGAAGGGGCCGGGGCAGCGGCAGCTGCCATCTGAAGCAGCGACAGCTGAAGTAGCCACACATGCCTGTGGCATCCCTTTCAAAACTCCTTCCCCTTGCCCAAAACTCCTTCCCCTTGCCGTGGCTCCCTAAACATGCTTAAGCACCTGTCTAAGTTTATTGCCCCCAGGTGACTTCTCTGGTTTTGATGCAGGAGCTTAGGCACTCAGGATGCTGGGAAAAATCTCAAGCTGATTTTCACACAACAAAAACAATGCAGCACTTTTTTTTTTCTTCCCCAATTGACATGTTAGTTTTGGTGTTTTCCCCTTCTGACTGACAGAACAAGAACTTGCTCATTCAAAAAGAAATTTTATGAAGAAGATAAAAATGCATTTTATTTTTCTTTTTGTGTGCTTTGCAACTCAGTAAATGTCAGACAGCAGAGTCGTGTGTACTGTATGAGCTGAATATCATTTATCAAAATTGACACATCCAAAACAAGGCAGGGTCCTAAATTAGTTTTCATAACTAGAAAAATAAATACAACAGCTAATCTCAGAACTCAGTTTGTATTCTTTATGATGACTTAAAGCTGGCAGTCCTCATCATGTGAGATCTGTGAACTATAAATAAACTTAGCTTAGAACAAACGAACATTTTTTTATATGCAGGACTTAATGCATTACAGTTTTCTGGCAGAACTAAAAATAACAACAGACCAAAATCATGTCTCATTTTTAAAGAAAAAACAAGCCAGTAAAGCAGACCTCCAAAAAAGGAAATCTGTAATCTACAAGTGCAAGTATCCAAGCATGTCTCCAGCTCTTCTCATTCAGTTTAATAAGAGAGGAAATCAGGCCACCAGAAGTTTACAGACTAATGCAATTACAGGGTGCCTCAATAAGCACTGATTTGTCTGTTATCTATGACATGTAAGATAAAGCTATGCTAACAGGTCTGCGTTTCCTCTCACAATGCTGAGTGCCCACCAATCAATTAATCAGAATGAATGCTTTTCATGGGGGGGGGGAGTAACAGTCAGTTGCTGGCAAATATATGAATGACCATTTCTTACAGCTATTTTTAATATCCATTAACTAACTGAATAATTGGATTTACCTATAAATAACAAATGCATTTTCATCAGAGAGTGTTTAACATTTCTTACATCACAGGTGGAAAAAAAAAAAATCCTCTTAGTAGGTCTAGTATTAAAAGGCAAATAAAATTAAACCCAAAATCATAGCACCACTTCAAAATCACCATGAACTTCCAACAACTCTGTGAATACAAGGACATAAACGTACCATTAAAAAGCCACTCACTGTAAAAAAAGCCAGTTGAAGAAAACCAAGTTGTTTTGCTGTTTGCAAGTGGGATGAACGTGGGAAACTGCCTCTCTTCTGGAATGGCGAGTCGCAGCTTGCAGATGGACAACAGCAGAGAGCTGGACCAGCTCCAGATGCATTGAAAGCAGAGATCGTTGTTTTTTGGGACCACAAACACTGCAGACCAGGCCCTTAATACAAAAATGTTGGAACCCTGGTGTTTAAAGTTAAACTCGCAGATTCAGTTCCTGACACTTTAAAAACTGGTTTCTGGGACTGATACATCTAGATACTACTGATACATATACATTCAGATTTAAATGCTGAATTTCAGGTGTTCAACTTTGCAAGTTTGGGATTTGTCAAGGTCCCACCAAGAGAAAAAATAAAATATATGTCAGAAGGCCAATCTGATCACTAAACAGAGCTTCTAATGCTTGACAATCTCAGATTCTGAAAGGAAAGGGGTACAGTGCTACGTGATTTTCACTACAACCTCAACAGGAAAGTTACCCAGACTACCTCAAAAGTTTGCTGATGGCTGAATTTAAAACAGCCACACCACAGTCCGAGGGCTGACATTTCTCCAGACCAAGGATGATCATCATTCACATTGTTGACTAGGAGGTGAAGTACTCAGCTTGCGAAAGGATAATTCAGCTTGACTTAGGTGGGACCTGGACTGTTTTGTCAGGGCACGGAAAGACCATGTTGTTCTTCCACCCAGAAACTGTTTTCATAGCACCCTGGTACTCTGCTCAGTGGGCACCACCTTGCTTGGCTACTCCTTCCAACTTCGGGCTCTGTATAAACATGCAGAAAGAAGTATTTCGTATCATGTCAACTGATACCTTCCAAAAACACATCTTGTCAGAGCTTCACTGTGTAAGTCAGCTAAGCAGACTTTATCCAAAGGTAATATATGCCTTCAATTAGGGAACTGTGAACATGTCAGCAACTAAGTAACAACCTGGCTAATGTGCTTAAAGGTGCGTTAGCACTGACATCTCTTCTTACCAATTAGTGTGGTCTCAAAAAGGATAAAGATCATGTGATATGAGGTGAGCTATTACAGAAGCACTGCTGAAACCTGCAGTGGAATTAAGGGTAAGTCTTCAAAGTTGAGATCACCCAGGCTCACACCTGCACATTGCATCCAGTCGCCATTCTGGTTTGTACACAGAAACCCCGTTCCTGGGTTTGGCAGAAGTACCATTCCAGGCTCGTAACACAGGCAGGAGACCATGTGGCTGCTGGGCTCACCTCTAAACCTGCCTGTTCTGAAGCAAGGGATGAACATGACTGCCAACGGTCCTCATCTGGCCTGAAGGATGAGGATGCAAGTCTCTGATGTAAACACATATTTCAATTTTGTAGTGGAAATAGTAATGTAAGTACAGCTCCAAACTATGCCAAAACTACAAAAAGAACTCCAACCAAGACACTTCACCTTGACCATTTCATCAAGAAATCTGATCAATGCTCAGAAGCAACAGGCACATCCCAGATGGGGACCTCTATGTACTAGACACTATCCTAGTTTTAGCACAGCAATAATAACCTGGCCACAGCCTCCAAACAGAGCTCAGCAAAGGGGTGGACAGATGAAGGTAGAGTGCAGTATCAGGTGACAACAAGGGGAAAGTAGTATGGATTAAAAGCAGAGGCCATGCACACGCCATCAACATTACTATTCCTAGCCACAGGTGTGTGTTGGCATCACAACAATGATGAGACTTGGAGGAAAACACTTAGAAGATTTTTTAAATGCTTAGACAGCCTGTAATTAAAGCCATAAATCAGAACGTCTTCCAAGCCCACAGGTTATGCAAGGAAAAAAAAGTAATCAGTCAACAATCTTCAGACAAAGCCAACTCATCAGAGGAGAAAGGAGCACAAGACGTTTCTGTCTACACTGGGGAGCATTCACAGAGACTAAAAGTAAAATAATGCATATCTTCTAACAGGAAGCTGTTAGCTGTGAGTATAATTAATGAAGGGAACAATTTAAAACAGACTGTGATGAATGCTCCCTTGCAGGACATGTGGAATCAAAACTGGATGTTTTTCTAAAAGATAAGCTCTAACCCAAACAGAAGTCAATTTAGGGAAATCTAGTGGTCTGTGTCATAATGCCAGTCATAACATGATCACAGCTGACTCTTTAAACCTTATAACCCATGAATATAATGAGTCATGAATACCAACAGTACTGTTCCTTCCTCCAATGAAGTGTCTGGTGATATGGTGCCTGGATATGGGTGGGTTATGATTAATGATGTATTTTACTGTGACTTTGCTCAAGAACTTTTTTCCCTGATGATTGCCATGGCTTGGATGAGTTCTTCTTCCAGGAATTGTCATAAAAAATTGACTTCAGCAAAAGCTCTATTCAATGTCCTTAAGTCCAGGTATTACTTTGCTTTCCGAGCGCAAAATGAGCAAGGATCTTCAATGGGAACTGGAGTCAGGTTTTAGTTATTTAGAATTTATACCAACATGAGCCCAGAATAAAGTATAAACACATCATCAGAGTCTGGTTTTTATTACTGCCAGAAAATGGCAGTGAAAGTACAGAGTAGTATGCTTAAACAATAGTCATAACCATGTTGGGAAGAAACCTTGAAAGTCTTTCTCACTGAATGAGGACAGTGAACATGGTTGTCAGCTCAAAACAAATTAAGAAACTTTTTCTGGCCAGGTTCTGGTTACCTGTCAGGGAACCTGCCGATACCATCACTCCTGCTTTCCCCCAGTTGGTCATTACTGCCTTTCTTCTGCCTTCTCCAGTCTCTTAACATCGAGAGCACTGGGACCTCTATTTCATACAAGGCCTTCCTATACCTTCTGTTTCTGGATGGATGGGTCTGTTTATCCTTCACTTTCTCCTCCTTTTGTTCCAGGTTCTTCTGTTCTTCCATCACTTTGACAGTCTGCTGCCACCACTATTTCCTTTCTGCCCCACCGGTGGACAAGTGATTGAGATTCCTTCATGCAAGGTGTTAAGATTTAAATCCTAAATCCAGGCTGAGCTCAACTGAGATGAATGCATGATATTCTGCAACCTGCTAAGCAAATTTCTGATGTTTGTAGCAACATCTTTGGATGTCTGGAGCTTCCATTTCTTGGCTTCTGGTTTCCTGGTTTTTATTAGTATCATTAAAATTCAGGCTTTGGTGCCTAGACTACTCCCTGGATTTGCTCCAATGTTGCATTCAAAAATCACCTAGCAATCTCCAAGCTGACCAGTGCTGGCATAGTGAGGACAGTATTTCTCATTTGGCCAACAATGATGCTCAGTATCAAAGCAGATATATTTTACAGTGAAGGAAATAATTAGAAAAGCCAAAGGGCATGAAGCCCTTGGGAGAAGTACAGGTTTAGGTTCTGAAGCACACAGTTAAAATTATGTTTCTAAAAATTAGCAGGGAGTGTTATTACAACCTAGAAAGTAAGGAATTAAACAAAGAGTAAGGCATTCTTGCTGTTAGAAGATGCTTCTGTAAATTAGATCTTGAGGTCCCAGATTTATTAATTCAAATTAATATGTTTTGTTCATTTGTATTTCTTTAATTTTGGAACAAGATTTCTTGGTTTGAAATTGCTGGGCTACTCAAGGGCAACCAGATAAATATCACAAGACTTCAAGACCTTACCTCTTCCACTCAGTTAAATATCTTTCATTTAAAGTATGCTTGTTTGTATTTTTGCTTTCCAACCCCATTAAAAATCTGATTTTAAAACTCCAATTCTTATGAGGTTTGAGTTCCAAGATATGGAATGCACACGAAAACAGTATTTGTTGAGATTATTTTTTTTTTAAAAAAAGGAAATTATTAACAAATAATATTTAAAGGACAACTACTCAAATCCCACTCTCACAAGGCTCCTCTTCAATCTATTAAAAATATAACTGTTTGCTCGTTGGTCTTATGAAAAACAAAGGTCACTGAGTGGTTCTATACCTTGGGCAGACCTGTGTTGCATGGGGTCAACATTAAAAGACTAGGGGGGAAAATGGAAGTTGAAAAGAACTGGGAGCACTTTGAAAGGCAGAATTATGGGCGTCACGTAGCAACCGAAACAACAAGCTGGAAGTGTTTTAAGTGAAGTTTATAGCAGAGTGATTACCAATAGCAGAGATAAAATGACCCATGTTACTATAATAACGTGCATAAACATGTATTGATGGCACTTGATGGTACTGAATTTCCCTAATCATATTGCAATAAAACTAATTCCATTTGCTCAGACATGATTACTGAAGTCCCAGAAAGCCAAGAAATACCATTTAAAAGCACAAAAATGTAGCTAGATAGTCCTTTTAATTTTCCTCCTGCTTTTTAAGTCCTCAAAGGTCAGTCTGAGTTTCGTCCTGGTTTGGATGAGACAGAGTTAATTTCCTTCCTAGCAGCAGGTATAGGTCTGCGTTTTGGATTTAGGATGAGAATAATGTTGATAACACATGCATGTTTGAAGTTGTTGCCAAGCAGTCAAAGACTTTTCAGCTTCTCATACTATTACAAGAAGGCGGGGGGGGTGCACAAGAAGCCAGGAAGGGACACAGCCAGGACAGCTGGCCCCAACTGCCCAAAGGGATATTCCACACCATAGACTGACATCAGGGGGTATGGCTGGAGAAC
>VXBL01007743.1:255904-301261 GCA_013400195.1 Aramus guarauna
GGAAGGGACACAGCCAGGACAGCTGGCCCCAACTGCCCAAAGGGATATTCCACACCATAGACTGACATCAGGGGGTATGGCTGGAGAACTTGCTGAGCATCATCTTTGAGTGGTCAGCAATTGTGCTGTGCATCACTTGTTTTGCATATTCTTTTACAATGATGATGATCTTCCTTTTCTGTTCTATTAAACTGTCTTTATCCCAACCCACAAGTTTAACAATTTTTTTTTTACTTTCCATTCTCTTCCCCATCCCACTGTGGGGGCAGTGAGTGAATGGCTGTCTTAGCTGCGGGCTGGGATAAACCACAGCACTTATTTTCAAGCTTTTCTCTACAACCAGAAAAAGCTAGAAACTTTTCTTTAATTATTTTTAAAGCAAGCTGAAATTCTTCTATGCTCCTTCAAATTGCATGAACAGAGAGTTTCAGAGACCTGCTAACTGTTCCAACACTCAGAACAGAACCAAAAAGACGGGCAGTGCAGAGAGGACAGAACCCCTTATGTGCAAGCAAGTACCATCCAGCCATGCTGGGTGTTCCTTGCCCTTTCATCTATTTACATTGTGGGACACTGAGGTGCTTTGCTTGTATGCTGAGAAGGGGACTGGCAATACTTGGTCCACATCTATGCAATCAAAGAGTCATCTTCTGCTAACGCATCATGTTAAGTGTAAGTCAGGTCCTTCTAGGATATTTTTGTATTTACTTGTTACCAAAACAAATTACTGGTCTGAAAACACCACTTCAGATTGAGATCATTATTTTTCACTGTGCATCCCCAAAAATGCCAGGAAATTCTATAAGCTCTGTCCTCTAGAAGAGAAGAAGCCACGAGTTATTTCATCTGAATCACTGAAGACATAATGCGAACAGTTGTGGTTAGGTATGAAAATGTACTTGCTTTCAGTGCTGGAGTTCATATGTGGTAGTTAGAATCTGGGAACTGTCACCTAGAAACAGATTATATACATATAATAGTAACTCCAGTACTTCTTCCAAATCTTGCCTTTACCATATCACTTAATAATGTACTAAAATCTAGAAATGCTAGAACAGCTATATGTATAAAGGAAAAAACACCACCCAGCCAAGCAAAATGCACCCCAACAAAATTAAAGAATTGCGTCTACCTTTGCCAATAAGATCTTTTCAGTTTTATCTGATCTTACATTCAAAATTATTTAGGACAAACATACAGCACTCAACAGTTCAGTAAAATGTGGAATGCCAAACCTGAGAGAGCAACTGCAGAACTGTAATGATTTACAGTCTTTATTTGTTTCTGGTAAGGCTTATGATGTCCTTTAGTCACACACCTGGAAAGGCTTTGCCTCTGCTTTAGGGAATTTATGTTCCTCTTTACTTCCTAAGGGCTGAGCACAAATTATAGCTTTTTAAATGAGCAGCATTCATTAAATCAAATTACTCGTAATACTGCACTGCCTGAATGCGCCCCTAATTAGTCTTAAAACAGCTTTGCTATGTACCAAGAGACTAGAGGTGGCCCTTCCTTTTCACTAATCATATCTGTGCGAACTCCAAAGCCCCTAGCAATAATATTTCTGCAAAACTTCTCTACATTTGGTATCACTATAAATAATACCTTCAAACCACTGTCACATTATCTTCGTACACCCAGCCCTGCACCAGTTCAAGTCAAGGACAGCTTTGCTGCTCACTTCAGCAGGAGCAGGCTGGAAGCCTAAATGTTGACCACAGCTTTCATGCAAGACAAAGGTGTGCTGGACAGTCTTCCAAGTATGAAACACTAAATGGCAATTTTGGCTGGACCACAGGCTTATCTAACAGTAGAGAAGAAATACGGCAGCCTTCCTCCAGAGAGGTCAATGGTGGACTCTCATCAGCTAATTAATATGATTTAATAAATATGAATGTACACCAGTGCCTGCATAGGCAAAAGGTAATGTGAAATTTATCACTGGCTTGAGTAAATTAGCTCATTGCAATAGAGATATGCAAATATCTCACAGAAACAAATATTTATGTTACACTGTATAGTTTGTTTTCAACATGTACAAGGCAGAATTACAAACCAGGAGCGATGGACAGCTTCCACATCTTTGCCATACTTGAGGTTTCAAAGCACCCTAGCACTACCATGAGAAAGTCCTGTGGAATTCATACTTTCTGAGCGCAGCTGTATATAACACTTCCCAGCTTGATCCTAGACAGTTGTCCATGCACATGTGTAATGAACGCGTGGTATGTGGACAGCAGGCTATGACTTCATAGCCTGGCATAGCCACAGCAGGCATGACTTCATCCATGTGGGGGTGCAGTACCACTTATTAGGGGCAAGCCATCTCTGCCTGGTTTTGAGTAAGCAATGAAGGAAAGAAAGCTGAAGGCACCACTTACTTCAATGAAGCTGCCATCTATCTGCCTGATGGATTTCAATGTGAACAGAAATATACACATTCCTGTTTGAGCTGGCATCACAAACACAAGATTGTACTGCAAGGACAGTAAAGGTATTTAATCTTTTAACCTTTCTGACAGCAAGTGGGCACTTGATTTCATTTGATGTGAGTGTTCCCCAGGCACACTATTTAATTTTTGGCTTTTACAGTACCCTGAATTGAAGTCCAGCGACTGAACTGCAGCCAGTGCTGGCATTCTGCTTTCTGACACCTTAATGCATTTGGATCCAAACATCTAAAATTTATTATCATTGCTCTAGTACTTGAACAGCTCTGCACTGCCTACAATTCAATGAAGAATGCCATGCCTTCAGGGATCCACTGGACACACGGCCAAATTTTCTTTTCTTCTACAGCTTCTGGTAATATACTGGGTGTCTCAGATATGCTGTAACTGATGACTGCAGCACTGTCTATGTTAAAATAGAACCAGGACAAAAAAGCACTTCATGGACTTTCTGAATATTTTTTTTCAGTAATGTTTGATTAAGGCACCAGGGGAGAAAAGAAAAGAGAAGCCTCTGCAAAAACACAGTGTTTAGAGAGTTGCTAACTGTGAAAGCCAGTGCCACATATATTGCAGATTTGTATTTATCCAGAAGTAAGCTTTTACAATATAGTAAGGTATAGTTAGAAAACCGAAACCTCTGCTGAAGAAGATCCCACAAACATCCCAGACAGCCCATTCCAGGGGGGGACTGCACAAATACCAGCACTTTGGAAGTCCTGGTGCCACCCTTTTGACTGCGTGAAATCCCATCTTCATCCCAAAGAAGATTACATAATGACTGATAAGTGATCTATACAATCTGTATAGTTTGGATCCCTTAAGATAAAGGGATTAGAAAGGGAATAGTCAAAACGGACTTAGCAACAACAAATGCAAGCTATCCTTGTACAGAAAAACAGCTGTGTGCGCAGACCTCGGTCATTCTGTTTCCAAGTGTGTGCTGTCTAGAGAGACTGATTAAAACGATCAAGCTTCAAAAATCATAAAAGTTAGTGAGATACAAGTCTCGCAAGTTGTAAAACCAAAATGATACAAATATAATTTAATTTTGATCTGCGTCTTTCGGGGGCGGGGGGGGAGAGACAGAGGCAAATCAGGGAGTAGTATTTAGAAGCTATATTTTCAGTATTTCTTCGCAACCTTTGAGGCTAGAAACCTATTTTCAAAAATTAAAGGTATTTCTGGTATTTGGCATTTTTTGAAAGGAAAACCATACCAAATATCTCAAAAGTTGTGATAAAATCAGGACAGTTGAGGAAACGTAATAGGTATTTTTGAATTGCAAAGTAACTCTTTCATATTAAATGCCATCAGAGACTAGTAGACCACTTTCACGGAAAACAATACTGCAATGTACTGCAAGAATAAGTGTACAAATAATGACAGGCCAAGATGATTGAAATTTACACTTTTCAGATTTCATTCTTGCCCATAGTTGTTCTACTGCTACAGTTAATTGTTGTCCTTTCATGAGTCCTCAAGGCTAACGGTCTCTAAGAAAATCAAATTTAGAAGACAACTAACAGGTATTAAGCAACTAGAAGGACTCAGAAGATCTGGATTTCATTCTCCTATCTGCTGCTGACTTGCTGCCTGACCTTGAATAAAATACTTATCCAGGCTGCAACCCTACCTTAACATGCATCTCCTAAGACTGCTATGAGGTTTAATTAATTAATTCATGTCTATAAACCTTTCAAAAGCCTATAAACCTTTCAAAAGAGAGAAGGGGCTAAGGAATTGACAATTATTAACATTTTCCTACATACAGAGGTACAGAGTGACATATGTTTGCTGTATGAATATAAATGCAGACACCCATAAACATAACATGTTTTCATATAACTCCTTCTGACTTGTTCCCTCAAGTAACAGCAACATGGAAATACACAATGAAGGAATAAGCACTACACATCACTACAAATCCTTCATTTTCTCTGTAGGTAGCTCTGACACTGCCTCACCTTCACAACACATTCTTGAGATTACAAATTATGCTTATTTAACAACTTTATGAAAATAGATTGTTCTTACCCTCAGCCCCTGCTCCATGGACAAGCAGAGGACTTGCCAGGGTGCTGTGTACCTGAACATGTTTGGCTCCTGCTGTAGACAGACTAAATAGCAAAAGGCACGCAAGTCTCTCAGGTCTCCTGCTTGCCTTTCATCTGAGGGATGCTTAAATTGAGAAAAATCCTTTAGTTGTACTCTTCAACGGCCCCCTGAGCAGACTCTAAGACAGCGTTACAGCCATTCCACTTGCACCCTGAGGAACTGAATAACTAATTCAATAAGAGGCTTTTTTTCTTGGGAAGAGCTTAGCTCAAACTCAATTAGCATAAATAGGATGATAACCTTTGAACCTCCCACTCCTCTCGGAGGAGCCGACGGTGGACAGCACGTTGCAGCAGGGGTGCTCCCTCCCCTGCAAATCTCCAGTTTGTATTTCCACTGCTGGCATTGAACTCTGCTTCACAAGTCCAGAAGCAGCTATCAGACACTATCTGTAGGTTTCCATTTTTTACTTTTGCTATTATCTTTTAGCCTGGCTCAAAGGAAAATCCCTTTTCCTCCTGTCAGGAGGGTTTCCCCTTCCCTGTCACCAGCATCCTGACCTCTACTTGGCAATCGGCATGATTTTGCTGAATAAATTTGCACAGAAGCTGCTATAAACATTCTCACAATAATACCACTATAGTAAATAAAGTTACCGCCTTCAATCAGACTAAAAAGTTTTCTACAAAATACATTGAAGTGAGCTCTTTGCAACACTGGAAATATGGTATGTTGCAGCCTTGCTTGTGGTTAAGTTTTCCTTAATGGATTGTCAGGTTTTCAGTCAGAGACCAAGGCCTAGTCTCCAAGAGATTAAACTGGTAAAAAAGTAAAGATCCGTTATTTTGTACATGCATGCTATTTCAGTGATGGACTGGAACTGTACTTCTGTACCCTACTGCTGCTAAAAAAATGGCGGAGTGCTGCATGCACACCATGGCCATGTTTGCTTTTCTTTTATGGCAGGTGTTTGTACTGACAAACCATCACTGAGGCAAATCCAGCCACACAGATCAAGTAACTAACTTAACCTGTTCTGTTTTTTCCTTCAGTAGAGGAAGAAGCAGTAATTTTAGATTTATATCAAATCTGACTCAGTGATCCTCAACATTTTATCTCCAACCAGTACTCATAGTGCTGCAATCCCGCCCAAATAAATTACAGGGATGCAGGAAAAACTGTGCGAGGCTCGTCTCTACAGCTACTTCTAGCAGCGAACTGAGCCGCCTGTGCACAGCGCTGCTCCACCATCAGCTCCGTGTACGGTAAACAGTTGTAAAGCAGTTCTGCAAGTCCTACTGCAGCATGAATACCAGCACTATCGCACACTCGGTGGTTTTGTCAAATTCTTTAAGAAAATACATCTCCTCGTACAGGTTTTGTCTTTCTTGATGGTGAAGTGACAGACAGCAGTGAAAAAAAAAACCTAGACAAGTACTGAAGTGCCGATTTCTTTAAGTACTAAGCAAACAACAAACACACACCTGAGCTCTGGCTCAGCTGAAAAGTTTGTTTCCACACCCATATTTGTCACACACGAGCCATTAACACGGACGTGGTGGCAATTCGAAAAAGGTAAAAGTGCAGATATGTTTAAAATTATCAAAATTATACCCTACATACATCACTTAGTGGTTACTTTAACACTGTCTAATCAGCCTTTACTGCACAGTAGATAAAGCCCTGGCGTCTGCTCAGCTTAGTGAGGTGGCTTTGCTCTACAACCAACCAAGTCAAGGGAACAACTCTCTTTTCCTGCCCCTCTCTCTGTATTTTGACCTCTTGCTTTGACATTTCTGAAGTCAGTTTTGGAAGCAACAAATTACTTCAGTTATTTCTTCAGTAGCTGAAAGTGATTTAAGCCAGAATGAACCCAGGTACCATGGCTACTATTTCAGCAATTAACATCTTTGTGTAACAACCAGAAGAGAAGTAAATGGCAAATCTTGTTCCTCAGTAAGAATCTGGACATGGCTCTACTATGGAATACAGGAGGACTTAGGTTATAAACACAAAATAGATGAAGTGTCTTCTGCTGAAGTAACATTGAGTTACTTCATTATGGCCAAGGGTAGAAATGCAGATTTTGGTGAGAAACAGCTATTCTACACATCCTTTGAACCCTCCCACGGCCAGATATGCAAACAATTGCCGTGGAATGGAAACAAGTTTGTCCACATGCACCTTCATCTTGCAGCCTCTTAGTATCTTCCTTGTTCTGTCAAAGGCTGTGTAACTTGCTCATTATCTACATGATGAAGTCTAACAGGATTTAATTCTGAAGGTAAATGAGAATAGAGATACAGAACAGATCAACCTAAGTACTAAGATACTATTCTGCAGACTTAACAATGAAGTAAGTCTGCCATAACACCTGAAACCTAGGAGATCCCAAGGAAAATCCTAATGACAAAACATTTTGGCCTAATACAGAATATTAAACAAGCTTCTTAGAAAGAAGACCTCTGATCTTTGATTTTCCTAGCAGATGAACTGAGTGCACTTGAATAGCTCAGAAACTGCTAGCCAGAAATACTGTGATATATCGCACATATTTAGAATAGTTAAGTAACTGTGAACAACACATCAAAGCCGCTTTTATATCTTTTGCGTTAATAAGTATTCATACAGGTAGACAGTTAAAAAGACATAATCTGAACTTTTGTGACCTTGCACTCATACAAATATAACGTGCTTATTTTCTGCAAAAGTTAGCCTTCTTTTTCCCCTTTCATTTTAGGCTTTCCCCCCTGCTCTCTTTTTAATAAAAAAACAAAACTAACAAACAAACAAAACAGGACTACTGAAAGTTTCCCCCATAGCTGATTTTAAATGAGAGAACACAGAGCTGCTGATGTCAGGAAATTAATATAAACATTCCCACCCAAGATCGGAAAGTTAATGCAGTTGTTCACTTGTCTTCAGGGAGAAACAGTGAACAAAAAGATACACTAAAGGGAAGCCACAAAGAGATATAACTGTGCCATCCAAGCGTACATGCTAATAAATGCCCACTGTATTTGAAAGCCCATCCTTCTTCCCTCTTACCAGAAATCATTAACACCAGGGGAGGGCTTTCCAGGACTCAGTCAGAAGTCAAAATACTAACAGTCACAGCATTTCTCTCTGTTTTCAGAAGAGTTAGTGTTGAAATCTTCTTGGATAAGGTAGGCAGGATTTCCAGCAGTGATGCAAAATGCAGTCAGTCCTCGCAGGAGAATGCAAAGCACATACCAATAAATATCACACCCACATTTTCTGGTTTTTGTTTCTCAACCAAGGGTCATTCAGCTTCCTGTGAGACTCCGACAGGATTTACCAGTGCTGCCTTTCTACACCTCCTTTTATTTCCCAATAAATACAAAGCCTTTGGATAAGGTTAAGAACTTACTCAAGCTGATGAAGCCATAAAAGTTGTTTGTCTTCCAGTTGTCCATGAGTAAAGAAGATGGGACATGGCATCAAAGAGATGAAACCTCCTGCTGTGAAAAATGCATGTGGCTAAAATACTAGACTGGGATTTATGAGATCAAATCCAATCTTAGGCTCTGGTGTCTTGGGAAAAATCACTTAACCTCACCGTGCCTTTCATCAGAAAAGTGCTTATAGCATATTTTGGAAATTATGTGCAAAAAGTGTGCTGATGAGGACACTCGCTAATTTATTTCCTTCTTTGAAAAATGCAGGAAAAATAATCTTTCACATAAAATCAGTGTGTGAGAGAAGTACCCATACTGTATCCTTTTTTTTTTTTTTATTCAAAGAACCGAAGAGGAAAAGACACACAAGTTTACCAATTTTCATTTTTCATTTTACTCCCCGTTAAAGTCGTTCACTGCATTTTCCCGGTCTCTCAGCACTCCACTGATGTACCATGTCTCATGCAGCAGGGTGTATTGCAGATACAGTCCCAGTAGTGTGAGGAAGACCTCGCCTCCCCTTCCTCTGCTCACCACTTCTGATATTTGACATTTGGCACCAAGACATTTGAAATTGCCTGAAAAGCCTTCAGTTTTGTCCATGCTGTATGCAATGCGCAAACACAAAAGTGGTGTGAGAAATAACGCATCACTGTGCTTTCTTTTTTTCCTTACAAAAGGTAGAAAACTGGATTCATGCCTGTTGTACAGAATGTAGCAGTGTAGCACGCTGCTATATAGGAGCTAGAGGCTATCTCAGTTCTGGAAATGGGCACTCAAAGTAATTGCAAGGTTTGGCAACAGCAAAATACATGGTTTGATGATCTGAAATCTGGACAAAAGTGCTTAGTATTCTGATCCTGCCTAGTCTCAATCTGTAATTACTGAACTTCATGAGCACAGTATTGCAATAACAAGAACTGCAGAACTGAATAAGAAAGCCCAAGAATTCAACCTGGTGAGTGCCTCAGGAAAGAGAGACAAGTATTTCTACTATTTGTTGCTGTTGTGGTTTAACTCCAGTGGGTAACAGAGCACCGAGCAGCAGCTCACTCGCTCCCCCCTCAAGGGGAAGGGGAGGAGAATGGGAAAAACTCCTGGGTTGAGGTAAAGACAGTTTAATAGGATAACAAAGGAAGAAAAGAAGAAGAATAGTAACAACAACAGTAATAAATATGAAACAAGTGATGCACAAAAGCAATTGCTCACTATTATTCACCAACATTATTCTCACACTAAATTCAAAAGTCAGCACTATACCAGCTACTAGAAAGAGATTTTACTCTTTCTCAGCTGAAACCAGGACAGTTCCTTCATTATTATTATTGTTATTATTGGTATTATTATTATTACTACTATTACTATTATTATGGTTCTACTGTACTGCTCCTCCTTTCCTATGGCAAGAGTCCTCCTACAGGAACAAAGACCTGGCTTTCCATTCCTACCTCCTGGCTGGAAAGGAGTAAGCTAGAAATTTTAAACCAGTCAGTCTATAAATCTGATTTAAATGTATTACTTTGTTCATCTTACTGCTTCTCTTCTGTTGCACATCATTTTATTATCCCCATTTTATATGTGACACAAAAGATCAGATTTAAAGTTATCTGTATCACCAGACAATCTATGCAAGATCTCAGACAGTACACCAAAAACATGCAATCTCAGCAATATCTGGAGCCTGTCTTTTCCAATCACATATTCCAAAGGCTAAGCATACTTCCACATACAAATTAAAAAGTTTGGAAAAAACAGTGAAGTTTTATCTTGGGCCTGGATGGGAAGCCTGGACCACACAAACCTGTAAACCATCCTGTGGCTTCGTGGAAGAAAGTCAAGTTACCCTGCACATGAGCTGATGACTGGAAGCTGAGCCAAAAACACTGGTCTTTTTTTGTACTTCTTTTGGTCAGTCCAATAAAAGATACTGCTTCTTTCTACAAAACCCGTTTCCCTTGTTGCCCAGTAAACCTCTGTGGATACAACACTGCTACTATTATTAAATGTCCATCCCCCTAACAAAAAAGTGCCATCTCTGGGGAAAACTCAGTGTGTAGTGACTACAACATCAGCTGATACTTGGTGCTCCAAGGAGGAATACCATAAGGAGTATTTCAGGAAGAGCACAGGCAAGAAGTTGCCTAAATAATTTTCTCAACACTTAGAAAAACTTATCACATCAAGAGAAAAAGCCTTTATTCTGAAAAAGAAAGGTTAAAAAAAAAAAAAAAAAGCTGCTAACTAGGCGACTATGGGTACTATGGACTAATGTTGTCCGGAAAGATGAACTCACATAAACAGCAGAAACTTGACGAGCACAACTTTCTACCTTCTGTTTGAAAGGAAAACCAGCAAGAAAGGGTGTAAGAAAAAGGTAGTCTGTCCAGATGCTCTGCAATGCAGCTATAGAAGAGTGTGCTCTTTTGACTACATATCTCAGAAAGAATGTGTGAGATCATGAAGACAAGATCTTATCAGCAACTTTGTGCAAAACTTCCCTTGAATACATCATTCTGTGCTCTGCATACAACTAGTGATGATATAGAAGCATAAACTATTTTCACATCATACAGAAAATGACTTGGCTTGGTGAATATCTGTTAAGAGCTTACTAGCACATTGTCAAACAAACCCTGCCACCAAAAATGCACGAAGAAGACATTTTACAAGCCGCAGTCTAGCTCTTGGATCTCAGCAACCTGTGCTTTTAAGGCATAGCTCAAAACACGCAGAATTAAATGGGTCTCTAAATTTACAGTGCAATAAGCTTTGGACTAGGCTCATTCACTGGTATCCACATGGCTCTCCTTAAGCAGGAAATCCTGAATTCTCACTCATATTCTTTTCAAATCAGATCCAACTGCTGCTTGCCCACCTTTTAACCTCTGAAAGACCAAAAGCCAAACACTTTTACATGTGGGAAAGATAACAAAAATTCTGAAACAATTAGTAGAAGAGGAAACTCCCTTAAATTCTTCACTGTAACCAGGATTTTTTTATATATATATATATAGTTTCCTAACCCAGTATCTCTGAGACCCCCAGTATGAAAAGAACAAGAACACATCCGCATCAGAAGGCAGTGTGGAATGGATGCAAACTGGCTGTCCTGGAAGATTCTGAATGACTGCCTCATGATTCTCCTTCTCAGTTTTTCTAGGGTGTCCCTAGGTTATATGCCAAACTTGTCCCTGGGCTGCGTACACAAGAGGTTACGCACTAATCACGGAAGTGCAGCCTCTTGTGGTTTGGCAGAAAATATCACAAGCACTTACATAACTACAGTCGGGATCACGCGTAGCATCACCATGGAAAACCAGCCTTTTCATTAGCCCTGCAGTGCTTACAATGGTGCTGGCACCATGGTTTGATACTGACGCAAGGCGAACAGGCCACCATGGTCACACCACAGTGCAAGCCAGTCCTAAACAAGTTGCTGTAATCCTGCTCACCTCCTCCCTGGCTGTGCTGGTTTTGGTTGTCTGTCTGGTGAAATGGCTAGAAAGTAATCTCAGTAAAAAGTGATTCAGCTTCCAACTGAACAAACACAAACATCACCTAGCATGAATCGGCACTGCAGTTTTCTAAGCACCATGTTTACCTTGGGTGGTCAGCTAACAAGCCACCAGCTAGGCATCTCCCTTCCTAATCCCGTGAAATTTGTTCAGCCCATAGTTTGAAGTACTGTTTGTGTACACTTCAAATCCACGAATGTGCTTTCCATTTGCAGTATCTCAGGCTCCACTGAGAAATTGCTGCAGGAACTTTAATAAATGCGTGTTGTGAATAGACTGATACAAGAAGGAAACAAGATCTCCTGTGTCATCTGGTCCCATCACCTGTTACAGCAGGAAAGCATGTCAGCTCATCCTCTTCATGAACTTATTCAAGCTCTGTCTCAAAAAACAGCTAAGAAAATTTGTCCCCACTGCTGCTATGGAAGTGTTAGTCTGATCCTTACAGGCTGGCTTCTAGTTTCTAGTCTACATCTACTAATGGGTAGTTCATCCCTGTTTGTTCTTTTTCCAGTACTGAGGTTTAGTAACTTACTGCCCTTCTTGGTGTTTCCTTCCCTGATGCATACATAAACTTCTGATATATCCCGCTCTGCATTTTTCTAGACTAAACAAGTAAAGCTCCTTTAACCTCAAATTGCTTTCATCTCCCTGCTGTCCACATAGACGTAGGCCCCCTCTGCGTCCACTGCAGTGTGAAGTCCTATTTTTGGAGCATGAGTGGCCAGGAACACACATGGTGTTCTAGGTACCATCTTACCAGCAGTGTCTACAACAGTGTTCATGTGTCCCTATCCCTTTTGGAAATACAGTCACTGGCAAATATTCATAGCTGGAGAGGGGAGAAATCCTCCTTGTATAGCCACATAAGTAAAGACAGCCCTCAGGGGACTCTTTGGGTGCATAGGGAAGGTATTTATACATAAAGCATATGGACAAGAAGAGTGTGTGACACAGGAGGTGCTGGCAGTCGGGTGACAGTGCAGGACACGCTCACAGTTGTGCTACTCTCATCCGACAGGATTACGCCAATTAAAAGATGACAACAGCTGCAAGCAGATGGGCACTTCAAATACAGACGTTTTCTCCAAAACTGGTAGCAGCAGCAGCAACAGCTGTGCTGGAAAGGCAATGAGCTATTGCACCAAGAAGCCCAGAAAGTATGTCATCCTTCCTGAACTGCCTTATACCTGCTCCTCTCAGATGGGCTGACACAATTTCTTACCCTCTATTTGTCTTCCAAGCTCAACCGACACTGAGCTAGTGAGTGAATGATTAAGCACTAGCCCATGCTACTTTATGCCCTGGATACGATTACCAAAGTTACAGTGCCAAGCCAAACACTTGCAGCTCATTTCCTTTGCACGAAATGGCATCAGAAGGGAAGAACGAAACAGAGGATGCTCACGCAACCGCTTTGTTTACATGAGAGAAAGTTTCAGCAACCCCGTGGGGAACTCACGGAGAAAATCCCTTTTCCCTTTGCATAGTGCTCTTTCTGCTGCTTCGTGTTGGAGCAGTCCATACCACAACAGCCACAAAATCAATCATCTCTCAGACCACCGGTTCACAGGCTTTGCCCTGCCAAGCTTTATTGCAGAATGCAATAAATAATAAATAACTGTCATAAATATGGATCGAAGCCTCCCTGGATCCAACACCATGCCCTCCCTGCTACCAGAACCTGCTCCTGCTGCTTCCTGACCCCTTGCCAGCCCCATCCCTCCTCGCACCCCACTCCCCGCTGCGCCCTGGTCCCTCTGCCAGCTCCTCCTCTGCATGGCCGAGCACGGCTTGGGCACTGCTGGCACAGCGTCAGGCGTGGGTGAGCGGTGCTGACGTGACCCGCAGGCATTCAAAGGCTCTCTGCCATGTTGATTTCAGGGCTGTGAAGCAGAGAAATACATGCTAGCCTTGCAAAGGTTTAACAGAGGTTATTCATGCATGGTCAGGCGGGTCTTGGTGCTTGCAGAATAGAGCCCATTGGTACTGGTATGCTCTCTGCTAGGGCTGGGAAGCTGGGTATGGAGGAAAATTTCTGCTCTCATCTTCTCACTCACTCTTCCCCTCCCTCCTAAAACTTGTCATAAAACCTACACCTAGGTCTCAGATGCATTGATGTTTTCACTGCAAGAGCTCAAGCTGTCCAGCAATGGAAAGAGGAAAAAGGGAGAGAATCAGTCCCAACTGCAAAATCCCAGGCAGCCCTAGCTGCACGACGATGTTCCTGTTCACCAGCTGTGTGAAGAAGTTCACCAGCTGCATGGTATGGTGTAATTACAGCTTATGTGTTACATTTTCTCTTTTTTTCCCAGGGGATAGGACATATTTGTGCCAAATAATGGCTTGGATCACACACCTAATTGGAAAGGAAGCCGGCAGTGTGAAACATTAGCCTGAAACTCATCTGCTTTTCATTGGAGCAGGTAGGATTTGCATCCATATGCAAGAAGTACAAAGTAAACAGTCTCTAAACATAACTTGTGCAAGTCTGGGGAGGTGGGACCAGCTCCACTCAATCTGAAATTTTAGAGACTTGCAGTGGGTTAGCCTCATGCCTCCTAACTCCCTCACGGCTTCTTCCTACCTTGTTTTGATCTTTCATTTTATTGCAAAACCATGACTTTTCTTGCCTCGGTCCTATCCTTCCAGCAGTGAGCTGCCACAGCTAACGGCCTGTGCCGCAAAGGACGTATTCAGGTGCTGTATCCTCAGATAAAGATCACTGTCAAACCACTGATGGATAAGGAACTAAGATTTATGAATTCACCCCACACAGCAATACATCTCAAGAGATACAATGACAACACAATGGTCTCGGCAGCTTAGTTTTCACGGAGGTAAAAATCAGCTGGACAAACATCAATAAAAATCCAGCCATGTCAAATTCTTCCCTGTAATTTCAGTGAATAAATATTTCATTTACTAAACTCTGGTCAAATGTTGATCCACGTGTTAGGTAGTTTATGTAGTTTTCATGAATGCTCAGCATTGCCCTAGCCCGCTTGGTCATTTCTTCATTTTCTATCAATACACAAAGTCTCATCCTATTTTAAATATCAACAGCCACAACAGCTTCCCAGCATGCGCAAAGCACTGAACTGCCTTAGGGCACACTTTTTTCCTCTAATTCTCTGCTACAATGATTCTTTTCTTCTGCCTTTTAGCCAGATCCCTTTAAAAATGGAGAAATTCTGTAACAGGATTTGTACAAATCCCCTCATTTTCTGTTCATTAGTTATAATGAAGCACCGTTTATATATAAGCTATGAAAAGTTACTGCACTGCCTCTTGAACCCCTAGAGAAATTCTTACACCAAAGGCTTTCTACTAAAAGACCTTCTCTGACAATAACTACAGATGCCTGTGCACACATTTTCTGCTCCCATAGTAGCCTCTATTGAGCACTAGTAAGCAGCTTCACCCACTTACAGCGTTTCCAACATGCAGCACAATCTGAGTTTTCTTTATGGCAAGCGAAGGTTTCCCCTCATGGCATTAATTGTGCTTAACGAGTGTCTGCCCAGAGCTAGTCAGAGCTTTCTCTGACGCCAGATGTAATGGCCGTAGGGCACAATTACGGGAAATAACCTTTGCAGGGGGAGGAGGAGGAGGCAGAAGGCTGCTTTGGTGTGCACACCCAGTAACATACAGATGTCTGTGCACACTCATGCACACATGTGGGTATGTCTGTATTTGTGTGCAAACAGGTATATTCCTGCCGTGTGTGCCCACAAGTGGGTTTCTGATTTGGCGGTATGCACTTATTGTTAACAATAACTTCATGTTGCTCGCAAAAAATTTCACTTTGTCCCTGCCAGGATGGATAAAGACCGCTATTGCACAAGAGCCTCACTTAAGATACAGAGCATTTTCAAGGATGAAAGCACTCCGGGCATTAGCAACTGCTTGGAAACCCAGCAGTGGGACTAATTCCCTGACTAATGCCATACCATGATGTCTTTGCAGCATTATTTGGTACATGCTGCTTTTTTTTCCCACACTGAGTAGCTACAATGCATTAAGACAAAGTATCTCCTACTGGTATTGAACTGGTAGCCATATGGTTATTGCACCAGCTCCTCCACCCGGCTGGCTGGGCGGGTGTGCTGTACGGATACTAGGAGTGGCTATTTATTGCACAGCCACAAAGGCTCCTTTGGCTCAAGATACTGAGACCAGCTGAGCCTTCCATTGATGACTGTTACGGCTGAAACACTGTCCTGTGAGTACACGTGAAGGGAGATGTTGATAAATTAGTCTAAAATCCCAGATTCAGCTCATGAGGTTGCTTCTGCGTGCTCAAGTTTTGGGCTGAGGTATGGTGCTGTTGCAAGCCTTTTTTATCACTGCTTGCAGCTGCCATTCACAATGATGGGCATAACACAAAAAGAAGGAAGATCTGCTGGATTAGAGCAATTCAGATACAGAGACTGATCTTATCTGTCACAGACAACCACCAGCATTTAGCTAGGACCCAAACTTCCCAGAACTGGGTGGTGCTGTGTATGGAGATACTCTTGTCCTTGGAAATAGCTACATTTTACTTCAAGGTGTTTTCTAAGGTGCTACATAGCCAACCCATGAAAGCCAAGATTCCGGCAGCTGATCATTCAGCTATATGCTCATTCAAAACCAAACACATGCATTTTTAAATCTGGAAGCTAATGTGATAATCATAAAGCATAGATAAAGGATGAGGATAAACACAAAGTATGTGATCTACTTTTCAATCGCAAAGTTACAAACAAGAAAAAGGTCAATTCACTGATTTCTCTTCCTTAATCTTAAATGCAGCACTGCAGTTTTGTCAGTTGCCATACATCCTTTCAGCATATTTCAGAGACACTCCCGCCGAGGCACAGTGCCTGGTGCGCTCCTATTACTCCTGCCGTTGGCAAGGGAAGCAAAACACACTCTCTTTCTACCTTGTGTAATTTGTAAACAAAAGCAAAGTACAGGTGAGAGCTAAAGTTGCATGGAAACAGATGCTTTGACTAGCGGGAGCACCTTTGGATGTAACGAGCCCGTAGCAGCAGCCCACCTCTGAAGGACTCAGAAGCAACATTTAAAAGGAAACCCTGACACTGTTTGATTAGTATTGTTTAAGAGTGCCTTGTTGAGCCAGAAAGGAAGTAGTCATTTGGTTTCTAAGGAGCACCACCAAAAAAATACCATCAAAACAAGATAAACGTTGCAGCCTGAACAAGTTTGTCGGCACGTAACTCCACCTAGGAATTTCTCTTATGAAATCAGGCCCTCCTGTGCTTCGAGGTCCACCCGTCGGGAGTGACCCAGCCTGAGCAGCACACTTCCACTGCTGCGCCTCTTGTGTGAATGGGCTTTGTGGAGGTATGTGTGGCTCGATGGAGGGAGCTGAAACTGGAGCAAGCATCAGAATTGTGGAAGAGCCAAAAGGGATTAGACACCCCAAACTTCACAGAGGTGAAGGCTGATGTTAAGACTGTGGAGGTGTACAAGCTGGGAAAAAGGGAGCAAGACAACTAACTAAAAGATAGCATTCATAACATTCAATTTTGCCACTGTATGTAGTCTTCACTAAGATACTAAAGAACTCCAGACAGCTGGAGAGAAGCATTTGACATTGTGCAATTGATATTAAAACCAAACAGAAAGTGGGGAACATATCCCACATTATGTTTCTTGGCTGAGCCTTATCTATTTGTGAGTTTTATAAATTCTTCTGACATTCCCACTGCAGTTTTCCCTGATAACTGCTTGGGTTTAGGAGGCAACTGTTTACGGCCAGAAGGAAAAGAAATGGAGGACGGATTAGCACAAATGCTTATTCTGAAGGATACTAATGAAGAGTAACGTATTGTGCTTGGCCTTCATAGATGTTAGTGGGGAAAAAAACCCAGAAAGTATCTTCTTGCTTGTAGTAGACTCTTGAACTTCCCCCTGAAGAACCAGATTGGATTATTAGCATAATTAGATTATACATTGTATTGCTGTGCAGTTGGAACTGCTTGGCATCCTTTCCTCTCATTATAGAGGATTGCTCACAACTCAGCATGGCACCACTTTCAGCAGGGCCACCATTTTGGGGTATCCCAGTTTTGCAGATGCCTGACTGCTGGAAAAGGCTCAGGGAGGATTTAACAGAGCTGATGTAAATGCTGAGCACATCCATGCTGCAGGCAGACTGGGCACTGCCCAAGCCGCTGGAACAAGGGGGATGTCTTGTTCACAGGCAGAACAGGCACTCAGCAGACCAAGGCAAAGCCTTTAAGAAGGTGCACGCATTGGGTAGAGTTGGGCAGGACGCTGCGTCCCCATGGTTTGCTCATGTCCTCTTCTGCATGGTGGCTAATCAGCTGCACACAAATTATAGCAGTCTCTTGTGCAGCTGCTCTGTGGTTAAGGATGGCCTTGGGGCATCATGCTACAAAGGGCAGGGACTTGTGAAATGCTTTATGAGCAGCTCAGCCACCTGTTTAGGAGGGGCAGTAGATACTTGGAATTGTAACCTACCACATAAGGTAAGTCCTCCAATTCCTCCTGACACTTTACTTACCACACCGTTGTTACCGCTTCACAACTGGCTTATCAGGTGCTTGGACAGCACTTCATCACACTTGATAATGACTATTATCACCCCATGTTAAGCACAACCAGGTCTGTTATCTAAGTCAAAAGGAAAGCTATTCTCTTTTACTCTAAAGGACAATTATGAAATAAATGTTCAGGCAAAGGGAAGACTGGTTATTTGCACTGCATGAAGGTGCAGAACTCTGTCCTGTGTTTACAGGCAGCAGCTGGAGGTGGTGTCACTCCTCTTGGCAGGCAAACTAAATTGTAAGCAAGCACAGGGATCTTCCCTAACTTAAGCAGGAATGGCTGGGTGCCATCTGGTGTGACAGAGACCCGTTTTAGGGAGAAACAAGAAATGCTGCGCCGCAGGACTCTCAGCCAAGCCCGCTGAGAACCTGTCAGCCCATTGCCATTTTTCTGATTCTCTGCTGCTCTCCCTACCAGAACTGTTAATCCCTGCGATTTCACTGGCCTGTTCTCCCTGCTCAGGCAAAGGTCTCTGCCAGAGGTAAGAGATGCTGTCTGGGATATCTTAGAAGCAGATGGGGGGGAATCCTTTTCAAAAGCCCCAACATGGGCCAATTTCACCTAATCCATTAATCATGGTTTATCTCATCAAAATTGGGTGCAGAAGCTCACCTGACTTCAGTGGGAACAAAGCAAAAGCACTGCTGAGACATTAAGCATCTTTGCTAAACCCACACCCATTTTACACAGGAGAAACAGCCAAGCTTAGAAAGGCAATATAAACTCCTGCCTGCGGCAGTCCTGGCGCAGATCCACTCTGTGTTTTTTTTCCATATGAAATAAACACCTGAAGTGAGATCCTAAAAGCCATGCCTGAAGACCAACCAGAAAAAGCAAGAGAGGATCCAAGTAGCAACCCTACGTCCCCTTGCCTGCCTCCTTTCAGAGGTCAGCTGGGGGATGCTGACTTGTTAACCTTGCAAAAGGACAGGAGGAAGGGCCACCTGTGTCAGGTAACAGCATGCATGCATGGTTTGCTGTCTCGGTTTGTCCTTCCTCCCCCCACCACCTCCTTATGCTAAACCCCGTTGCGTGTCCTGAATCCTCCCCGAAGGGTGTGCAGGGTAAAACTGCTAGCCCTTCCCTCAATCCACAGTTGTGTGACTGACCTGGGAGACTACCTCCATGGTCAAAAGAAAGTAGGGAAGCATTTTGAAGTGTTATTAAGACATTTTAATTGGTTAATTATGAAGTAAGTAATTATGAAAAGGCTGTTCTTAGTGACAACTGCTCTACTGTTCATTTCTCTCATGCTACATTTCACCTTCGGCATCCTCTTAAGCTGCACTAAAAGAGTTCAATATGCATATGTTAACAGTTACATTAGTCAAAAAGGACATTTTTCACATGACTTTAAGGAAAAAGCATATGGTGTTTTAAAAAAGAAACTTTTCAGAGGTAACTGACATGAAAAAGAGAAGGGAATGTTCTTGAAAAATTATAGAATCATAGAATCANATGTGAAGTAACGTATGAGACAAAAGTCCTTATGTAAAAGAGTAACTATGTGCATAAAAATCTGAATTGTGACTTTATATGCAGCTTATTCATAGATGTTTAGTGCAAAATGTATGTAACCTAGGAAAAGGGTGGGTCTTCTTGAGACTATTACTGCTTTGAAGAACAGTATGACTAAAATGATCCCGCAGAAAAACATTTATGCATATTCCCAGATATCTTTAGGATCTTGAGTCAGTTAAATTAAGAACCCTAATGACAAAGTTCACTGTTTCTCACAAACTCACCAGTTGTGCTAGGAAAATACTTCTACATTTGTTATTTTTTCATCTCTCCTTCTTTTGGGTCATATCAATATAATATTTAGATCTAAGAAAACTTCACCTCCTTTTCTCTGCCCCACTTCCAATCCCTATCTTAGCAACACTGCCTTAGGAGAAGAAAGCAAAGATAAGTTCAAAAAAGACAGGAGAAATCTTCTGCCTGTCCTTGAAGTGCACTGCTGATCCTGCCTGCCCAAGTGTTTTCACCCACTCCTGCTGAAGCTGAAGCTGACAGTGGTATGAAACAACTTACTTTCTTCTACCTCCTTATTTTCCTCTTTGCTCATTTTACAATTTCTGTCTGCCTTAGACCATACACTTTGATGATGGAGTGTCTGCTTCAAAGCAAACACCACTTGGAACTGCAAGGGAAGCAAAAATGAGCGACTGCAGCACAGAACCCCTTCCAGTGAATGGAGCAGGAGACAGAAATGGTTTAAATCTTTATGACTCCAAGAACATCCAAGAGGACAGACTCCGATTTATATTCTGCAAAATGTCGCCCTTGCTTTGAAGGTAATTTCATCTATATTCCTCAAAATGTCTCCCTTGGTTTGAAGGCCCTTTCCAGAAGGCACAGGTAATTGAGTAGCCTCTGAAACTTTGTGCTTCAGCACTGGTACATAAATAGCTTTTGTAAATTATTTTATTACTTCTTCTGGTGCACTTATATTAAAATCGGTGAGCTATCATTTAATACACTTTCAAATCTTGCGTAACAAGGGACACATACACCTCTCCTGACCAGGAGGAAGCATGGAGCTCAGCTCCAACTTGTGCTAGCTGACAGGCAGACTCTTGTCAATATCTCCTTCCTCTAGGGTAATGAAATAATGGAAGCATTTGCTCCTTGATTTTTTTATCCAATGATTTTCAATGGAAAATGCTTTTGTAAATCTGTAAATGAACCCTTATCTTGAAATGCAAAAAGGTGTGCTCTGTGCTGACAACAAAGGCAGAAATAAAAGGCTGACCTTGCCTGAACGTTCCCTGGAAAGGACCATCCTGTATGAATTAAAAGCCTGGTAATTTGGTTTGATAGCTCAGCATGGCATTTTGTGCTCTCACTTAGCTTCCTCCAGAGTTAGACACACTATAGTTAAAAAAAGAAGAAACATGATATAGACAGAGACAAGAAAACTGAAGTTCTTCATGGAGGAGATTCCAGAGGATTAAAAGGTTGCATCAAGCCATCCAGATAACTTTCCACCTCTGCTTTGCTTGAGCCCTCTGACAGCAATTGTAAGTATTTTTAAAGTTTCTAAGTATTTCAGTATTTGATTGGCAGCATTGTTCTTGCCTATTGGATCTTCACAATACATGGGAAGATGAGTTTCATTAAAAGTGGTACTCTGAATATGGCAAAACAATATTTAACTCCAGTGTTACCCAAATTCAACAAACTTCTTTCTGGACGAAGTACTGCCAGTAAGTTGGCCTCCTCCCAGAGCTCTCCAGTACACCACCATTCCCCATGTCTTCTGAAAAAGACAGCCAAAACAGACCTAGTGTACCATACCCAATCTGCAAAAAGCACTGTTCCCATTTAGAAGACCAAATGTGCTTGACAGAGGTCTCTATAGATAACTTGATGTCTCTTGCACTGCTTAAGCTATTATCTTACTATGAATCTTAGTCCTGGCAGTTCCTTTCATCTCTAGACACTTTTATCACTGTAACTTATTTTATGCTGCCTCTCACACATTGAACAATCCACCAACGAGGTACAAAAGCTAAAACACTCTTAATTTCCAAAGCTCCTGGAAATTTCCAGTGATTCCTGCCACAATATCCCTCATTCCACCAAAGCAATGAGCAACCAAAAACTGTTTCTGTAATAGCCATTTCAAATAGAGATATTTCCCTGACGTTTCTGCCTGTCCTGTGTGAACCTTTAGTGCTGGAAAGCACTATGGCTCGGTGAGAACATGTATTTTCTGATGTTCTGTCTGGGAAGGAGCCGCAACATACATATGCACCATGCAAACATGCAAAATACAACCTTTAGCGTCAGCTGGCCCTGAACCCTCCTCACAAGTCCAGAACAGTATGCATCACATAATGCGCACTCTGGCACACAGACGGAATGCATATTTACTCATACAAAAAAGGATATCTAAATTTTGATGATGTGATGGACAGACTTCCATAGGATATCTTGTGATCAACACTAAGTTGTTCATCCTAATGAACTGGTCTCAGTCTCACCTCTTCTCGTATTCTTACACCTGTCACATTTTGGATGTGTATCTGGGCACGTGAGAGATCACATAAGCATCTCCTGTCACCTAACTCAAAAGATCAAAGGAACAGACATGCACAGAGAACAGAGGGGTGAGATCCCTGCATTTTGTTATATGACCGGTGTCCTTTGAGATCACAGAAACATAGAATGGTTTGGGTTGGAAGGGACCTCAAAGATCATCTAGTTCTCTAACCCCCTGCCATGGGCAGGGACACCCTCCACTAGACCAGGTTGCCCAAAGCCCCAACCAACCTGGCCTTGAACACTTCCAGGGCAGGACCATCTACAGCCTCTCTGGGCAACCTGTTGGTTTTTGTTTGTTTGTTTGTTTTTGTTTGGTTTGTTTTTTTGTTTTGTTTTGTTTTTTCCTTATGTCTAATCTAAATCTACTCTCTTTCAGTTTAAATGCATTACCACTTGTCCTGTCACTCCATGCCCTTGTAAACAGTCCCTCTCCGGATTTCTTGTAGGCCCTTTTAGATACTGGAAGGCCACAATTAGGTCTCCCCAGAGCCTTCTCTTCTCCAGGCTGAACAATGCCAACTCTCTCAGCCCATCCTCACAGGAGAGGTGCTCCAGCCCTCTGGTCATCTTCATGGCCCTACTCTAGACTCGCTCAAACAGTTCCATGTCCTTCTTATGCCATGGGCCCCAGATGTGTGACAGGGAAGGAGTCTGTGGTCCCCCTGGGTGGCAGGGTGCAAACTGCCAGAGCCACTCACCCATTTGAAGGTGAGATGTTGGCTGTACAGTGCCATGAGTGCCTCCAAAGGAGGCACTGCACCCCACTCTTGCTTGAACCACCTGAGCTTGGGAGCCAATCTTTACCACTCCCTCTGGTGAATTAGAAACATTCAAGCTTTCCCTATTCAATCCACTTGACTTGCTGTGAATCCCACCTTTTGCAGAAAGGGTCAGCTGTAGGTTAAGTAGACTATACTAGCAACAGTTAATGGCATTTAGTCATTCCTGAATTGGTAAGAGGTTTAAGGGCCCTTTCAAAACTGCTCGACTCCCCTGGAAGCAGGCACCAGGAAAGCACTGCTCTTGGTTGCCAAGAACAGGTGTCATATTTGTTGAAAATAACTCGAAGGCAAAAGATCCATTAACATTCTTGCACAAATCCAACAGTTTGCTCTGACAGACTTAAAAAAACCTCTTTGATAAATAAATAAATAAATAAATGAAGCAACCAAACCCCACAGGCAATTAAGTCCTGCCTAAGGAGGCATTTCCATTGCTACATTTTAGGAACTATGTAAGAATAAGAGAACATTGAGCAATTTAGAATCATATAATCATAGAATCATTTAGGTTGGAAAAGACCTTTAAGATCATCAAGTGCAACTGTTAACCTAACACTACCAAGTCCACCACTAAACCATGTCCGTAAGCACCACATCTATGTGTGTTTTAAATCCCTCCAGGGACGGTCACTCAACCACTTCCCTGGGCAGCCTGGTCCAATGCTCAACAACCCTTTTGGTAAAGAAAAGCTTAGCCCTCCAAACCAAAGTATGCAGCTCTTAAGTATGCTAATAAGAGCTGAGAATGCTGTATGCAAAAGCAGAACATGACCCAGAAGCTGTAAAGGTAATACTATGAAATAAAATCGAGTTTATAATATTAAACATATGCAACCAAATGATTAGTGGAAAACCCAAAGGCAAAATATTTTGTCTTGACCTATTTTTGTTCTCAAATATATTTCAAGAACTCCTTCTGGCTGTATCTTTAAGTAAATCTAGAGCTCTTAGCCATATGTAATAGCTCTGGGTCTCCTATTTCAAAGAACGATACAAAATGGGCATGACAGGACTTGCGCAGAAAGTACCCCAGCAGCAACTCCCACCTCTAAATGGTGCTTAAGACTGTATTTTAACAAAGCTTTCCCCCTGGACTGAATAAGACAGAAGTAATGAGCAGGAATTATCTGGGAAGTCTGTCTCATTGCCTAACATAATGATAATATTTTACTGCTAAATTCTGCTCCACTGCTGTTCACCATTTGCCCTATGTGACAAGTTGCCCTCAATTCATGTATTCTTGAATCAGGAGCGTGGTGCAATTTTATCTGTTTGAGGGACACTTGCAATTACAAGACAAAGTACTATTTCCCTAAAAGAATGCAAAGAAGGTTAAAAATACTTCATGCACACCAGGTTAATTTTGAATTCTTCATAAAAAATTCTAGGTTTGTTTTCATTTCAGACTGTGGTAACTGGCTTTGCAGCATTTTTCCGTGTTCCAGGTTTATAGGCTCTCCAGGTGCTGAAGGACATACATAACTGTTATCTTGGGGCCCCTAGGTCCATTAGACGCCAAACTTGTCTCTTCCAAACTTGCTGTGCAAAGCCTGCGTGTCACTTTTCTTGGGGTCTCCCATTGCACAGGGGGCTGTTTGCAGGGTGGGAATGACCACGTTGTGTCTCACTCTCTGCAAGCACTGAGAAACACCAGCAAGCTCACATATGGTCTGCCTGCAATTAAAAGATCAGCCATCATGGTCAGTGACTTTTCTTGCTCAAGTCAGATTCTGCAGTAGATGATGTTGGACCAATTACAGCAATACATAATTACAGTAGCATGCCAAGCTGACCAAACGTAAACTTTCTGCAGGGGTGTCTCCTCTGTATCTGTGTGTTTCTGTAAACTCCAACCAAGTCACTAACCATAGAATAGACAGGCTGATAAAAAACCCCAGTAACTCACATGGGATTTCCATCATAAAATATGCAGTGCAGTGCAAATATCTAAACACACTGAGATGAGAGCCTCTATCGCTTGATTAGTAAGAACAGGTTAGCAGCTGGGACTGCAGAAAAATGAGGCATGACTCGGCAATTACTGATTTTCTCCTCGCATCAAGCCTGTGTTCATGTAAGTTTTTTTAAGGACTGTCTGGCATTTTGTTGAAGAAGGAGGTATAGGGAATTTAGATTAGTAAGAAAGACCACTAACGGCACATGGAATAGTCACAGTAGTGACAGATACAAAGAAAACACAATCTCATTATTCTCAAGCCACGAAAGGCACCTTGTTAACAGGTTTTTATTTTGTTCCTGCTACTGAATTAAAAATGGGGATCAGATTTTATGTTTTAAAAATCAAAACTGAAGTATCTCTCATCTTGCTTCCTCTCTAGCCAAGCTCCCACAGTTGATGAAGTTCAGACAGATGTCACTTAATTTTATTTATTTCAATATCAAAGTAATTTACAAGTTATTTGGGACTTGCAAAGACTAAGCGATTGGGATGCTGCTGTGCAGGAAAGTCAGATTGCCAATCACTGTATTTCTTAATTTTGTCAGAGTGCCTGAGAAAAAGGTCACCTGAGATAAGTATTTCTAGATTTATTTAATCTGTAACTAGTAACATAAAAATGTTCCAGAAAACATGTGTTTTCTAAGTCCTATCCTTTATTAAAAAAAGAAAGAGAAAAGATGGCAAGCTGTGCAGGAAGAGAGCAAACTGTTTTGTGTTTGCACAATACAAAACACATTTGTTTGAGTCTAACAAAAACATAATATAATTTCCTCTGACAGGTTTTATCTTGCATTTTCCCATATATTAAGCTGATTTTTTTTCCCTTTTATCTAATACAAAATTATTATTTTTTTAAGCTCAGAATAGGCCTCCTTCAGCGACTTGGAGCTAAACAATGTAAGTGGTACACAGCATCATAAAGGCACATGGTAATAACAACCAAATACCCGGGGAAATGCAACAGGTGACATTCCAGTCACAGTGGAGTTGACGAGGTATCTGGCACTAATTGAACTAGGGTGAGGTCTTTATCCAGTGTTTCTGCTGGTCTCCAGGGTTGTGCAGCAGGTCACAGACACAAGAGCTGGTAAGCGGGGAAGCCGGGCAGGTTCCTCTGGCTCTGGGCTCACCTGTTTCTTGCTTCTCTTCCTCTTTAAAATGAAGTGATGATATTTTTAGGGGGGAAGAGGAAAAAAAAAATATAGTATTTTGCTTTTAAAACCTGCTTTCTAAGCACTCAATCCTGGTTCCCACTCTCAGCTTCATGCAAACAGACATGTAAGTCCAGGGGACAAGAAAGAAAGGCTCAGGCTCAGCACAGGTTTACATTTAGCTTGGGACTGGAAAGATGCCCTAGCACTTAAGTTCTCCCAAATAACAAAGATCATTAGCTTTAATTTTCTTTCCTTCCCTCATCAACAGCTACGGCTACTGTCCTTGCTATATTTAGCTGCCTTTATCTTCTCTCATAAAAGGCACATCAAGATGGAGAAGGGCCTCTCTCAATCTCAGACATTTTTAGAGCAGGACTGTGCTATCATTTTGCCTTGCTGATAATACTCAAATCTTTTTCTTGCTGCACTGTTAATGGAACAGCATCCTATTTGTATGAGGGCATTTTTCAACAAAAGCAGGATCTACCCTATGGGATTCATACGCTCTCACTTTAATTAAAAAGAAATCCCATTAAAACTTGCCACTGCCACAAGTGAATCAAATTAATTAAAAAAAAATTAGAAGACAGGAACAAAACTGTTTTCAGGAGGCAACAATTGCGGCTTAAATCTGTACACTTTTAACAGTATAAATTAAAACGTGTGACTTGGAAGTACTTTCCCTGGTCTGAGGAAATCCACTGAAGTGTTATAACAGTGAGTAACCCTGTGCGCACTAAATCTACCCCAGGGAAAGGAATGCTGCTTATTTTTAGGTCCAATTCACTCAAAATTGCACACATGCTAATGATGGTCATAAAAATTCTACTTCAGATGCAGAAACTGTTTAAATATTTACTTCCTTAAAAAAAAAGAACAAACCCAAAAGCAGAATAAAATTGCTCTACTTACAAATGAAATCACATTTAGGACATCTTTGTTTTAAAGCTTCAATAACTGAGGCACGATGTGTTTGCTTTCAATTTCCTACTATTAAGGAATATGGGTTTTACCTACTGTTGCAGATGAACTTTGCAAAGGTGTGGAATTGAACTAGGTGAATGATGGCAGAAGATTTGACACAAATTAAGTTGCTGCTGGCTCTTCTGATTGCTTGGTCCTTAAGCTGTTGCTGAAGGGCCAAAAAGATTGCAGAGAGAGAGAGAGAACAAAAGGATAGATGGCCGGGCTCTGCTTTGGCAGCTCTGTGTGACTGCATGGCTGGTAGTTACAAGAGACTGTGGAAGGAAAGCATTGCACTGGCGATAAAACAGCAGTTTTAACAGAGCACCTGATGGTCAGGTCGGGGTGTAAACCTCTGCACTCACTGGGGCAGGTGCCTGAACTCTTTGGGTAAGAAAGAGCAAGAAGTCTGCCTGGGCCTGAGGCGAAATGGAGAACCCAGACGCATCCCCAGGGAGAAAGGTTGATTTCCCACTTGGATCACCCCAGCCCCAGCGGCCATCAGGGATGTGGGAGAGGTTTGCAGGGTTCCCACCAGAGCACAGCCCGGTGTGAGGTCACGACAGGCTGGGAAGAGGCTTCCTCTTGGGTCTGAGGGCAAACCTGGACTGTCGTGGACATGTCTGCACAGGGCTTCAACCCCTCAGCCGCTCGTTTCTTGCCCGTTCCTCCAGCTGTGATGCTGGCTGTGCCATGACAGCCACAGCCTTGGTGCAGGACAAGATATTAACTTACTTAAACAATGTCTTGATAGCCCTATTTTCAGTGCAGAACACGGTATTAACTAAATTAAGCAATAAATTACTAAACCAGATGAAAGCTCTGACAGTGGTCCAAGTTCTGTTGCATTATCAAGCAGCTGAATAAGGTCCCATCTAACTTTTATCATGGAGCACAGAGGATATAGCAGGTGTGGGGGCTGTGGGAGTAACCTCTTCCTTTGCCTTACTGGAAGTGGATATTTGGAGCAGGAAGATGCTCTTTGCACCAACAGCAGAGACAAAAACTTCTGGTTGTGGTTTCTGAGCTGGCTCCAGATTTTTCCAAATGTCAACTCTCACTTACGTTTCCACATCCCCTTTGAAGCTCTTACACACCATGGCCGTGGCTTCATCACTCCTTGCTCTGCTCAGGTAGCTGAAGTATTTCCAAACTTTATTGGCCTCTTCCAGTGAGGACAAAGCCACCACGGGAGCACTTGCATTGCTGTAACTCAACCATCCCTTCTCCAGCTGTTAAGCTTCCTCCCAGACACTCCTCCCTGCATGGTGGTCTATGTTCAGTTATCCCTGCTCAGCTGTTTCCCATGCATGCTCTTTGCGCTAAACTTCCCTGCAGGCAGAGCAGACAACTTCCAGGGTGAACCTGAGAATCACAGATACCATCCTTAAAATGATGAATACACACAAGGGGATTAAAAAACCCCACACCATGCAGTGTATATGTGGGGAGTGATTTGGTAACACAGTGGAAGAAAAAAAGCCAAGTGAGAGAGGGTGCTACCTCCAACTTTTGCCTTGGCTACATATGAAGTGCTCTTTAGACTAGCCAGAGATCTTACGAACTCCAAACTTTATGACAGTCTCATCTGAAAGTTTGCCCAGATCTCACCTTCAGATGGAAATCATCTCTTCATCCCTTTCTTCCAAAACCTATGCAAACTACCATTCCTTAGCACACCACTGAAAATAAGCAAATGCTGGCAATAAGCCTTGGTACCAACCCACTGTGGGAAGCAGCAGGCTGCAGACCTCTCCCTGTTCCACTCCTGTCCATGCACTCTGAAACCTCCCACCTTCTAGGAAAGCTCCCAGCCACTTGGAAAAAAAAGTCATGAAATACGGACCACCCACTCTCACCTTCCTCAGCATGTCTGGTTTTGCATCCTTATTCCTGAATATATTCATGGTCAAAACCTGACCATGACACTGGCACATGCAGCGTTCGTTAGAATGCCTCTTAACAGACTTGTGCATGCCTCCATTATGGGGTAAAGAGGATAAAACCCAGAATTCTGTCAGGACAGTGGTCTTCCATGTGGACTATCACTGTCACAGCAGCATTCATGACAAAATAGGACAGTTAACGTTAGTTCTGCTCTTGTTAGTGCCTCCCTGACAGGGCTGATCTGGGTGGTGGGACTGGATGCTGGCTGGGGTCATGGCAGCAGAACTAACAGCAAAATTTGATCGGAATAATCTTTATTATAAATGGCAAAGGATCCTCTATGCTCCACAAGATTGAGAGAGTGCTTGAAGGGAAAAGAGGCATGCTTATAAACTTATAAAAGTTTGACAGAGCAACAGAAAGGATTCCTGTTGGTTCTCAGAGCACTGTCTCTCTATGGCATGCCATGGCTTTTTCCTTTTTGACCTTGCATAAACGCAGCATTAGGAAAGGAGACAAGAAAGCAAGGGGGGTCTGTTCATTCTTGCCAGAAGGCACAATCGGCGTCCTATGAATAGCAAAAGAAACATGTTATTATCACTCATTAACAGATTAGGAGACATACATGATCATTTTTGCAGAGAATGTGGATTATGGACCATCTGTTGATGTGTTTCACCCTGCATAGCGCATGTGAGCATTTCTGATAGGCGTAAGGCCGGACAGCATGCTCAGGCTGCATTCCTTGACTGCCTTGCTCCCCACAGAGACGCAGCTCATCTGGGGTGTGTGACATTCCCTCCCATCCTGTGCAAGCCATTTTTCATTGCTATCAGTCATCCCTTGACTGCTTGAGATGACAAAAGGTACTTAGGGAAGAAAGTGTGAGCTTCAATCCCAAGGATTAAAACTTGGCAATGTTGGACCTGAGGAATAAAGTTTAAATGTGTGCAGAAGCATAAGGAAGCATGACCTCAGGCAACACATTATTTTCTGCCTTCTGCAGATGAAGAAACAACAATTGCAGAGCACCTTTTGAGAAGAGCTGGCTGTTAACAGCTCCTTGCTCTCTTTCAATACATTGACTAGAACAAGAAAGCACTTCTGTCCTGCTAATGCCTTTCTCTTAGATTTCTCCTTCCGTCACCCACTTGCTCAAGTCCACCCTTAGACTGATATTTCAGTGATGTTCCAGTTTTAAGCAGTGTGTACAGGTGAGTTAATTCATACGCAAAGACCTCAGGCTGTTTGCCAAACTCATGCTAATTAGTTGGCTGAGCAAGGAGTATGTTAGCTTTACAGCAGCACTTACAGACTTAAGTTGTATCAACAATAAAAATGCTGCCAGGTGAAGCTGGAGGGTGTACACAGTAAGATATCAGTGTGTAAAAACAAGTAACAGAAGATAATTCACCGATCAGAAAGGCTCCAAGGTAATGGTGACCAAACAAAAAACAGGTTTTATTACAAATGGATTCTGACCAAGATACTCCTTACTGACTGGACTGGGGAGAATAATTTGAAATTCAAGTGAACAGAAACTCAGATCTGATTTCAAGGAGAATTTCCATATGGAAAAAATGTGAAGAACTGCTGGCAAGTAATGGCTGTATCAAGGGCTAGTAAGATTCCAAGGTGGAAAATGTATGCATGACAATGGTGATATTTCCAAACTGCAGAGGATTAAATCTAATTGGATTTGAAGTTGCTGATAAAAAGCCTTGAGTTTCAAGGCAAAATGAAACTGTGTTTGAAGAGAATCCTTTCCATCACTGCATTATTTCCCTAACCAAGATAACTGCTGAAGCTCCAACATGTTTA
Source organism: Aramus guarauna (assembly GCA_013400195.1). Taxonomy (NCBI): domain Eukaryota; kingdom Metazoa; phylum Chordata; class Aves; order Gruiformes; family Aramidae; genus Aramus; species Aramus guarauna. Next base: position 286,546 of record VXBL01007743.1, read on the forward strand.
TGAGCCCTTACTGATTCTAACTTGTGTCGTTCACTGCTGTACCCCTGGGATTTTCAATCACTTTTGTGCAGCACTGTCCCACATATTTTCCATTTAGCTTCTGTTGACAGATGTCAACCTTTAAGATTTTTTTTCCCCTGCATGTTCAATACTGTCCCAGTTATGCATCACTAGGGAAATTTCAAAAATTTTCCAGCGAGTTGTCTTAATTGACTGAAAAATAGGAAGGGTCATATGACACAACATTTTCTCCTGGCTTTAGATTCTTCCTCTAAACTTGATCAGCCTTATTTTCTGATCTGGAGCACCGATAGATTGATCAAAAGTAGCAGTGGAGTGGCTCTAATCAGATTTTAGACCAGGCCGCTTGCTCGCTCTCTCCCCTGCCTCCTGCCTCTAATTTCAGCTTCTTATCTTAAATCAGTCATGCCATCTGCAGGGGAATGGCAATTAAATCAAATCTACCTGAAATTGACAGAAAACTTTTTGCTGGCCTCATTGTTCCCATACAGCCTCCACTGGCTGGCAAGACTGCTGGAAACCCTTACAGACTAGGACTCATCATGGACACAGTTTGTTAGGCAACTCTTCAGTATGAAACAGACTTTAAAGAATATGTTAAAATGAGTATTAAATCAAGGAAACTATAAATGCTGCTAGCCAAATGTTTGGCATACACATCCTTTTCCAATTATATGAGTATTCTGAAGACCCCACAAAATGGTGCACCACGCACACATGCTTTCAACTCAAACTATTCATCTGCACCTCTCCAATTAAAAAAACCAAACAGTCAGTACTCAACAGCAGGCACACAAGTAAAAACAGCTGTATGAAAAGAGATGCATCAACGTGGAGACCCCTTTACAAATCTGCTTCATGTGGTCAACTTTATGAAGACAATGAGTTGATGCCAAAGTCAAATGTTTGGGAAGGAGCCAGAAGCCACTCACATTTTGGGACAGTTAGCTTCTAACGAAGAAATTAAGGAGAAACTTACTTTGACATTAAGTAACTCTGTACCCTCCTCTGGCAGAATTGCTTGCAAATTGCTCTGGCTAAATCTCCAAATCTGATTCAGCCTCAAAATCCCTATGCTTCAGTACATAGTCTATTTTAGTCACCCTACTGGTATATGTAAATAAATTGACTACAATACACCAATTTGATAATATAACATATCTAAAAGGCTAAATTTGGGTTTTAATTGCCTATGTTCATATTTTTGCAGGATACAGGTGATGTTCTGTAACTCCTATACTAAAACCAATGCCTTGAACTTAATGTGCCATATTCCTTTAAAGTCCTATTCAACAGATCAAAGCATCTGGTAGGCAACAGACATGCTTTAGGAAAGCTGTAAGAACTAAGTACAAGGTCTTGTTAAGTCATTTTTATCCAATGTGCCTCTAGAGATGCTACTGCAGATTTGAAAGCTTGCCCTACCACAGCTCCACCGAAACAGCGTAGAGCCATGAACTCCCATTCTGCTTCGATTATCACTACATATGGCAACTGAGCCACGGTCCAAGCTAACAAATCAAAGAGGCTTTGGATCAGCCCACGCTATCCACTTGTATCATCCTTGCTCCTTTCATGGTAAGCCAAAAACCATTGAGTAGGCAGGTGACTACTGCCCCATGAGTCAGTGGAGCTGTGGCACACTGCATTCTCAATACCTCCCCACCCATGTCAGCTGGGGTTGCATGATTCAAGCTAGCAATTAAGAGTACAAAACAATTATTCTTCCTGACATCACTCCAGCCTCAGACCGTGAGAGCTTCCTTTCACCCTGCCTTTGCCTTGCTATTTCCTCCAACCACTTCCCAGGCTTCGCCTTATGACAGTTTCAGGGTGGAGTAACACAAGCCCAGAACCACCAAAAATGCTACATGTTTTAAACTATTAATATTTGTTCCACTTACAACCAAGGAATACCCAGTTCTAGCAATGCAAAGGTCTGGATAAGCAATATGTCAGATCCCACCTTGCTGCAATGGAAAAAAAGCTGATAACCTTTGAAGACTCCTTCTAACTTCTGTGACTGGCTGGTCCCGCAGGGAGAACACAGTTATGGCTTCTAAAAGTATGTCCAGAAACAGTGAGAGTTAACCTAGGAGGCTGAAATTAAGAACCTACCCCACATTTTATATCCTTCTCCTCTTCATCTGTAGTAGATGAGCTGACTTGTTACCTAGTCAAACCAAGACTTGTAGAAACTTCAGCCTGTCTATCACAACCATTAAAAAATAGTTTAGGTTTGAATTTTTCTGGAACTAGTATGCAAAGAGACAAGATGATTTTGTTCTTTGCTGGGACTTGGCAGCCTCATGGAGTTTATTGGTAGCAATGCGGCCTACTGAGCAATGAACTGTATCCGCTTTCTTTATTCTCTATTTTGTCTACTTAAGATTTTGGGACAGAAACTGTATCTTATAACGGGTTTATATAATTACTTAAATCCAATTTCCAATCTTAATTAGGGATGCAATGATGAACTATTAATAATATTCAGAGCAGCATTAATCTATCCCTGCTATTTCACTTGAGTAGTAACAGGAACTAGACCATCAGGGAAATAAATTACAGACAATTTGAGTTTTGAGAGAAATGTCGAACCAAGAGCTTGGGATTGCATTCCTGCAGCAGCTTGTGTCTGTGGGAAATCCCACGGGTACCAAGGAAAACAGGAAAAGGTGGGATGGTGGGCCTACTCTCAGTCCGATAAAGTAAAATAAATGCACAGGACATCACAAGATTCAGACCCTGCTGCTGAGCATGTGCTTCAGTAAAAGCAACTTCAACACAAACTAAGAAAGGCTACTGTCAAACCCGAGTTTAGCATCTTGCCTGATAAATACAGAAATGGAATATACCCCACTACCACCCTTAAGGAGCATTTTCCCATTCCCTTGATGGGAGTCAGACTGGACCAGGAATGAGCTTCTTGCACCAGGTGTCAGATGCCAGAGATGCTTTACTTGGTCAAGAAGCCTCTAATAAAAAGTCGAAATGCTAACTAACTGCTACTGACTGACAAACCCAAGTTGTAGTCATACTCCCCAGGAAAAACACAAGGCTGTACTCTGTGTGGCTTCAGTGTTTTGTGAGAGCAAACTCAGTTATCTGCTGGAATAATTATAAAAAATCATCTGCTTCATAAAGAGCACCACGAAAAAGATTTCATTCTCACTGAACTATAAAATTACCCAAAAGAATCTCTGAATCTTCAGAAGGGCTTGTCTTCTGTGGAAATTAACTGAATTGACTACACTTTAAATTAAAAACAAGCAAAGAAGTAATTTTTCAATTCTGAATGGAATTGCTGAAACCTTTAGAGTGACAGTTGTATCTTTAAAAATTTGCACTAAAGTCACACGATAATATCCTGAGGAAAACTACAGCCTTGCTACTTTTTTCCCTCTCAACAATATCAGTTTACAGCTCAACAACACAAGGGTGGAGGAGGAAATTCCTTTATTCTCACCTTNCTATGCAGCGAGTTTGATCCCAGCAGGTTGACTTAATTTTATAAAGAAAAAAAAAAGCCATGTACATATGAAAGGCAAAGGAGAGGGAAAAGCCACAATCATGTAAGAACTCCCACCAACCTCAGTACCCACAGAATGCTCACAGAAGATCCAGGCAGTGTAGAAACACAAGATCAGAGCAATTTGGATTTAAAGGTGAGAAAAGGCATATGTGACTTCACCAAATAACATTAGCAAAAGTAGCGAGTAGCAAGAGCTTACTCCATTCTGACAGAGTGCCAAATTTACCACTGCAAGGAAGAATAAAATAACAGCACATGGGCAGCATTCCCACTATGAGCCTGGATTAACAGCGATTCCTAAATACCTTTTTAATTTTGGTTGTTAAAAGGTGCTGTGAATAAATTGTTTGGCTTGCAGCAACAACACTGCAACACATAAGAGCCAGAATTTAAGAACAAAAAGAAAATCTTTACTCTCACTAATTTCCTTTAAGAGGTTTTCTCTAGTGAAAAGCTATTTCTGACGCAGCTTTCTGGTGCTGTTTCTCCTGTTAACTTCCACTGATGGCAAAAAAGCCTACTGCTGCTCCTGCTTTGAAAGCTCTGCTCTTTCTTTGAAATACCAGTAATGGAGTAACTCACAGCTGCTTCAGAGAAGGTAACACTTTAGAAAGAAGCAGAAAGACATGGATGAATTGTGGTTTTTGGCTGTTTGCACTAAACCCTGCAAAAGCTTGTGACAGGCGAGATCTTGAGGCTTTCCTCCCCAAAGCACTACTCCTGGTCCACCCTTTGTGAGGGGAATCAGCACTGTGGGAAGAGACCAGGTGTAAGGTCTTCAATGTCTCCTCCTGGCTTCTTGTTCTGGATGAGTGTTATGCATACCATGTATACACATCTGATGTTGAAAATGCAGATGCAGGACGTATCAGCAAAGTGAAAAGACTTGCCTGGTAATTGCATTCCAGGAAAGCTTTTGCAAATGTAGGCAGTATCTCAGGAGCAAAAAAGTAATTCAGTCAAGATGGTCTAAGGTACTACGTGAATAATTCTGTGGAGAATCAGAATGCAGGACTGTCACAGTGACAAGGGTTAGACTCTTTTTCTCTGGCTGCACCACCAGATCTGTATTATCTCCCCAGCAGCTGGGGCAGTTACTGGCATTCACTGGTGCACTGCTGGCAGCAGAATTTGGTTCAACTGATAACCTTCTCGTGTGTTCTCCTACTGCTCCTGTCACATACCACGTTACTTTTTAAACACACAGCTTATCTGAGCAAGAAACCTCCAGTATCGACTGAACAGAGCGGTTCCCTGAACAAAATGAATCAACCTTCCTCTCAACCTCACATAAATCGGACAGTGACCAGAGCTGGGAAGGGTTTAGGATACGTACACTATACTTTTGTTTAGGCCCTTGACACCCAACACCAGCAAACACTTCAGAGAAACTCATAAAACACTGAAAGAAGAAAAGGTTTGAGGTGGCTGCAAGACAAGAAATAAGTTAGAGGTGGAGGGAGGGGACAGAGAGCAGAACAAGAGACTGGGGATGCTGATATTCGGCAAGGAAAGGGGATACAGTGCAAAGGCGACCCAGGATGGAAAATATGCTGATGCAAGAGCTGAGCAAGGAGGTGAGCCAACACCACTGCCCTGGCCAAGACGACTTCCCCCATCAGTCCCCTGAGCAGAGTTGCCTGCTCCCAGGGAATGATGTTACCCCCCCATCTTCGCACCTCCTTCCCATCACAGACTTCAGGGGAAGTAGGACCCTGCCCTGCAACTCCAAGGAGAATTATTTTTTTGTTATCTTCGTAACAGCCAAACCAAAGAAACTCTGGCAACGCTGTCACAGACTGGCGGAAATACTGACAGAGACTAATAACATATTTCTCTGTTCATCTGCGTTTGTTAGCAGAGAGGAAAATCATAGGGTATTCTCTTGCCAAATCATACCCATTGGCATTACTGAAAGCTTGGGCCTTGGGTTTGAATGATTTGGTGTTTTGGAGGAGGGATGGCTTTTATCAGAGCTTTTCAGAGAAGGGTATAACCCTTAGCATTTGAACAACAAGAATAACAAAGGCTCCAGAGAAGTCATTCTTTCAGACTCTTCTGATCTTCACAGTACGCTCTAAATCTAAATGTTTTTGTTAGTTTTAAACCCTTCAGTCCAGGAAATGTTCTGAAACTTTAAAAATTAAAAAAAGAAAAAATTACAGTTCACAAGCCAAAACTTGTTATCAGTGAAGCTGCTCGTTAGTTAAGAGATGACTTGACTGATTCCTCAGAGCTTCTTTTAAACTGAAGAGAAGAATGTGGTTTTAGTCTCCTTATGAGACTTTTTTTCTGTGGAGAAATTTACATCATCTATAGCAAGCTCCACCTCAAGCCCATGTAACTCAAATAAAGCTGAATTTACTAGAAAAAGTAAACTTCGAATACTGCTCTACAGCATGAATTATTACTGTTTGCTGTTTTGCAGCTCACTGATGTCCAGCAACAGAATATATACGGGAAATCTGTTTCACCAAAGCTAACTGTATGACCCAGCACCTAGTCTCAAACATGAAATGCAACACAGCCTGTCTCTGTACCACCTAGCTACTTATAATGCTCAAGGTCCTGACTAGGAGGGGCCTGAGAAATTTTGTCAGCATGACCCTCCACAGTGGACTTCCTCTGGTGCTGGAGCCCACCACCAAGGTCTAGAGGAATGAAACCATCAAGTCACCACAAAATCCTGGCATCATGCCTAGCAAAGTGAAGTCCCCTTGCCATGAAGGTGGGTCGCCTTTTCTTTAAAAAATTCATGTATCCTATTTCAAACTCACATTTGCCACAATAAGAACTGCAAGCCCTGAAGTGTCTCCTTTTCCATTTCTGCCCCTCCCTTCTATCTCCCAAGGAAATTATGTATTCATTAGATCCACCAGCTAGAAAAAAAGATTTAAATGGCACGATGCACCTCCCCACTCCCCACAGCTGCACTCTGACAGATGGCTGATGCCAGTGGGACGCGGGGCAAAGCACACATGTACATGCAGGCCTTTTAACTACAGAGTCAGTCCCCATCCATAAAATACAGTCGTACCATTGTGCATGGCTGTTAAACTCCTACTGGACTCACAGGGCCTCGCCACCTAAGACTGCATAGCTGAAAGAGCTGGCAGAGCACCGGCCGAGGTAACTCGGCATTTTGGTGTTCAGATGGTCACTGCTCACTCCCCCAGTCTAGACCTGGAGGACACAAAACCTCTAAGAGAAGGTGTGAGCAGGACCTCTGGTCTGTTTCATCCTTTTTCTGCAGAGAAGTATCTGCAATGAGTAAAGCACTGAAGAACCAACCCCTCTCATGAAATTGAGAGGGCGGCACAACCTGAGCCTGACCCGGACGTCCTCCAGAGACCATGCACCATACTGTGAGCACTGTCCATGTGTCACAAGGCTAACGTGAAGGCAAAGGCGGCACGTGTTACATAGGTAGAAGTGCTTTAGTCTTTAATTATCTTGGATCTCTGCATCTGCAGCTGAATACTTCTGGCCAATGCAACTTGGCCACGACTTTAAATGCCATCTGGCTCTCGACTTAATGAACACTGGCATAAGTAACCTCCTCTCACTGTCCTTCTTCCACGCTCACCACTATTTTTAACAGAAACTGAGTTGTTGATGTGACAAGACTTTTTTACATATTTCCTTGGGTTTTTCCTCTGAGCTGCTTACCAGTGCCTAACATGATGACAGACACACCCACTGTAACATCTGCACCTGCAGGACCCCAGTTTTATTTTCCATTCTGCAGAAACGTGTCCCACAGGCATGGGAAGAGGAATGCTTAAAAAATATCATGCTTCTTTGCGTCCACAGATCTACATCCCAGGCAGTTGGTGATCAGTTGGCAATATCCTCTCCGGCTGTCTTGGAAAGTCCCTTTTTTGACAGTTCACACTGCTGAGAACACAGGGTGTTGGCTTGATTTCCCTTCAAAAATCTTGCGATAATCCAGAGTCTTGGAGCACACAAGAGAACAGTCCTGTCATCCTTTTCTTCCAGAAAGAAAACAGGTTTCCAGTGGGAGATGGTTTAATAGAAACCCTATCCAGCTTGTCACAGAGAATGTACATCCTTTACCCAGGCCAGCAGGATACACTGACTTGCCAGAGTCAACAAGAACAGTAGGCAAGACATGCCCGAGAGCTGAACTTCTGGGTTTCCCACATATCCCATAAGAAGCAGAGAAGAACAAAGAAATTTTGCTGTGGAATAGCTGCTGCTATACAGATGAAAGCCCTGAATTATGGAGTGGCCTGGGGAATAAATGAGAGGCAGAATAGCCACAAAATGTTTTATTCAGAGCAGAAGGCATCTGATGACATCTGTCAAAAAGACATAAGCAAGAACCACCCCCCCTACAAGAAACAGTAATTTTATTGCAGGGCCTTCTTTTCAGCACAGCTAATTCTGAAAGACTGGTTTATGTACCAGTCAATCCCAGTTTGGCTCAATCGCCAAACACTACTTGGGATCTAACCATGACACTGGCCGCTGTCATACCTTCACCTAGACCCAAGAAATCAGGAAAACCTCTGTGGAATAAACTGTCTCCCAAAGCTAAATTCTGGGACACCCTGTTCATGAGCTACTAGTTTTACAAACTGGCTCCAGGACTCTCTGAATATGCCAGTAGCTATTGTCAGCTTTCCAGTGACAACTCCAAATGTGAATTTTTTCCCCCAAGGCTGATCCTCCTAGAAATTTCAAAATTACCTGAGCTCCCCATTGCTATCTCTAAATTAATTAGATGGAAAAATATTTTCAAGAAGTTTAAGAGCTTAAAATATATCCTGGTCAAAAATGTCAACTAATTAAAAGGTATTTTTAATTTAAAGTGAGAACTATTCCCTGGAAAACTTTGTCAACATACATTCTGATCTGCTGTACCATCTTCTGTCCTCATTAACCAAGTTGATAAACACATTTTATACACCACGATGAGCATAACTCAGGCCCTTACAGATATATCACCCCAGAAAGCCAAACAAGCAACAGGATAGGGATGTTGAGAGTGCCCATCAAAAACACTGTTAAAAGGCCTCATTTTCAGAAAGCTAATGGGCACTTCTTCAGCCTATGCTGGCTCCTCTTTCAAAGCATTTCAGGTGGAACAACACAAATTCAAAAAAACTCCCCAAAAGTCTGGCTGTTGCACTGCTTCCTCAGAGCTGCTGTTCACCAGGGATTCAGGGGGAACCACATGGACTCGAGAATCAGAGAGGAAGAACAAGTTTGCATGGGCAAGAAGATACGTGAAGGAAGCTAATGTGTCTCTGTTTGACATTTCTAAATCAAACAAAGCCAGGAATTGAACCAGAAGAGTTTAAGAGAGAGTACAAACTACAGGCAGCCCAAAGACAGTGATGGAAAGCATCATGGAGACTAGGAGCATGAAATGGATGCAGGACTGACTCAGGCTCCTACCAGATGAAACAACTGCAGTTAAAGCCAGCACAGGTTCTTTCATGCTACTCTTTGTATCTGACTAAAGGACCAAAATACCTTTTTTTTTTTTTTTAATTAAGCCAATTTCAGTATATTCAGTATATCCACTGCTTTCACAATAGAAAAATATAGAAGTTTGAAAACATGCAGAGAAAGGGAAAAGACTTAAAAGAATCAAACCACAACTGTGGCTGAATTTTTCTTTTTGATGATCGCAACCAGCAGCTGGAGCAAGGAACAACGAAGGGCTGGATTGGTGTCACTGCTCTGCTGAGCTTAGTCAAGCCGTGTCAGAACAACGCTGCTGGGAGCTTGCCCCAGTGCGTCCCTGTCCCAGCCACGTGCCATGAACAGTCGAAACAATAAGACGTTGAGACCTGAACGCATTCAAACTTTTATCTTTGCATTTCCTCCTTGCACACCTGGTCCTCCAGCCCTGCCTTGAGACTTTGGCTGGCCAAAGTCCTCCTCTGTTCAGTGAGAAAAAGCTGTGCGGGTAAAAAGTGTCTTGAAAACATAGGGACAGCTGGAACATCAAACCATGGCACAAACCACAACAGCCTCTTCACCTTGCATGTACTTTAACTGTTGTAAAATCAGGTTAAGGGACTCTGTCGGTTTATTGATAGCAGTTCCCATACCAACATGTGGGTTCTCAAGAGCATCACAGGTAAAGAGCTTTTTTTGTGCTCACTCTTGGGGCAGGGTAGCAGCTAATGGGGAACTCTAAAATTGGAAATAAAATGACCTATTTACAAGGAAAGTTAGTGGAGTAATATTTCAAGATTTGAGATTGGCTTCACATTGGTTTTCTTACAAAGCTACAAGAGTGCTGTGATAAATTCCTAATAGAACAAAACTAGACAGGCAAACGGTGTGTACAAAAACTGCTGGTTAAGCCTCACCTGCTTTAACAAAAATATCATTTCTTCTTTACTTGTGGCAAAAGTAAAAACTTTATTAATAGATTTATGCTGATTTAATTAGCTTGACAGTGGGGTTTGTTGCAGGGTGCTAATATGGGTAAACATCAGCTGGTTCCTATTTCTGATCCAATATCTTCTCGAAGCCTGCCCAAGAAGAGTTATTAAAAAACAAGGGAACTTCTTAAAAGTTAAGTTTTTACAAAGATGGATGGATTTGAGTTGTGTATTAGCAATCCTATTAGGGAATTATTCTCAACTGGTACTACTGAACTTGCCCCACATTCAACAAGATGCAGAAACAGGGCACTCCAAGCATATACACATGTGGAGCAGTATTTTTCCCTGGAGTATTAGGGGAAAAAATAGCGGTTACAAAGCTCAACTCAAACAGTGCTGGTGCCACTGCCCCAAATAACAGGGCACAAGATGTCCACTTGAATTCTTGGATTTACTGGATAAAAAATAACAGCTATGATGTCAAATATCAGTCTCTGAGAACTGTTAGGAAGGAAGCTACATATGTCCTCATGTGCATTTATTTGCATTTGCACCCAGGCCCAGTCAACAGAATTGTCGCAGGTACTAAGTTACTCAGTGATTGAGGCAGTGGTGTTTGTGGTTTTGGTGTTTTGGGGGGTTTTTGTTCTATTTAAGGCAGTATAATTCTAACGTGTCATCAGTTTATAAAGATATTTTGCGGTTATCAAAGCAGGAGATAGTTTTTGTCACTACTTTATTAAACTGGTAAACTTTAGCTGCTCGAAAGGGAATGAATAACACAGATACAACTCACCTTTTACTGGTAGTACCACACCCACTACACCCTTAAAAAGTTTTCCTCGTTCGTGCATACATTATACAAACAGATGTTATATAAAGGAATGCAAAACCATATAGAAAAAAGCTGGTAAAACGTGGATAACCTTCCCTTCCAAAGCACACACAGTGATGTGAATTGAGCAATTTACACACAGAAATTTTTCTGCTCTTTTTCCTTTTTAACACTGAGAAAATGGGAGAAGAGGGAAATTGCAATGCCCAGAGCCACAAAAGACATTGGTGGAATCAACAGATTCTGGAAAAAAAATCCAGATCCTTGAAAGCGCCCTTTTCCCCTGGATCACGATTCATCTCTTTAGTCACTTAGATAAAGGTGGAAAGAAAATTCTAAAATGAACAGGACACACTTTTGTGATTCAGTAGCACATACCAAAGCTTTCCCAAGCACTTATGTAGGTTTTTTAAAGTAATATTCCTAACCCTTCTGAAGATGTATATATGTTTTGAAGGGAAGTTGCTCTATCTTAAATGCATTATTGTTTTTCTCTGTTATTAATACAGGTTTAAAGAAATAATTCTCTCTGCTTAAACAATACGTAGGGAAAATTCTCCCTTTTGCAGTATATTTGCATGTAAGTATCATATCAAGCAATATAACACTTGAGTCTTATTACTCCTAAGTATTTTTACCATATTTCTGAGGAACTACTCTAAAGGCAGAGTTCTGCTTTCTCCTGTAAATCCATTAATCAAATAAAGAAAAAGTAAAACTCTGAACTCTCATTAATTATAAACTTAAGTCAAAGGATATCTTTTTAAAATTAAGGATGGCATGATTCACAATTGTAATGGACTTCTGATCATTGTTCATCACCAGAAATAAGCCCACAATATGTATTGCTAACCTAGAATTTTAATATGAAAAATGTATCCTCTTTTTTCTTCATTTTATCATAATACCAGAACAACTGAGTATTGAGAATATGATTATTTGAGAGATAAGGAAAGGAATAACTACATATATATATAATTTTGAACATTAGTTACAGTATGATTTTTTTTTTTTAAACTCGGATGATTCTTCCAATAGCAGCTGAAATTACTTTCAACACACCGTGCTTGGGTGAAGACTGTAAAGCAGCACTGAACTTCTTCCAATGTAGAGAAGAAAAAGCAAGAAACAGGAGTTCCATTTTACAGCTGGGAAACTTCTGCACTGAGGATTGAAACTTGTTTTTCAGGAAGGAGCGAGATACATTTGTGGTCTCCTAAAGTTACTGTGTGTAACGCATCTTTTTTGAAGCTTTGTACACATTTCAGTACTGATTTACCATGATTCTCACTCGATCACAGAAAACAGTATTGGAAGGGCCCTAAGATGCCATCTTAGTCAACATCTAGATTCCTGCGGTCAACCATGATCCCAGTCTACCCCAGGATAGAGGAAGACTGCAAGGTTTGCTTCCTCATTGAAGACTAAACTGCAGAATCATTCTCCCCTTCCATCAAGCTGTACTGTGCAGTATATTCTTAGCAGCAGAAGAATCCCAGATAGGAGAGTTCATAGAGCATAGACTTTGCTTAACTGCATTTGTCTTGCCACAAGTAATTAGTATTTATCCTTCACAAGGATGAAACGGACTGATGTGGAATACTAATTGACCAGAGCAATGCAACTCAAAGTCTTAAAATTATTTAAGCAGAAATAAATTAAAATTTTGGAGATGCAGAAGAAAAAGAGTACCATTTTGGCATATGGCTCAAAAGGAATTACATAAATTATAGATATAACTGCATTTGCTGGCATTCATTCAGTGCTGCTGTTATATTTCATAATTAAACTTAATTTTATAGAGCTGTACTCTAGTGGTCTAGGTCAGCAGTCAATTAAACAACAACCCTCTACAGGACAAAGGCAATACTCAGGTAAGTGAGCATCATCATAAATAAGCAGGCCAACCTTTTTTGCTCACATAATTTGAATGCCAAGACGTATCAGCTTCAATGGACTTGTCCCTAGTGGGTGGGAGTATCGGAAAGGACTTTTCCTCAATGAATTCTGAGTCCAGAATTTTGCTAGGCTCTGTTCATGAGCTTCTGTCATTGAAACAAACACAAAGGATCAGCCTAGAAATGGGAAGCAAGCAATGAAAAGTTGTAGCAAAGTAACACAGAATTTAAGATAGACTTTAGGCAGCCAAACAACAGGACGCACGTGAGAACCACGATGTGCCCCATTAGCAGACGGCTAGGAGAGACAGCCATCAAAGCTTTTTATTTTTTTAAAGGCAGCCCAGGAAGGTGGGTAGGGGAGGAAGAGAGAGACACAATTTTCGCAGCTTGAACAAACCTGGTTACCCCGCAACAAATAACTAACTGATGGTCAGTTGAAGTCAGAACTGCCTGAGAATGAGTACTGCAGCACGTTGACAACAGAAAAATCACACTGCGAGTGGTAATAATAGGGAGAGTTCTCGGCGTTGCATTATGTAGCTCTTGCTGTAAATGCAGTATCAATAGCGCTTGCTAAATCAGCAGGTGTTTCCAACAGCAAAAGTGAGTTCTGCAGTTTAGACAAGACAAACCAAGCACGAATTAACTTATCCCATGATCAAAGTATACATCAAACTGCTCAAGATTCTGCTGGGCATACTTTTCACGCTGTAAATCATACTATCCTGTATTCTTCTTCTTAGCCAAAACTCTGGCTGAAGCCAACAGGAGTTTTGAGTAAATTAAGAGGACTGGGAAGTTACGCACACATCCCTTAGCATGGAAGCCGCACATCCACAGAGAAGGAACATCACCGTCAGCTGCCACAAAAGCTATTTCTTATCGGCACTATTATAAGACATCCATAAATATAGCTTAATTTACTTAAGAGCTCACCTGGGACCTGTACTCTTTGGACAGGTGCTTGAAAACTGACGTGAAGAACAACGTATCAGTTATCTAAAGCGGGTATCTGTATGTAACATTTTACATTTGTGCAAACTTACTTTGGCAGAGGCTATCAAAGGGCAGCAAATGGATGGGCATTCAGATATAAAATGAAGATAAACTGAAAAAAAAACCAAAACCCAAAACAAGCAAACCCCGACTCCATACTGACCAGTCAGAAATATTTACAATGAATACACTTAAATGAACACAATTTCAGCTATAACTTCATCCTCTGCTGTGTGCAGGGACATAAAAGCTATTACCTAAAAATATATGAAATAACTTGCACTTCTTAGGAAAAACAAGTCATGTACTGCCACAGATAGTGGTGTATATATACACCTTCCTTGGGTTCCTGAGGCTGGTGAGACCAGAAAATGTAATTGTGAAAGTGAAATAAATCCCTGTCAGATACGCAAAACCTCTGCAAAACACTTACACAGCATGAATACAAATTGACATACCAGACCTATGAGACAATGCTAGAATCAGAGGATATCATTACAACGTTGAACTGTTAATCACAGCACAAAATAAAACATGTTTATTTCATTGGTAAAATCACAACTGGTAGATCTGCTCCATCTCTTCCAAACCTAGTCTGGTGCTTACTGCCCTAACATACATCTTCTGGGAGCTGATGGGCGATTCATCTTAAGATAAAAAATAAACTTCAGTGTGATGACCGCTCTTTATGGCTAATGATAAATGTTATCAGGAACTCAAACACTGACATCCACAGTAGCTGCCTGCCCGCCCACCTCAGTAATAAATTCAGTAACTTTTTTGGAAGACACACGAATGTCTGAGAAGTTTACACTGCAGTGATCCTAAGCAGAAGCCAAATAAAAAGAAATAAAATATTTAAAACTCATGCTTCGCTGTGACTGAGGGATCTAAAAATAGAAAGACTTGGAACAGAGATACGGGAGATTTTCAGTTCAAAAAGGGGAGTCCAGGAAAAATTGAGATGGCCATTAAAAAAACATGCTGATTAAAAAATAATTACGTCACGGGTTTCTCAGGATCTCACCAAACCCCCTCCACGCCGCCACCCCGGCTCTCACCC
>VXBL01007743.1:301969-338905 GCA_013400195.1 Aramus guarauna
GAAGCAGGGCGGCCCGCCTGCCGAGGAGCATGTGCAAAGCGGGAGCTCCCCGCCGCTGGCTGCTCCGGGGATTTCCCGAGCCATGGGTTTCGGGGTGGTTTTGCTGCTGGTTGGTTTTTTTTAGGTTGGTTCCCCACCCCCACCCCCTTTTTGGTTTATTGGTATGGGTTGGCTTTTATTTATTTATTTTTTTTAATATATTTTAGCTGGCGCAGCTGACATCCATGGGCTTCTTCAATGTCCCCTTGAACCCAAATGCGCTTGCAGTGTTCATAGTAGGCTCTGGGAAGGATTTTGATTGGTCTGCCACTCCTCTGCCTTTTATGTTTGGTTTCAATATGGACTTAATTATCGTCTCAGCTACAATGCTGGAGATAAGGAACTTCTCTTCGAGCTGCTTATGGGTTTGGAGCCTTCCACTGTAATCCTTTTTACATCATTGCTTCTCCTTGCTGAAAAGTTGTAGGTTGCTTATGGGGGCCTTTGTCCATAGACTGTTCTGTACCTCTTATAATCCTTGATGCCCTCTTGAGATGAAGAAATACACAGTATTTAAGATGTGGGCGAACCATGGATTCATACAGTGGCCCAATGATGTTTTTTTCCTAACAATATTTAATAAGGAATTTTTGAGCACAGAGCTGATGTTTCTGTAGAACTGTCATAACCCTGAGACTTTACTCCTGCAATGGCCAGCTCAGAGCCCACCATTATGCATGGTTGTTTCTCCATGCGCATCATTTCACATTTACCTACACTGAATTTCTTGTATTGCCCAGTGAGCCTCATAATGTCCTTGTGTAGTTCTTCATCATCTTTCTTCTTATTACTGTCTTGAGTAAATTAAGACCACTGATGAACTGTGCTATTTCAGTCCATTCCCAGGTAAGATACAAGTACACTGAACACACTCGTCCCAGCACTGACCCTTGCAGAACCCCACACCATCCAGCACCTCCCTCCATTGTGAGAACTGGTCATTTATTCCTGTACGTGGCATTTTATCTTCTAAGCAATTACTGAGCTATACCAGGGCTTTTCCTCTTGTCGATATCACTGCTTAGCCTCCTTAAAAGCCTTTGTCAAGAGCCTCTTAGAAACCCAGTCTGATATGGAAATTAGATCACCCTTATCCACATTTTTGTTGACCCTTTCAGAGACCTCCAAGAGGTTTGTTTAAGGCAGGACTTTACAGAAGCAATATTGACTCTTCTCAGATAGATTGCATTAATCCAGGTGTCCTTTAGTTCTAACCCAATTATCATCCCTGTATTTGCACAGTACAGGCACAAGGTTTGCAAATCTCTAGTTCTCCAGAGTCTTCACTGAAGTTTAGTGTCACATTTGCCACCCTCCACTCTTCAGGTGCCAATGTTATAAACGGGAGGTTACATGCTGCTGTTGATAATTCAGCTGCTGCATCCTCCAGTGAAAACTCAAGGGCACAGATGCTCACACACAGGCACATTGCTGCCTGAATGCTGTGATGGTGAAAAGGCTTATAATAAAAGCTAATGGTATAAGGACATAGATGCATACATACATAACTGCAGACCTGGAAGCTGGCGCTATTAATGTAAGCAAGAAGCTATCTTACTAATTAATTATATGTGGCCATGACCTTCTTTGCCAATGTATGTGTCTTAAAGCACCTAAGAGTGTGGTACAGACAAAACCCCACCAGCATCTTTGACCCAGTGAACTGTTTGCCATTCTCTCTGTATCTGCAGCCATCTGTTTTCTCTCTTTCATACTTTGCTGTAAATTCTCTGGATCAAGGATGGCCTTTCTTAATGCATATTTTTTTACCTGCCACTAGCATCCGGCACAGGAAGGAGTAAGGGAGACCAGCTCTGAGCAGGGCTATTTCAATTGCACCACCCAGGAACATTCCCAGGAATGTCTGCAGTTCGGTTACCTGCCCAAAGACATGACTCCCACCCTTTGTCCTTCTAGGACAGGGTGCAGCCGTGCAGGGCACGTGCTAGAACAGCCAGGACATGTGCTAGTGCAGCTCCATTCAGCATATTTGCAGGGAGCAGGCAGGGAGCAAAGGAAAGCTGCGCCTATGACACTTGACTGAAGCAACTGTGCATGGATGTGCATCGCTGCTCACGCCCAACAGCCTGCCCCACGTGTGTAAGAGTCCATACACCCACCAACAGGTATGGCATCCCAATGGCAATGTGGGGCTGTGGAGGAGAGAGAAATACAGAGGAACGTGGGGGTTGCATCCCTTTTTGGATGTTTCACAGATCTGACCATGTGTGTTGGGTTTTTAGAGACTTCAGCTGCTAGAAACAGAATAAGCCAGTTATCATGAGGAAGGGAGGGAAGAAAAGCAATTAATCTTTTTTAGTTGCAGAAAACTTCATAACCATGCAGACAGGTCCCCTTCAGGCCTCAGAAACATAATTAAAATAATCATAGTCCAGTCTCACACTTTTTGAAGGCCTCAAGTTTTGGAGACTGACAATATTACATTGTAAAGAAAAATCTGTGATATTCATAGCAACGAAAGATATTACACTGCCAAAGGGAGAACTTCAGAGCTCCTCTTCCTGGGTTCCCACCCTCTGCCCTTTTGTTCCAACAATTATCTTCTGCTCCGCTCCTGCTTACTGGTCTCATACAGGATTGGACTGAACCCCGTCACCGTGGCACAGCTTTTGTTCCATTAGATAAAGCAGCATCACAAATGACACTGGTAGTTTGAATTTTTGGTTGTTTCTTTGGTGGTTTTTTTTTTTTTTTCTTTCCTTCTTATGACAGGGATGCATTTACTTAGTATTAATTAGGGAGCACATGACTAGTCTACCACAGAGGAAATCCGATGTGATTTCACTGTGTATATTTTAATGAGTTTTGCCTATTGCTTCTAATTTGAATTTTCAACAGGTACAACAGCAGAAGAAAATGATATCTAGAGGTGTGTTTTAAAGATATATTTTGTTAATGCTCTGTAATTTTTTTACAGCAAAACAGAAAGCTTCAGGTAGGGGGATGAAGGAATTAATATTTGCCAGAGCGTGGCCTTCTCTAATTTTTACTGTGTTAAAATACTTTTACCTGAATAATGAATTGCAAGATTAGTCAGTACTGTATTAAAAACTCTGAAAGTAGGAAGAGTGTAAAGATTGTCCACATTAACCCAATATCTGTCAAGAAGAGCAGTTATTTTTAACTCTCGAATAACAATTCTTCATGCATCATTCCCTTTCAGGCCTGCTTTATGTGCCCCGTGAACTAAAAAGGGCTGTGTCACCCTTGGTGTTACCTCATTCCTCTTCCAGTGACTGACCGACGTACATCCCAAGGCTGTGCTGAACACGGAGAAAAACCCAACAAAACCAGATCCTGAGATTAGTATGACGCCCTTGGGAAAGTGCAAGGAGTTGCAATGGGGTGTCTGAACTTCTGCTTGTAGGGGGCTGCAAAACTGAGGGTATTTTCCTATAAACACAGCCTGTGGACAAGAGCACTAGTGCCACTGAAGTCAGTGGGACCTGCAGGCAATCAACACCTCAGACAACTGGGCCACATGCTTATGTGAGACCTTGTTATTATACAAAAAGGCTCTTATTTCTACTCTTTTTTTCACTGCCACATAAGCTGACCTAGTTTACAATCTGCCTCTGTACAGATGTGTCCTCTTCCATGGGCGGAAAGAGGACAGAGCTGTTGCCAACAAAGAGTGCCTGGAGTTAGGAGGGGGAAGAGGCACAGAGTGGCTCAGGATGGGGAGATGAAGAGAAGGAAATGAAAGACAAGGTTTTTTGGAAGAGAAGAGAGAGAAATAGGGAAAGAAGAGAGCGAAGCCATAGCCATATCTGCTGCTCCTGCTTTCTCAAGGAGACAGAGGAATTACTCAAAGTCTTTGCTTTGGGACTTGGTCAGAGTATTGGAGCCCAGTTTCAGTGAGGCAGATTTTGTTATTGTTTTGTGGTGAACCTTCAAATGGAGAATAATTCAAATGGGATACCTCTTCCTACTAGGAAGAAATTCTTGAAGGCTGCTGTTTTACAGCCCAGCATGCTGTTCTTGTTCTCTGTGAACTCCTAAAGATGCTGAGAGCAGTGGAGAATAAAGAGGAATAAAAGGAAGGAAAATACTGTGATAATGATGCTGGATATGCCAGGCACTTTTCTAACATTTATAAAATTAAATGCAGTTCTGAAAGGTGATGCCTGATCTAGTAGCCTCTACACTGAATTTCACTGAGCATGAAACGTTAATTTTGCTTGGGATGCAGATTTTTAAGTGTCTTAGATTAGCTGTCAGAAATTTTGTGATTAGATTAGTTTTCCTTTTCTTGTGGTTATGGTTATTTCTCTGACTGCAGAATAACATGCAGATGAGCTGGATGAAGGAATGCACCGGCTTGTGGTGATGTGTGTGAGATGAAAATGGTACTTCTATGTATTCTCAGTGCCTTTATAAAACTAATGAATGCAGAGATCCATCAGTCAGTTAGCAAAAGAGCTGTGGGAAGTTTGGAGGTCACATTCATAAATGCTTTATATTCAGTGCGGGGATGAAATGTTGAGTATTACAGAGGCAGGGAGCTGCTGGTAGGGAACTGACTGGAGATCCCTGTTCTGTTCCTGGCGTTGCTGATGACCTGTGATTTAACTGAAGGCAAGTCACTTTCCCTTATTTGCATATATGAGTTGATGAATTTTAGGATAGGGACTGCCTGTTAGTGGGTGTGTGCAGAACGTAACAGGACCTCAGCTGTGGTTAGGGAGTTCAAATACTAACGTAGTATGAATTTAAGAATTATTTTCTCAAGTTACTCAGCTGACTAACAATCTCATTTACGCACATCTATTATGTGGTAGAATAGCTTGGCAAGATCTCTATCAGCAACTAGCTACATGACTTAACTGTGACTCCTTGAGTGAGTAATGTTTTTAGTACTGGCTCCATAAACTGTTTTACTCGTCATCAGCTTACAAACTACATGCATAGCCCTGCCAGAACTTAACACATAGTTAGCAAGCAATTCTGTCACAGGAGTAATACCCAGTAGTAACTGTTAGTGTAATCTACACCCACGTGAAGAAGTTACTCTGTTCTGCAGTGGCAAAACCAGCCAAGTTTCGCTGGCATCACATTCTCTTCAGTTCACTGGAACTGTTAGTTCCCCTTCACAAGAATCCAAAGACATGTTCAGTACCTGTGATGTTTTAAGGGAGACATTTTTTTTATCGCAGCTCATGGGATACTGCTGCATAACTGACTCATGTTTCTCCCTCCTTCTTGTGGAAAATGCAGTCATTGCAAATCTGGAGCTGTAAGGTTTCACTTAAAGCTCTTTACAGTCTTACCCCAGCTAATGTTTCTGCTTTGATTACTCCTGCCTTATCTCAGTCTCTTTGTACCCTCTTCCACAATAGCCCCTGTTTCTTTCCCCTGCTGTGGGCTTTATGTCTTATTTCAGTCTGTTCCTTTTCCTAAGCGCAGAAAAAAATCCCATTCAGTAGTATCCCTCTTTTATTCTACAAATCCCTCTTTCAAGTCTGCTTCATCAATAACATCAACATAAGGCAGTCCTGAAAGATGGCTTGCCCGTGTCCAGCTTGCCTGATTGAGCCTGAACATCCTCAGGGGCAGGGAGCATATCTCTATATATTTTCTGAATTACTGTGTGCATAGGAAAAGACATATAAATATAGCACTGCTTGTTACATATTCAACATTTAGATCAACTACTGGGGAAGGTAATCACAGACTACAGTACTTCAACAATTATGTACAGTTGCATATTGTTCCTCCAACTAAACAGGCATAGCAAAAAATATTTAAAGAGCAATCATTATTTTAGAAATAGGGAACCTCTGTAACTCTTCCGTACAATACTTGAATAGCATATTCTCACAAAGAGCATTTGTTTGTGAACTAAAGAGCTTGATCCGAAGCCCAATGGAGGCTCTTCCAATGCATTCAATGAGCTTTGGATTAAGTCCTTCCTGAGGAACAGATGCAGGGTTTTATTCACTGCCACTAGAACAATAAAAATGACAAGACAAAGAATAAAGTTGTCTACAGAGAATAAAGCAGTGTCGTCCTGCAGCAGCTTAAATACATTAGGCTCTGTAGTTAAAAGAAAGTCCTGTAGAGTTAGTAAAATTGTTTGTGTAGCCCATTTACAAAATATACAGTGCAGAAATATTTAAATATCTACACATATACACCCAAACACAGTGTATTTCAGTGAGCATTCAACTTCTCAGTATTTGCAAGGGCTGAGTTATAAATGCAACTACGAATTCCAGTTGTGCAAACAAAGATAACACAGAAATAGTTTGTTGCCATTAATCATCAAAACTGTTATGGAAGAGAGGCTGAATTTTTTTTACGCCATGGCTCTTAGATGGATCGGAAGTGTTTACTGAGACGTCAGCCAGGCTTTCAAACAGGCTTTGCTTCAGTAAGTTTATCTCATTCAACATAATGATTTCTTATCTGGCTGGTAGATGTTATCAAAATGTAAGCAATAATGAGTGTTGAGGAGCAGAGACATTTGCCCCTAAAAGAGAAACTGGGGCCAGAGTCACCCCAGGAAAAAGACTCCAACAAGGGAGGTAAGCAACTGGAGGGGACACAAGAGACTAGGCTGAAGTGAAAGTGGCAGCAGAACCCTTGGCAGAAACTAAGCCGGGTAGGAGCCTGGGACCGGTAGCAGAGGCAAAATATGAAGGGAATGTGATCGGAGACTTTGTGGAGAGGTCTAGGTAGATCTTGTAAAGAGATCTAGTGGGAGAGAGAATGAAAGCAGCAGAAAAACAGGCTGCTTTTTGAAATGCCTGCATGGATTTATATAGAAAGTAGAAACTGGGAAAGCAGCCTGGATTAGAAGATGTTGCACTTGTAGCAAGAAAGACCCTCATGATGAATATGAGGAGCAACAGGTAGATTTTCAAAGGAACTGGCATGGTCTGGTGCAAGAAGGTGTGATGAGCAGAAATGGGTGTTACACAAAACTTTTTATACCAGGAAAGAAAGAAGAGAATCAAAAGCTGACAACTAATATGACACAAAACTATTTATGTAACTGTTGAAAATAATATCTAAATTTTACTTGCTTGTATTATATGTTCCTAACTTTTTCAGCTCACAAATAGTGGCCTCAGAAACAAGTCAGTGTTCTTAAATCCTGTACATTTAATTACTAAGCAAAGCCAACATAGTGCTTACTCCAGTTCCAAACATTAACTAAATGCTGAAAGGCACATTTTGTCACGCCATCTTTTCCTGGAGGATTACCACAGGTGGGCTCTGACAATTATGGAGAAGAGAAATCCTTCTGTCTTTGCTTTTACTCCTACATCAGGAACCTGATCAGCCTTCAGGGACTGAAGCCCCTACTACATAGAAGAAGAACAGCAAGACCCTGTAATGTGTCCACCTTTATGTTGCTACAGCCTTAATGAGCGCTCCTGTGAATTCTTGATACCTTTTAATCTTCTGAGTTTTGCACATTGAAGTACAAACGTTCAGCAGCTGAGCTGCTTTCTCCAGACATTTTACTGAGCTCTCCATATATTCAAGGCTGCAAGCTTGTTCCTTGCAGTGCTATTGTAATGGTGTTCAATGCCTCCAACTGCAACTGGGATGTGTCATTTGCTGCAGGGTGGATGGTAATACTAGAAATGATTGCATGAGAAAACCAAGCCTATGTGAAGGTCCTCAGAAAATCAGACAAGTGGATAATACTCAAAGAAGAAATTCTTTGTCTCGGGACAAATGTTTTTTTTTTTTTTCCCATTGAACAATATCACGGTTTCATAAAGAATTTTCTTGAATTAGAAAGGGACCATGCCCAGTGACTAAACCCTTGGCCAACCTGAAGGACTGGCTGTCCCTGCTGCAAGCCAAGGTCGTAGCTTCACTGCATTTTCTGATCATCGGAAGTGAAATCATGCAAAGTGAAACTGTAATGAGATGATAAGACAAGCTGATTATAGGCCTGCTAATTAAAATAACACAGTATTCTGTATGGAAACCCAGCTCTGCACTATGAAACTGCTGTGCATTTTAATATGTAACTCACATACTGTCAGAGCAGGCAGTCTTATTTATCTTCGGATAATGAAGGCAGGTGGGCATGTTTTACACAGGTACCACAGCTTGACAGTCTTGTTAGTTTGCTTTGACAGTTCCCATGCAGAGCCACAGAAATAAGATTACAATGCCAGAGGTCAAACATAATGGCTCCCATCACTTCCCTGGCCAACACTGGTCATGATATGAAGATGCACTCGAGAGCAATTAGCAGAGACCATAACTGGAAATGAACTCTTAGCTGTGTGCTGTGACATGCAGTTCAATAACTCAGATCCTCCTCTCTGTTAGCCAGCCCAGCTCCACTGACTTCAGCATGAGGTGAGCTGTGCCCAGGACCAGGGATGGAGAGCACAGCCTGTGAAAACCAGTGATGAGAGCTGGTGGGAGCCAAGGGGGGAAAGCATCAGCTGCAGAAAATAAACCATTTTACTCCTTGAAGTTGGTTTGCACCTTGCCTTGGATTTTTATTGCATAAATGTCTCTGAATTCAGCAGCACCCCTCCATGGCTGGCATGGCAGCAAGATACATCCTAAACTGCCTAAAGACTCAGGGAGGAGGGGATATGAGGCTATGCAGGCTTACACTTTGATAGATGATCAGGGATTTCTGCTCTGGCCTCACATGCTTCAGATACATACACTGCGCAGAAAGAGCATGTCCTTAAAAAACACTGCTTCAGAGTGCTGAAAATATCAAAGCCTCTGTCATTTTCAGTTATCTGTGAAGTTTTTGGCCACAGTGCATTTATGGCAGTGGGGCAAGGGGGAGAATGAGGGGAAGGGGTTGCATATTGTTGGATTATTTTTTTGAGCAGCTATCCAATGAAATTTATAAGTCTTTCCAGAGTTTTCTGGAGTCACTTAGATTATTTGGTAATACAAGCTTTTGTAAAACCAATGAAAGAGCAAACTGAGGTTCTATATCTCTGATAAAATATTCCAGCAAAATAGCAGCATCCTGTTCACTGAAATTCTTTCAGCCTACTGCTGATCCTTTTATGTTGAAATTAGGAGTTGTTCACCAAGATAATCTCCCAACCTCCTGTACAGGAGTGTTCCAGAGAAGCCAAATAGTCTATATGTATGTCTTCCTCCTTGTTACCGTCAGCAGTAATGATGGTGGAAAAATAAAGAAAAACAGCTGCAGTTTATGCTACTCCCACACACATACACATTCTCCTTTTTGAGCAAAAGCTGCAAGAAAGGCTCACTAATAGAGTACATGGTATTCTGAACCTGCACTCCAAAAAGAACTGCAGGCATAACAGGATGTGTTTTAAATGCAACAATGAAGAGGCAGCATTTTGCTATGTAGAAAAGAAGGAAGAAACATAAAAAACTCCAAGATAATTCATAAACTTTGGCTTGTCCAACAATAGGTCCATCTTGGCTAAATCTGAGCAATTACATGGAGTGGCTCTTTGGGAAGACCACATTTTTCCTTTCTTGTAAGGGAGAGTATTAATTTGCTTCATGGCTAGGATCAAGTGTTACATTTTTTTACTGAGCCATACCCTGTCTTCACTGGTTGTGATTGTCATTACCTATCAGATATAAGAGTTTTCTATGCTTTATTGAAACCTATGCAATTACAATTGACTTGAACCATACAGTCAAGAGCACAGTATGGTCCTGGGAGTAGCATGTTGCTTCTTGATAATAGTTTGTTAAAGTTCAAGGGAACTCTATGATGGCCCAGGTCTCCACTTGGAGTAAGTAGGCTGTTGAAAATAACAGAGATATGTGGATTTCCATTTCCTGATTTCATTAATTGAGAATCTACTTTCTCCTAGTATCAGGAAAAAAAAAAAATTGCAACTATGTCTGCACAGACTCTTTTCAGAGTTAATCTAAAATTAATGGTTTTCTTATATGAAAATAACATTTCCCGTTTGATTGTTTAGCAATAGAAAGGACAGTGGTTTTGGGTTTGACTGTCTTAGCAAATGCAAGCTCAGAAGAGTTCATATCCAGCTGCTCTGTATAGTCTTTGCCTCAAACACTAGCCTTCTCCCTTCCACAAATTATTAGCAAGTTATTAAAGAAAATTTCAGTGCTTCATCATTTACTATGACTAAATTAATTTTCTTCCATGCTGGTAAGGATACTGTCATGGACTTTATTGACTTTCCTGTGCTAGCATTTTGCTGATTCTGCTCACACTGCGTCAATGCCAGCACTGAGTCAGCCTCCCTTTTACAAAGTTCTGCCATTAAACCTCCTCCTTCAGCAGGGGGCCGTTATTAAAAAAATGAGACCTCTTTTTTAAAACCAAGGAGAAAACAATGCTAAGTCAGATTTTCTTCTGCATGGTGTTACACTCCCAAGCGTTGGAAGTACTGTGTTGTTAAATTGCATTCCACAGTCATTGAACCTTTTTTCCCCTCTTCCTTGAGTATGACCTTAAGCCAGAGAAAGTTAGGGACTGATTAAACCCTAGCTCAGAGCTTTCCCAGCAGTCCTACAGGTGCTGCTTCTGATGTACGAGCTGCCACAAAGCGATGCTACACTGAGCAGAGCACTGATAGCAACCAGTGCAAAATATCTGGGAATGCCTGCGCTAGTCCAAGCTCCAGCTGCAGTCAGAATTATTTAAATATCTGATTTAACTATAACACGAAAGTTTCATTTCGAAGGCCTTGCATTATCAATTTGAACCTTACTTTTATTGTTTGTGTTGTAAATTCTTTGCCTAAAGAAAGGTGGATTCTCACTGACTGATACCCCGAGGACGTGTTGATTTGCTGCTTTATATAGATTTAACCTTAAATTTGGTCATTGTTTTTGATAGCCAAGAGTATGAAATTCTGTCCTGTATTGATCATTCTATATTCTTAACTACATTTATTCAGATTCATATTTACTATTTATTAGCAGATTTCTTCTGTTTTGTTTTGTTTTTAATATCAGATTGGCCTGGCACCTTTTGGATTTTATTAGCAGTTAAATAAAAACTATGGGAAACCTTGATTTTGAGAATTATTAATTTTTTCTAAGTGGTAAGTGAAACTAGTAAATGCAATAAGAAAAATCTAATGAAAGGTTTTCAAAGCATGTTTTGCATTTACATTTTCATTATTAAAAAAAAAAAAAGTTTTGCAGGTGCTGACTTTAGCTGATTATTCACTATGGCCTTTAACATCTTAAGGCTAGCTAGTCTGAGCTTCTCACAGCAGTTTTTACTCGTAGACCGGAAGAAGATATGAACTTGCTGCATTTTTATCTTTAAATGCTTTCCTAAACAAAAGAGTTAGTTATTGGGCTAAATTTAACTAACTGTAATTTAAGAAAAAAATTCCTCTGCTTTTATAGCGGAAGTCTGAAATCTGCTTCCTAAGTTTCATCAGAACCAGTTTAACAGCTTTGATTACTATTTTAATTTAAAGAAACATAAAAGATTAAAGTCAATTTAGGCATTAATATGGGCTTTGTATATCCAAATTTGCATCTTTATTTAAAAATATGACTTATGGTAAAGGGATAGGCCTTTAGTTTTTAACATGGTTGGTTTTGTCTTTAGAGATACATGCTTCACACTCAGTAGTGTCAGCAGCCATGAAGATGAACGTCTTGGCCCTGCAGGAATTCGCTTGCCCATTCACTCCCTTTCCACTCCCAATCTTACTGACAAATTCATTTGCTGCTGTTAAAAACACATGGCTGCACGCCATCACAAAGAAAAAGGAATATCCCCATCACACCTATTCCAGCAAAACAGCGTGTTTCCACGCACCACCCAACCACACCAGGCTACCAGGTGAGGACAATGCTTCTCAGACACTTGCCCTCATCATGCTGACGAGCTGCATGCATATGGGTTTCCAGCAGATGGAAGGAGGTGGGGTACAGGTAACTGCAAAGGGGCCTGAGAAGAAGAGAAGGTACAAGGGAAGACATGCGGGGGATTGACTGATAGTGAGAAGGATTGAGCGTTGGTTTGACACCATCTTGCAGTGAGCTGCCAGGATTATTTAGCAAGACCTCCCAAGAGATGCACTTTTATTGAAGGTCCTCCTAATCCCAACAATTGCCAAATACAGAATCATAGAATAGAATCATAGAATCATCTAGGTTGGAAAAGACCTTTAAGATCATCAAGTCCAACCACTAACCTAACCTTGCCATCCCACCACTAAACCATGTCCTCAAGTACCTCATCTATCCTTCTTTTAAATACCTCCAGGGACGGGGACTCAACCACCTCCCTGGGCAGCCCATTCCAGAGCCTGACAACCCTTTCTGTGAAGAAGTTTTTCCTAATGTCTAACCTAAACCTGCCCTGGCGCAACTTTAGACCATTCCCCCTGGTCCTATCGCTTGTTACCAGGGAGAAGAGGCCGACCCCCACCTCACTACAACCTCCTTTCAGGTAGTTGTAGAGGGCGATAAGGTCTCCCCTCAGCCTCCTCTTCTCCAGGCTAAACAACCCCAGTTCCCTCAGACGCTCCTCGTAAGACTTGTGCTCCAGACCCCTCACCAGCTTTGTTGCTCTCCTCTGGACATGTTCCAGCAGCGCAACATCCTTCCTGTAGTGAGGGGCCCAAAACTGAACACAGTATTCGAGGTGCGGCCTCACCAGCGCCGAGTACAGGGGCACAATCACTTCCCTACTCCTGCTGGCCACACTATTCCTGATACAAGCCAGGATGCCATTGGCCTTCTTGGCCACCTGGGCACACTGCTGGCTCATATTCAGCCGGCTGTCAACCAGTACCCCCAGGTCTTTCTCTGCCATGGAGCTTTCCAGCCACTCTTCCCCAAGCCTGTACCGTTGCATGGGGTTGTTGTGACCAAAGTGCAGGACCCGGCACTTGGCCTTGTTGAACCTCATACAGTTGGCCTCGGCCCATCGATCCAGCCTGTCTAGGTCCCTCTGCAGAGCCCTCCTCCCCTTGAGGAGATCAACACTCCCACCCAGTTTGGTGTCGTCTGCAAATTTACTGAGGGCACACTCGAGCCCCTCGTCCAGGTCATTGATAAAGATATTAAACAAGACCGGCCCTAGCACTGAGCCCTGGGGGACACCGCTTGTGACTGGCCGCCAACTGGATTTAGCTCCATTCACCACCACTCTCTGGGCTCGGCTATCCAGCCAGTTTTTAACCCAGCGAAGAGTACACCCATCAAGGCCATGAACCGCCAGCTTCTCTAGGAGAATGCTGTGGGAGACTGTATCGAAGGCTTTGATAATATTTAGGAGGAGTCCCTGTGATAGCCAAGCAAATGCAGTTTACACCAACGGGGGCTGCTCTGCAAACTACTCCCACCATGACAACCTCCTTGTGGCTAAGGATGTGTCCCATCCCACTGGGAGTGGGGTGCCATCAAGCATTGTATTTGAGCGCAGCATGGATCCTTGTGCTTCCCACAAGGACGCGGTGGGAGGAGACTTACCTCTGCGCCCTCCTCGGCTTTGGGACCTTCACAGGAGCACGGTCCCGGCGGGTCCCTTGGCAGCATATCCGATCCTGCTGCGCCTACAAAACCAAAGACATTTTATTGCCCATGGGAGAATATGCATGGCTGAGAGGCTGTTTTGCTTTGCTTGGATCCATTTCTCCCAGCCACACTCTGTTGCCAGCCTGGTATCTCATCAGCATTGTTAAAGAAAGCAGAAAGTGTACAAAAACAATGACTGAAAAATATTTTGCCAGCTCTGTGTTGTGGAGAAGCAGCCACTGCTGGGAGAAAATGCAGCAGATGCTTAATGGGTTGACACAGCACACCATAGCTCAGGAAGGACATACTCAATTTCAGCCCCCGCGGCGGCCATCCCTATCCCTAGGGCAGTGCCCAGTGCCTGGACTGGGGCTGCCCTGGTCCCTGAGGGGGTGGTGGGATGGCCCTAGCTGCCAGGTCCAGCCTTGCCACCCCAGGCAGCCCCCAGACACTGTTTGCTCTGTGCTCGCCTGTGCTGCTGTGCTGAAGGTGTGCCCGTGCTCACACCATCCCTGGGATGAGCTCGTCCCATCTTGGGGAGAAGCCAGAGGACTTTTCAGCACTTCTGTGCATCCCAAGGGAAGGGTAACTAAGAACATCTAGGACCTGAACCGAGAGCATCTCATTAGTGAACACTGTTTGTCAGCCAGGCAGTAGTCACCACTGCTTATGGGGGAGGTCAGGCTACAGGCGCAGCTCCCAGGGCACGGTGTGGGCAGCCTGTCAGTCCTGTCCGGAACAACCTCTGCACTTTTGTTTCTACATCAAGCTTAAACCTTGAAGAAAGTAAGAACATATCCGCTCATTTCACCTCCAGGGATAATCTTGCTTAAACACAGCTAGCCACGGACAGCTGCTTGATTGCTTTTGGAATTTCCATAGCAATAGCAATAATTACAATAAATAATGGTGGATTAGTCAGATTAAATTGGTGAATATTTTCTAAACTGTGAAATTAAATTATAGGGGTTAGACAATCTCCTCTATAGAGGATAAGGATGTATAGGATTTATATTTCATCTCCAATAGCACTGTTGAACGTACACATTCACACTGAGAATACGTTGAATAATGTTCTTTGTGCTACCACAGCACTGTGTGCACCTACTAAATTTGAAATATGGCTCATGTAATAATACAGCTTGAAATGGCTCTGTGGTCCTTGGTCAATACCAGGACAGTTATTCATGCCCTCTGCTGCTACTTCACTCTATAATATTGAGCGTGTCTCTTCAAACCACTACTGTTTGAGTTTGCTCCACAGTTGTGTTATGATTACTTATGCAAAAGGATCTGTGCATCAGAGACACCCTTTGCTTATTTGTTGCTCCAGCAGACAGTGGCACATGCTAACAGTGCTAACTTGAGCTGTAGTCTACCTATGGATACACGGAGGCACTAACTGCACACCTGCATCTATCTTTCTAACAATATTGGCTGGTGGGTTTTCCTGCTTTTTGGCCCCCTCAGATAGACATCTTTTGCTCTGGGGGAAGAATATTAAAAAGTGTCAGTGCAACTTATGTGCCAAGACACTGCACATGCTTTTAGCTTTTTCCAGCACAGGTTCTTTGGAGCTGACCCTCTTCTCTTCCCACATGCTATGGTGTCCATGTAGTCCACAGAGCCAGCAGGTAGCCCCCAGCAAGGTTTAAAGACTGCATTAAAACCAGTGGAAGTACCTAATAACGAAATTGGGACCTTTCTTACTTGTTGTGCTCTCAGCACTCTGGAAAAGGCCACAAAGACAGAAGTCTAATCCTGTGACTTTACCACAGGATTGACCCCTCCTTTGCATTTGTCTCTGCTGGGGTTCCCCTAGAGCATTGCTGCTTTGGAAGTGGTGCTGCACAAAAGGCATGTAGTTTATTCTGTCTTGATTTCTTTTTTTCTGCTGTTTTTTTCTTTCCAGCTCACTTCAATAACTATATTCATGCTAATCTCAGGCCAAAAGGACCTTCCTTGTTATATGTCTGTAGAGCATTTTAGCATAGTGGGCCTCTACTGATTCTCTATTGATACCTATGTGCTCTCCTGCTATTCAAATGCAGATGTAAAATAGAGCTGTGTGCCTTTTTTTACCATTTTATTAAAGCATCCCTTCATACTCAGGCCCCTGTGCATCTTTTCCTGCAGTATATTTGGAACTGCGAAGCCTTCAGCATGTTATCCGTGTGTGGATGCCTCTGTTTGTATTAACAAGTAGCTGTGCAGTAGGAGTGGATCAGAGGATGGGAGCAATTGGTGCTGACGTGTCTAGATCTATATTAGAAGTATTTCCAGGATTTAATGTCAAATAAGATTTAGTCTGATTCCCTGAACTGAATGTTACTACAGTGTCAGAAAGAGTAATAGTTCTTTTGAATATTTGTGTTTCTACTAGGCTTTGAAAAGTATTTCTTGTGACCCTGCTGAAGAGATTGTCATTTGTTTTCCTCCGAAAGGACTCTTGCCTGTAACTCAGCCAGTCTCATCACATAGTGTGATTCACTCCACATCTGAACCAGTTGCAAGTGTGGTTGAGGAAAGAGGGATGAGTTCATTAAAAAACGTGCTACTGTTCTCTGCCAAAGTACTGATATATATGCAGCCTACACCCACCAAGAAAGAGCAGTCTGGTGACTAAATGGAGATGTGAGTTGCCTAATTTCACACCTGTGCCATAACTAACATTCTGCATAGCCCTTGGTAGGCACTGGTACTGACTTAAGTTGCCCACCCGTAAGTGATATTCCCCACTGATGTGGCAACACATGAAAGATTAAGAAGAGAGCACTACAGCAGTAATACACACACTTAACTAGAAAAGAAGTCATGAAACTCCAAGGCCTAGACATTAACACATGTAAGAAAAGGATGTATTTCCCCCAAATCTCTCAAACTTATACATTCCATAAGCCTGAGTAGACTTCATCTCCACACTCTGTATTTGGTGACAGGCCATATCTGCCACAGCATGGGTCTCTGACTTAATCTGCATGAAGTACCTGGCAACCTAACAATCACCCTTGGTTTAAAAAAAAAAAAAAATCACAAGCATGTTCATATCCATGAACATATCGTAAAGGCTGCACATAGTACCAAGTCATGCTGCCATTAGCACAGCTAAAGTTTTACATCTATCATCGTCTGTACAGCAGTGATGAAGTAACTCAACCAGAACAGCTGCAGGGCAGCTCCATCAGCACTATCGGGGCTCAGTGGCTTTTCATCCATCTCTGTGCATGCTGGCTCCTCTTCTGTGTACTACTGTGCTGACTTACTTGTTTCCTTTTATTTGCTGTTGATTTCAACTCTGAATAGGGTTTGATGGATGACAGGAGTTTAACAATAACGAGGACCAGACAATACAACAGGAATGAAGCTGAGCTAACAGTCTCTTTCCTTAAGAGATGTATCCATGCAGACTTGGGAGAGAAAGCAAGGTGCAGATAATAAGAAGGAATTTGGGCTCTCGGCTCACAAGCATCAGCCAGGAGAGAAAGGAACAGATGTTGTCAAGACAGGAAGGATGAAATTTAAGTGTAAGAGGCAGATGCCCAGTTCCTGGTGATGTAGTTGGCAGTGGAAGTGCAGAATATGGATGAAAAATAGAGGTACTGATGAGGGATCTGTAAAACTGCTGTGCACACCCACTCATGGCTCTTAACAAACAAGCGGATACTTTAGCAGTTCATTCCTGAATCACAGTTCTTTGTGGTCAGCACTGCGACCAAGAAGGAAGCACCTCTGCCTTGGTTAGCAGTGACCTGGGGTGGTACGCTTATCTCAAGGGTGCTTGCTCCATCCATTTCAGTCTGTCAAGCCCTTTGGGTTTCTGGTCTACTTCTACAGGACCTGGACAAAGAAAGGAAACCTCAAGGTGCAATTCAGCTACTGAACTATGTGAACTTTCTCCAGGGGCCCACAACTCCCTTAGAAAATCCTTCACAAATGCAAAAATTAGACAGAAACGACAGTCTTAGGGTCTTAATTTTGCTATACATTTTAGCAACAGAGTGCTCTGTATTTTCAGTGTATAGACTCCATTGCTGTGTTGTTAGGCTGGTGAGAAACAACTCTGAGCCCTGTACCACACGACCTTTAACACTGGGGCAAGCTGTATCCATCCGAAACCTGGCAGCCTGCATGCTCTTGCAAAAGATACTGGTGCAGTAAAGGGGCAGGTTGTAGCATAAGAAGAGCTGAATCAGAGAACACCTTCAGGGCAAAGATTTGTCTCCTCAGAGGAAAAGGTAGATAAAGCAATTATGGGTATTCACCAGGAAAACTCCTGCAGTGATCGAATCATACTAAATCAAGCCTTCTTCATTTCTCACATGGTAGTCATTTACACCTGCTATGAAAGGTTAGAGCATAGTCAAATGTACACTTGAATGGCAGCTGGAGCAGTTTAAGATTTATTATCCTCTTCCGCTGAGACAGGTTGTTTGTGGAAGCATTTTTAGTCCTTTTCAGAGCCAAGGCAGGTTGCACACAAGTGCCAAAAGGACGTGTTACTGCTCCCAGTTTGGCCTCCTCTGCCTGCTGGAGGGTGCTGCCATCTCAGATCTGCCAGCTGGTCCGTTGCTCACCAGAGTGCTTCCTGCCCTGTTCAGAGTGGAAAGAAACAGGCCAGCTCCAACCACATAAATCCTGGATCTTCACTAAACTAGCCCACTTGGTCTTGAAGAGGCCAAGGGGGCAATTTATTAGAGCAACTATTTTCACTTGGCTTTAACCACAAGGATTCCTGCAGTTTCTCAGTCTGCTTTCTTGCAGCTACATGTGACTTGTCATTAAAAATGAAAGCCAAACTATGTCCTTGTGCTGCTATCTTGGCAGTGCCCAGCTGAGCCAGTAGACAGATGCCATGTTAAACTACAAAGTTGAGTTTGTCACCAATTATTCCTGTGAATAATAAAAGGTCATTCAGAAAAATAAAATCCTCAGAGGAGAGGGAGGAAAAAAAAAAAAAAAGACACAGTCTAGGAAAAAAGACCTTTCAGCAAGAGTGCTGGCATGTTTATTTATTGAACCACTAAATGGCTTGATGGCTTCATGCAGTTCAGATTGGGAGAGGTCACATATCAGCATGAAGACAAAGGCATAACTTAAGTGGTGAAGAAAATAACTCAGTCATCTGTTTTTGTTTTGTTTTGTTTTGTTTTGTTTTTTCCCACTTACTTTTCTTTAATATATGGTATGTTTAGGCATTGCATTCTTCCTATACTTTGAAACAATAGTAAGGAAACTTCCTTAGTCTTTTAACCATGCTTTGAGGGCTCACCTCTAAGAGTTAAGAAAATATCTCAGTCTCAGTTTCCACAGAATCTTCAGTCTTAGAAAACCTATTACAGAGAGTGCTGTAGGTGCCACTTCTCTTGTGACATGAGTGTCTCTCTGATAGCAATTGTCTTAAGAGCACTAGCTCATTTAATCTGTTTTTCTGCATCTGATAGCGGTGTTATTCACTGGGGTGGATGCACAGATTATAGAGCTAATGGCACAATTCTCTTTTACTGATTTTCTTTTCTCTTCCAAATGATCCCCGCCCCCCCCGCCCCCAGCTTTCACACTGTGATGTATTTTGGACCTAAACATAAATAAGGCAAAAATCTCCCTATTAGGGCTAGTAGGAGGGAAGTCATACCTACTTACATACCATTAAAAAGGAGTCTTGGCTGGTGTCATCCCTCAAAGGGTGTTGGTTGAATTGTGATCATGCAGGAATGATCATGCATCTATACTAAGAATAGGTGTCAAAGGCTCAGTCTCCAAAATTCAGATGGACATTTTAGTTCCAGATGTAGTCTGGCACCATATACTGGGAAACACCTAAAAAGACTTGCATTGGTGGTTGCAGGTGGAGTAAAGTCATTGCAGATCCCCATCACTGAGATGGATTAGCTCTCTTCAGCTTAGTCAGGTTTTCAGGAGTGATTTGAACTAGCCCAGGCTAACAATACTCTGACATGGCTTTTGTATGCTTCAATCATGTGCGAAGTGATGGCAGCTTGGGAGAACAGCTATATCTTCAGCCATTCACTACAAGGTCATGCAACGCTAGTCTCAGACTTGGTCCCTTATTTGTTTTAATGAGGAATTTCTATCTACCAATGTAGTTTCTGGTGACCAGCAGTGATGAACTTGGTTCAGATTGTGCATATGTTTTCTTGCAGATTTAACTTTGTGGGCAAAACCCTTTCAATGGCTAGTTATAGTAGCATAAAATAGCTGCTATGAAGTTCACTGTTTCTGCTATGAAGCAAGCAAAAAGTCCTCAGAACCATAATCTACATATATTTTGCAATGAAACCTTAAGTATAGACCAGACCTGAGGTTAAAGCTATTCTAAGAGAGTGAGATTGCAATGTTGTTTAGAAAATTGCTCCCAATCTCAGCAATCTTGGTCAGAGTGAACAGTTTATGATGAAATTGACAGAGAAACACTGAAGTTTTTGGAGAAAAAGTAGTCTGCAGGAAATAAACTAAAACTCTGACATTAATTGGGAGGCATGAGGAAGGGAAAACCAGTGAATTTTGTTTCTCTTTCTTGTAATAATTTGCCTTGGTGCACATTCTCTTATTTGGAAATACCAATTAAGAAGTGTGATGTTCTATCAGTAAAAGAGCAGATAGCCTCCTAGCTTTGCCTATAGTTCCTGTGTGGCAGCAGCACAGCCAAACAATGAATTCATCGCCTTGCACAAGCATTTAAAAATAGCAGAGAACTCCTTGAATGATATAAAGAAGGGAAGCCCAAGTGACTCATGCAAATTCTTTTTAATCATGGCATCTTAAGGTCAACAGCAGAAAGAAAGCAGAAGGTAGCAGGAAGATTATCTGCTACTGATAACCATTCTCTACTAGGAGAAAGAAAACCCCTCAGTTACACAAACAGTGCTAAAAGTTCATGTCTGTAATGCAATGAGGGAGACAAATAGCTTGTGGTGCTCATCTCACTGCATCCTCTCCCCCCCATGTCTGTAAATACCACAAAGATGAGCTTCTAGTCCTCTCAGCAGAGCCAACAGAGAGGACTGCAAGAGCTGTGCCCAATTCCCTTAATTGCAAAGTGAGACAGTTTATCTCTTGCCTTCATCATGCTAATCTTGCCCATACTGATGCAGGTGAGGAATATTTTTATGACCCCTTCTGTTACCTGGAGTTGCACCTGCAGCTGCATGTACCAACAGTTGGAAGTGCGATATGCATATGTGGAAGATCCTATGGATGCATGTCCAACAGTCAAAAGTGGTATGTATCCAGTTAAACCTAATTCCCTCTTGGGTGACTTTTAGCAGCAGGCAAGACATTCCTCATTAGTGGATACTACTGCTGAAGTAAATGGCCATGCCTTTGCAGTGCACCTAGTAGGGATGGGAGGAAACCAATCTCAATTTTTCACCAAATTTGTCTTCAAATGACTCTTCCAATTATGCTTTTCTGCTCTTCCCTGTGGTGAGCAACCAGTCTGGCTCAACAGGGTAAATCCTTATACGTGTCAGATTGCATTACTGCGGAGTAGGAGGGACAATCATACTCTGCTGACATTTAGCTCTAGGTAATAGAGTGCATATAAGAGGACCTATCACTGTCGATTTTCTTCTCACACCTCATGGTCTCCTTCAGGGGTGACATTTTGGATCTGGTTTGCATTTGAGGTCTGACAAAAATGGCAGGCTTACTGAATGCACAGTAGAAATGATTGAACTGCACACAACCACCTAGTGTATTTAGGAATAAATAGGTATAGGTTTTTTTTTTTCTGAGAAGCCTTCCTCCATGCTGCTAAAAAAGCCATACTGCAAGATTTTCACAGTTAACTCAGGAGTTAAAAAAACAAAACAAGGGCATTTTAAAGCATAAGACCCTGAAGAAGTATTTCAGTCCTTGATAAGGCAACAGCAAGGGCCCTGAATAGACTGAGAGTAGGCTTATCTGCCTGATTAGATTGTAGTTTTTAAGGGCCAAGCTGCAATGAGGCAGATCTGGCTAAAACTGTCTAAACTGACCTAACCTTTGATCTCCACTTTTGCATACTTTTGAGTTCAGATTGTACTGTCAGTTGCTTTGAAGAAATGTGCAATTTTTCTGTCAGACAAATTTGTATCAACACTTTATCACAAAGCTTAAACCACCAGTTTTGCTTCACAGAAGACGGTATTAATTAATGCCTTTTCACTATCTTCCATTGTGCTAAACAGTAATGTGCCAGGTATCAAAGAACCCACTGCAGCCCTGCATTTGTACTAGACACACACATTAGTGCAAATCCTGTAAATTCTGCAAGGGCAGAGGCAAATCTTGTTCTTCCCTAGAGAGGTGTATGACAGTTGAAAGGTGCAAGTGAACAGTTGTTATCATGGCATGATCCCTGACACTGCTGGAAAGCCATGCAATCCAGCAGAGCAGACCCTTTCAGGTCACATATTTGGTTCACCTGAAGTTGAGAATAGTTCTATTATCTGCAAGAAGAGATCCAGAGCACTGGACACGGTTAGTGACTGTATAGTCAAATTGAAATCACTGCTTAATATAATCTGACTTTGAACAAAAGGACATCAGAGATAAGACCCAGATGTTTAATGTTGAAGACACCTGA
Organism: Aramus guarauna; assembly: GCA_013400195.1. Classification (NCBI taxonomy): domain Eukaryota; kingdom Metazoa; phylum Chordata; class Aves; order Gruiformes; family Aramidae; genus Aramus; species Aramus guarauna. The sequence goes on from VXBL01007743.1 coordinate 324,066, forward strand.
CTTCACCTAAACCTATCTGTGCTGCATGGTAATCAGTTTTGGATCTTACTTATAGAGTAAGTTAGTGCTCAGTTAGAGAAGATGCATCAACCTCTGGCCTCTGTGGATAAGGTTGGCAATCTTAGAAAATGACATATAATTAGGAAAAATTATAGTGTTTGCTTTCAAAGTACTATTTGTTTTCCCAAAAAAGCTAACTGACAGGCAAACATAATATCCAGACATGGTAAATCCTCCTCAGTTATTCACGTATCACCTCCCTAGAATTAAAATAGGTAGTGAAATGTTTCGTTTCCCAGCCACAATGTTCAAAGGAAGTATGACTTGCTGGTTAAAACTCCAGTGATGTTTCTTATCCAAGCCATATGCTTGAACGAGTTCAATAAAGGATTGCTTGGCTCTCTTATAGAGGAAGAGATCAAGTGCCCTGAACGTGAAAGACAAACTAAAAAGAAAATAAATTATAATTTCAGTATCATGATATTGGGCTCTATTTTGCACCTAAAAGGATGAACGTTTGAGGAAAGATCACAAGTTAATGTACAGTGTCAAATGATGCCACATCCATCACCTTCCAGCCATTAGGTGGCATTAATGCCCATTAGGGCATTATGAGAATTATAACAAGCTACATTTCATGAGTATTTTTTGAGTCCTGTGGCACAAAGATGGGCTAACTGGATATACCTTTCCTGGCTGTCCCACACTTTGGAGACTCATGTAAAGATGGCATCCTGATTCTGCCTGGGAGCCCCACAAAACCTCCTCATAAATAAACATGACTGGAGATTAAAGAGGTATTTTCTCTGTGATTCATAAATGAGCACAGGCCAGCCATGTATTCCCAAGGAGATGGGATCTTGGCTTTGTCCTCTCTCAGTTCTTCAAAGTCACAACACGTGCTCCTTAAAGCATGCCCTGCTGATGCAATGCAAAAACTCTGACTCTTGGTTCCATGCTATGCTAAGCTAAACATGGCTCTTCAAGGGTAGAATGAACAACTATGGCACAATCCAAAGTCAATAAGAAAGTGCTGGTTGACTTCTGCAGACTTGTGGAAATCATCTGTTCAGTTATTCTTGTTCTCGCTCAGCTGTTTATCTGTCCCATGATGTGCATTGACTAAATTTGCAATTAAAAACATTCCTGAGGCAATGAATGTCTTTAAGCATTTGCGTTCCACAGTGCATCAAAGAACAGCTAAGGCTGACGCTTCGCCTTTGATAGCTATGCTTGCATTCAAGTTTTCAGAGCCTCATGATTTTAGCTTACAGCACCCTCATTATCTGCTGGGGCAGAACTTACATGCAAGGCAGTCCCATGATGTGATAGGTTTCCCTGCCTGATGAGATGGTCCATCTGTGCAGGCTACACCAACGTGGAAGCTGATGTATGGGCAGTGTATGTGACTGGGGAGTTTTTGCAGAGCTTGAGCCCTGAGCATAGCTAGGGACATACTAAAGCTGCGAGAAACAAAACTGATGTCCTTTTAAAATGCAGCTTTTGTAGCATATGTGCATCTCCCTTTGTCTGTCCTATTTCTTTGGTTACCTCCACTCCTCCTTAGCATGAACAGTGAGGAGTGTTGATTCAGTAAAGTGTCTTCCCAAGAGAATTAGCTACCCTGTTGAGAAAAAAGCCTGTACCAGGGTACCAATAAACATTTTTCACAGCTCTCATCTTGACAATAAGCCCATAGTACCAGTGGAATAAAGCATGAAGAAAGCATAAAATTGCATCAGGGCTTCAATTAACTTTCAGATTACCTGTAATTCAAATACTTATTGTTTATGTGCTAGAGTTATTACTTACTTTTATAAAATTTTAAACTGTAACATTTTAAAGAGGCAGCCTGCCCTGTAGAGAGATATCAGTTCTGAAAATGAAGAAAGATCACATTCAAACCTTTCCTGTTGAAATCTAGCAAGCTGAGATTCTTGTGAAATTTCTAGAAATTAGAAATGTATTATCAAGCCTCTTTTTGAAAGAACCACTGTGCTTTCATGTGAAGTCTTGCCTGGAACATGAAATTGTGGAGACATAATTAATAGATGAGAAGATAAGAGGTAGGGTTTTTTGTGGTTTTTTTTGTTTGGTTGGTTCTTTGTTGTTTTTTTTTTTTTTTTTAAATAATGACAACCTAATTACTTGATCCACAGCAGCTCTCAATTTCTGAATAGTTCAGTCTGGGTTTAAATTGAGTTCATGGCTGCTTCTTCCTTTATTCAGGCTATTCAAATATCCTCTTCACAACCTGCACTGAGTAACAGATAGAAAACTCTTGTCATGCTTAATATATTTTAACTGTGCAGGTAGGTGGTTTGTATTTTTCACATTCTGTTTCTGAGAAAAGCAGAAAGTCTTCTAGCTTAGTTAAAGACAGTTTCCAAGAACACGAGAAATGCCCCACTGGACCAGAGCAATGGTCTTTGACAGCAGCAGTAAGAGACTTCCTACAGGGACAATGCCTGCCCTCAGCCTGGATCTTCAGACCTTACCCTGTACTTCCTCCAGTATCCCCAATCACTACATTAGGGGTGTCACTGGACACATCTTTGCCTTGTCCTTTTAATACATTTTCTGGATCTGTTGTCCATCAGTTTGTTAACATGAAGATGTTTATCTGTCTGGGGTGGGTTTTTTTGTTGTTGTTTTGGTTTGATTTTTTTCCCTTTCTTCCTCCCTCCCCCTCCCCCCCTTCTTCCTCTTCTTCTTTTTTTTTTTCTTCTGTATAACACCATCATCATCTACATGGTATGTGAAGTGCTGTGTTTAGCACTACCAGTTCAGAGACCTCTAAGGATGACAGACAATGAATCTGTGTACTGTTATAAGTTATAATTTGCTCAATGACTATGTAATTCTGAATGTCTAAGGTATGACTGCAAGGGGATTGAATGCTCAGGAATATAAACATTCACAGTCTGAATTTCAGGCCACCTTAAAAGAACCTCACATAGTATCCAGAAGCAGAGGCAGTCAAAGTAGTCATAACTTCCAGGAATTTTAGCCTCTAGCGATGTTTGTTGCAGAGAAAGGATCAGCAGAATAGGTTCACATTCACTGCGGACTCCCTATTTAATAAGGAATTAGGTTTGCAAAGAAGGACAGATGGCAAGAGCAGACAAGACAGTTTGAGACCCAAGGCCTAATTCAGCTTTGACACAGCTAAGCTGAATGGCCACTGAAGTCAATCAGGTGTTCACATGTTTGTATCAGGGCTGGATTTGTTTCCCCATGTTTAGCAGAAAGAGGTGAATAATTGAATTCGGATAGATTTTTCTGTTGTTTGGAAACAGTGACGGTCATATGAAATGTTCAGTGCTACCCTAAAACCTACACTTTAATAGACTTTATGAGTAGGGATATTTCCTGCATAATGCAAACACAGTTGAGAGACAGTGCCTGGCCTAAGGCTTTGTATGTATACAATGGAAATAAACAGATGGAGATACAAGCAGAGGCTTGTTCAGTGCAGCCTAAGTGGAATGGGACTTTGAATCCTTGTTCTCTGAATCCGAGATAGGTCTCTAATTTTTGGTTTATACAAGAGTCGCTGCAGCTCTTCTTAGAATTATAATGGGAAGTACATTCATTCTCTAAATAAACATTTGGAGAATGTGCATTGCAAGCTAGCATTTCACCATTTCTGCTTTTCCCTTCTGCCTTGGTGCCTTCAGCTATGGGGGAATCTGAGAAACAATGCAGGGAGACTAAAGGGGTACCAAATGGTCTCCCTTCCTCTTCACCTGGGGGCTGCTCACCTTTTCCTTTTTAATGTATCAGTGTTTGCCAAATGGTTCCTGGTTTGTAATTTCTTATTTTATTGTGGATATAAAATGAAAAGGTAGATCTTATCCTGGTAAAGTGGGATATTACTTTGCATTTGCTGCTCTGTGATAACATCTCCAGCTACTGTGGTTTAAGGCATATTGATTGTACTGCCTGCCTCTGTCAAGGTGCTCCTGCTGAAAATCAGTGACTTGGGTAATCCTCACTGGAAAACTGTGCATTAGTTGAGACTGTGTTGCCAGAAGGCTGCAGAAAATTTGGGAAGAAAAGAAGAGAAAAGAAAAGAAAAGAAAAGAGAAAAAGGAAGACGTAGCATTTGTGTTCCTGTGTTTTTTTCTGCCCTCCAAAAACGTTGTCAGAATGCTGCTTGTACAAGGAAGCAGTAAAAGATGCCTCTCATGGGAACAGTCATGCTTCTACTGTGTAATGCCATGACATTTCCCTCCCATCCTATATCAGCACAACAGAACAAAGACAGCCATAAAGCAATAGCAGGTAATCTTTCTTTGTTACTGTGTAAGCACACTCTGCAATACAGCCTGGTCTATAAAATAAAAAGAACTTGCCTCCGTACCTAACAGCTCCCAATGCCAATGATGCACACTGATGGGGCAGCAGATGCTTTCCTCATGATGGCTGCTAGGTCATTGCTAGCCAGAGTGTTAGCTGAGGGGATGTAATTGTACATACAGGAGGCTTTGGGTCCATAATTTTTCCAACCCTGGGCACAGAAGCACCCTAGTATGGGTTCTTAATGAGGCTCTGTGCAGCTGAGAAGCAGAATTAACTGCCTGGTAGCTTTTTCTGTCTCTCTGCAGATCAAACTTTTCCCTGTGTGGGGAAAATGTTTGTTTCTGAGGAACTGGTTGGGCTCCCACATCGCAGGCAGCCACTTCATTTTCTTCCTCCTCAGTTCCTCATTTTTCATACAGCCGTGATAGCATCAACTGCCTTAATGTGATGCTGTGAAATTCCAGTGCATTGAAAATTGTTGAGTGCTCAGATATTGTAGTGTCTGGGGCTGGGTGAAAGTGTTATTAGCCGTGCTATACCCATACACGGTGTTGAGGAACTTAAACTGGCAACATTGCAAGGATGGCTTTTATGTGGTGGCACTGCATGATCGGTTAGTTTTCATCAGAAATACACTGAAACCAGCCTCAGTCAGAGACAGCAGAATTTCAAGCGCTAATCCCAGTAAGACTCAGATAGGATGTCCTAGTATGCCTCTCTCTGGACTATCTTTATACACTGCTATCTTTATATACTGTGCCACCATTCTTTTGGTCTTTCAGGGAGCAGAAATGCAACTATTTTATTGCTTTCTTAGGAGTTTTTTACCTGCAAACTATATTGTAGGACCACAGGAACTTAATCCAGTTCATCTTCCTTCTGATCCTAAGAAAAACTTTAGAACATGAATTATTTTAATGTAAATATTCAGGAGTGATTTGAAGCTCATTGTAAAGCAACCCTACTTCTATTCTGCAGAACGGTCAAAAAGCACTGACTTGTATGATGAGAAGCTATCTACCTTACACTTGAATAATAACTTTGCCTTGCCTTAAAATACACATTAAATGTTAAAATATAGTGTACAACATGTTTTTTACTTTAATTGTTAAAGGCCACTTCCATTCAGTTTTTCATTTACTGCCTGTAAATAATGAGAGGTATTCCACAAATGCTTAGGTTACTTGGACTTTAGTAAAGTCAAGTGCACCCAGTCAGTTGCACAAGGCACCCATGCTACAAAGCAAGATGCTATCACTTTATTATTAGCTGTATTAAGTTGTCATTAAACTAGTTCTGATTCTTGAGAGAGGTCTAACTTTACACTGCGTCAGCTGCCAAGCCAAGACTCATATGTGTAACCAAAAAGTTTATCACTTTATCTGAAAATAAAACCTATATTCTCCTGGAAACACATATTATTTCTAATAAAAATAACTACGTTGCCCTCTGTGTTACTGATACATTCATTCACAGTACTGTACAAATGACAATTTTGATTCAAATGCAAATCAAAAAGAGGAACACTAAAAGAAGAACTTGTTCTAAACCACACAGCTTTGCTGGTAATAAGAACTAATCCAAATGTCATCCTAACTTTTCTTTGGACAATTTGTGCTTTCAGCAGCTTTAGAATTTGAGCTTGTTCTTCTCAAAGCAAGGCATGCACAAATGTCACTGCAAAATCTTGACGGTGGGTCAACAAGTCACATAGGCAAAAGTCTGTAGAGGCAGAGTTTTAAGAAGTAAACAGATGCCAAGTAAAGTTTTCTGTATACCTTCAGTAGGCAATCCCTCACGGCTGTGCTGGAAGTTCTTTTTTTATATAAGTATTTCATAAACATTTCATGTCCAGACTGAACTTTCATATCTCTGTACTAGGGGAAAGTGATACACTACACTGACTGTATTCACAGAATTAGAAATGCCTTTTTTTTTTTACATTGGGAAGCTTTACAGGGTATTCAGGACTTTACAACAGCAGAATAGACTTTTCTTTTAAAATTAGCCTGCCTCCATGGAAAGTAGATATTTGTAATACTAGTATATTGATTTAAATTTACAGCTTATATAAAGTAGTACATCCTTCCATATAGACAACTACTTAGATTGTGAAATTTTTAGGATCCAGGCCTGCAAAGATTTACACACATAGATTCATTGTGCATCCTAGTCCCAAGAAATCAGAAACAAGAGTGCCATTGATTGCAGTGGAGCCAGGACTCCAGCTGCTGCTCCAGAGAGGGTAGTACTGCACGTCTGAAAGTTTACCAAATTTTGTAAGAGCAGGGTCTGAGGCCAGCTTTTTGACATGAGACATCAGAGCTTTTCCACCTTTGCCCTGTTCTTGCCACATTCTAGGATACTTGTGATATATTGCCAACCAAAAAAGCTCCTGTCTCAATGTGCTTGAGATTTGATAAATTTGAAAAACCCAAAGGCAAATACTGAGACAAGAATAAACTGTTTAGAATTAATACAAAATATTTTTTCATAAACTCAAGTCTGTATTTGTTGTGTCAGGAGCGGAGGAAGTTGTCTGAAAGTACATGAACACACACACAGTTGCACACAAGTCAGAATTTCTGCAAGTATAACATTATTCATGACTGTTAGGTCTGTGGTCAAGCTCAGCCCAGTGCTGAGTCCAGCATAAAGCCAATTCAATCTTTGAGATTGATTGAAGCCTTCAAGACAAAATCAACAAGGTGATTTTCCACAGAGAGATTATTTTTAAACTGAAACAGAAATTGGGAGGGAAGTTCACATCTGGAGATCTGAACGCTATAATTTCTATTCTGGCTGAAGTTAAGCTTTTACCTTTAGGTCTGGGAATTCATCTAGATCAGGTTTTGATGTTCTGTGTTTGATGTTAATGTTGTGGAGGCACTTCATCTTTGTCTACAGGTCCCGTTAATAGTAGGTATGATGTGGACATAATGCTCTGAACAGCACAGCCCGGCACAAATGATATGGATGGATCCGCACCAAATGGTGCAGGCTCACCCATTTTCCAGGGAAGTCTGGACCTAGGTCCAGCTCTAAATCATATGGCTGTCTCTCCTCCTTGCGCAAAACCCATGCTTTCCCTAGCCCTGAAGTTTGGGGTTGGCTTGGCTTTGGATCTTTGTGGCCTACGCTCCTCTCCACAGTAGATCTGTGTTTGGGCTGTGGTGGTTCTGACCTAAGAAAGGCTTGCAATAAGCTGCAGTACAAACCAAAAAAATGATCAAAAGCAAGCTTTCCTGTGTGTTTCCCAAGTTTACTTTTGCTTGTTGACATTTTGTTTATTGCAGACCAGATGATGCCTTTGTTGCTCTCAGAAAAGAAAGACCCTGATTTGTAAATGGCACCAGGTCTCCCTGGTGGACCTGCCAAGCAGGCTGGACCCCAGACCTCATGTTTGGCATTAGTGCTGTGAAGAATTAGCTTGTTGTTCATCTGCAATTTATTGTGCTGCCTGATGCTTCCCTATCTCCTGCAGAGCAGAGCAAAGCTACAAATATTGCCCTTTTCCTCCTCTCAGAGGACTGCCTTCCACCAGTAGGTCTGGTTTCTCCTTGCCTAACCTGCCTTCAACTCAGATGAGGTTGGGGATGTCTCCATGTTTTGCCCAACCTGGCACTTTTCTGTCTCTGCTGACCCCCACTGCAAGAGCCAGAGGGGTGATGTAAGTGTGTTGAACTACAAAAAATCACCCATCTTACAGCCTGCAGGGGAGTACTGATGCCACTTTGCTTCAATAGAGAGGGAGTCCTGTTCCTTGCCAGTGCCAGGGGCAATTTTCTAATCTATCCTCTTCATATGACTAATCAACACATGGACCTTGAATTATCTTGCAGTAGTATTGATACTTACACAGCACCATGTGTTTATATGGACAGAGAGTGTCAGCTTACCTCTACCAAAAGATATAGATTTTATTTAAGAGAGGATTTCTCCTTAAGGACAAAATTACTTGAACAGAGCTAGCAACTCTGTCTTGGTAACTCTGCAATATTCAGTGTTAATTAATCATATTGAAACAGGCAGAAGCCACCAAAACTGCTTTACAGCCTACTGGAGATAAACCCCGTAAATACTAGTTCATCCTCACTTGCTGTCATAAGATGCACAGTGTCTTCACCAGAAAAAAACAGAGAGCAGATATGTTCAGAGAGAGAGCTCAGGTGATCTGAGTAAGGGATGCAGAGACCAGTGCCTCTGAGCCGTGACCAGATCTGAAGAGTTTCTGGCTTTAAGGCTGTGTTCTTCTCTCTGGAGAATGTCTCTCTGATTGCTTCTCACCTCTGAGACCTCTCTGCAGGGCTAGGGCATCTGCAAGACATTTTGTCACTAAGATCTTTTTGGCACAAACATCTTATATTCTTGCTTCAACTTCTGCTACCTGATTTGAGTTTTTCTGTAGGAAAAGAGGCTTCAAGCCAGATGTAATGTTTTTCTTACTTTATGCAGTGGAACTGAGAAAGGGAAGGTTTGCTTTGGGAATGGACATTACATCTGGCTTGAAGCCTTTTCTTGTACAGACACCAGTATTGACTAGGGTTTTCATGATGCACACATGGCACTGGGAAGGGTGATTTTTGTCCAGGGGAGGATGAGTTCAGTAATAGCAATTGGTCCTGGTCAGTTGTTTGTTCTTGAGACACTTCAGCATCTGTTAAACAGTGTGCTAGTCTTCATACGCATGGCAATGGATGTTAGACCAGAATTTCGCTTTCTGGTGGTAGCACCGAGCTGGATCAGAGCACCCTCCACTTCGTTGTTACCCATGCAGTGCAGCAGGGATCAATGGAGTGCTGTGCAAATATGTGTGCAGCCGAAGGGAAAGAGGCAGCAGGCGGGAGGGAAGAGAAAATCAGAGAGCTTGGATACAGCCAGCAGAGAAAGGAGCATCGTCCAGTACTGACAACATGCAGCTGTGGGTCTGTTGCCCATGGCTAGCTCTTCATTGTCACACACACTTGACTTGAAATCATAGTGTCAGCCCTCCAGGCTTCAGCTAGGAGTGCTGTGCTGGCTAGAGCCAAGGGAATTTTCCCCTTGAATTTGAACAGCAGTGTTTCTGGGAAAAATGAGCCTTGAGAGAATGAAATCACATTGAATTCCACTAATAATTTTTGGATAGAAAAAGTTGAAGGGAATGTTCTGGTAATGTCAAAGCAATATTTCTAATGTATTCCAAATGAGATATTGGGGATTTTGTGTTTATTTGGTGTGGGGTTTTTTTGTTTGTTTTGTTTTGTTTTTTTTTTTAAATGCCTCCAGCTGGCATTGAGACCTCAGACTGGGAAAAAACCAAGTTTTTTTTTAGACAGCTGGTCAGTTCAGAAAGTTTCAGTTTTGTGTTCAGCGTGGTAAAATCCCCTGCTCTGCTTTTGATTCTTCATTTTCACCAGTGAGTCCAATCAGTATTCTTTACTCTGCTCTGATGCTGACAGTGTTCTCAGCCTCCTTCAGACAGAAGAGCATACAGCAACAATCTTTTCCTCCTTCCCTTCCCGGCCCAGCACCATGCCAGCCACCCATGCTCTGCAGGGACCATACATGGTTGGCTTCCAATCCCATGAAATGGGATGACATGAGCAGATCTATGGAAGTAAATGTGACTGCCCATGTTACTAAATTCAAGCACATGGCTGGTTCTTTTCTGCTAGGGCAAGCGACATTCCTGGGGATTCAAAGACTAGTAGAAGGGCCACATTTTTCTTCAACTTCTCTTTTAAAGGTCTGTTCTCTGGAACTATCCTTTATTTTTCACTGGATGTTCTTTTTCTCACCTAGTTGTACAACGTGGCTTTCAGCAACCTGTGTCACCACAATTCCCTAACCTAACTGCTTATTATTGAAAAAAACTTATTAGCTTTTCTATAAACTATTCTGGCCATACTTTTCTTAACATAATTATACATAGTTGAAAATGACTGAACAGATAAGAGGAAAATAAGGCTGGAACTTGTGCAGGATTCAGGTGCTTTTATAGTGGGTAATATTGGTACATGCCAGGTACCCCAGGCAGCATAGCTGGAACCTTGACCACAATTTGGCTCTTGCTGCTGTAAGCAGATTTGCTTCTTGAAGTGCTGCCAACAGCAGAGCCCTTCCTGAAGAGAAGGTCTTGCTTGTGTGCCATTTTTTTTCCTTATAAAAGACAAAACGATTGCTTCTCCAGTGCTGCTGGTGACAGGTAGTGCACTTCTTCAGAGCAAGCTGGTTGTGCTTTCTTTGGTGTCTGGATCAGAGTCTGTGCTCCCCTCCCTGATTTTCTCTCTCTGGGACTGGTTGTTTACAGCCTGCAATCTCTCTGGCACTCAGGGACCTGTCTTTAAAAATATTATTGCATCAGAGAGGGTTTTTTCAAACTAATTTCAATACTTTTCTTATTTCTAATGCTTTGTGGCACTGACTTCCCACACAAGCACTCCAAGTTCACTGGGCTGGCTGGGGGTGTAAGGTCCTGATCCTGAAAGCACATGTCTTTTTTTCTAAGGATCTTGGTGGCCTTGCTTGCAGTATTTGCAGCTGTTAAGCTGTGAAAGTTGTCTTTTGACATCAGACTGGATTTAATCCTTTTTAGTCTATGGATTAGAGGAGAACCATTCTTGATGCTGGATGAGAGAAAAGAGTTGCTTTCCTTTTATTTCCACTTTCAATTACAGCTTTTCAACACTCTGGACATTGTCTGCAGCTTTCAGCCCTGATGTTTCCTCTGTAGGAGTTGTAATGAGTAGAGCAAATGGAGACAGGCAAGCTACAGCCTCTGTGGTAGGTCCTGGATTTGTTTATATTTGCAAATGTTTGGCACATTGTGAAGATAAATCAGCAAAATAATCACTGTATTTCTAGCTCTGTGAATTTTAAATACTGACATATAAAATAAGTGAAGAAAATAAACAGTAGTGTCTCCATATATCTTACTATCATTTCCTCATAGTGTGCAACAATGCTTAAGGATAGCGTCTGTAGTCAAATACCACCGAAAAGGGGACCCAGAGTATCACAACTCTGCAGGGCTTGTACATGCAGCTAGAGCAAGCATTTCCAGATTTCATCCTCAGCCAAGAAACCCATAAACCACTGTTTCTCTTCTTGTTTCCTTTAAATGATAGCAAAGGGTCTCTCCATATTGCTTGACTCCATGAGCTGGACATCCGAAAAGGACCTTAAATAACACTAAATTTGCAGCACAAATTGTAGCAGCAAAAATGGGAATGACTTCTGTCATGTTAGGTTAAGGGCTCTTTTCTTCCCAGGCTGGTGTAAGTGGAAACTATCTATCTTGGTTAACTCTCCCAATTTACTAACCCCTTGATGACCTCCAGCTTCTGTAGCTAAAAATCCAGACTGAAATAGCAGCAGTAGAGAATTTCCAGATGTCAGTTCTGTCCTCAGTATGCAACTGCACACAGTATTTAAACAGCTTCATCACTTTACCCCACCTCCCTGGTAACTTAACCATACCTAATAATACAAAATTGCCTAAACTGGTCAGCAGAAGGAAGGATTTATTCTGTCTTACCACCAAACTGCCAATGGCAATTTCTCCAGCAATAAAGAAGCTTCTATAACTTGGTGCAGTGTGTTAAGAAGAAACCTCCTACCATGTAACGAAAACTGAGCAGCACAACAATCTGTTTAAGAACTTGTTATGGTTATCTCATTTGCTTTAAACTGAACCATGTATGTACAACACTCCAGTGAAATACAATGATCAAGACTTCCTGTTGGTATTAAACAGTATCCTTCCTTTTAAGCCATAAGATTAAACAACAATGCAAGGCTGTCTAAAGAGCACTACAGTCATTTTAGCATGGGGCTATGCTCAAGTGAATTGATAGCCTCTTTCTTAGCAAGGCTAATTAGTTTAACTAACTCCCCCCTGCCCCCAAAAGCTACCATATTGCTGCTGCCAATGCTGCAGTAGACTCATCTACAGCCAGAGGGAATCTGTAGCCAGTGATGCATTACACACTACGGAAATACTCAAAAAGGAAGCTGAACTGGTTTGCCATGTATGAGAAAGTGACCCAGTTTTGCATTCATCTCCTTTTTTCTCTCCACCTGTTCTCCCTCTGTTCTCCCACCTACAAGCAATCAAACATCCTACTGCTACATATTTTTTTCCTAAATCATGGCAAACTCCTCATTCCCAGAAAATGCCTGACTGCTGTGAATGGCCAGTTTTGATTGCGGTGTAGCCTATTTTTTTCTGGGTTTGCAGTGTCGCTATAAGCAGAACCTCTCCAAAACCTGTAACAGTAAGAGGACATTTTGTGATGCTGTGTACCCAGAGTATGCCCCACATTCTTGAAGTCTTGTGATGGACACTAACAATGCATCAACACAGCCCCACAAGGCAGGATAGTGCTAATTATCCTAAATTACAGATGTAAAACTGAGATGAAAAAACTTGGACCCATGGAAGTATTTAGTTACCTAGACTCCCCATCTAAATCAAGGGGATAATATCGTCTCTACATACCTTTGTAGATCTGAAGATGAGGGACTTTTTGTGAGGTCATGCTGAAGCACGCGGAGCAGCAGCAATTGGAAATGTTTCCCAGGACCTGGACCAGCATCTTTAGTAGTGCTCAGTGAGTCCAGAGAGCTTTACTTACACTGGGAGGAACTGCTGCATGTGAAAGGCAGGAGATGATTCCCTTCTTTCTGATGCAACTGAGTCCCTAGGTTTGCAGGCCAGTGTCTGTGCAGCTACACAACTCCTCCCTGCCCATGATTTGGAGTGAGCCAGTGTTTCTCTCTGCCAGTTGATTATTCCCTCTATTCTCCTTTGGATTATAAGGGAAGTTCTCTCCTTCAAGTCTGATATAGCAAACTCTACTCCTATGCAAGTATCTACTCCCTTGTCTCACATGAGAAGGTGGTCACTGTCAGCTAGACACTTGTGACAAAGAACCAGGTAGTTTTTCTATCATGGGTAAATGTGGATGAAGTTTTGCACAATTGTGCCATATTCTGAGGTTTTGTAAAATCATTTAGGGACCAGCATGTGTTTCCCCCATGAGAAGTTACAAAGGATTCATATGTGACTGTGCACAGTGCAATGTACATCTGATCACACCTCTTGCAGCAGATGGGGAATGCAAACGGAGGTCTTGGGACAGCAAAAACTGTTATTAATTTCTTGTCCCTTTTTTATTATTCATGCCTACAGTTATTAGCCTTAGCGTTTTCTTCCTATAATGTCAAAAATATCGTAGTGTGAAGCACAAAGTGCTGCTGAATTGGTATGAGTTTTAAGGGACCAAGGGCAGGCTGCGAGGGGCCTGCAGGAACAGTGAGAGGCTGTCTGAAAATCAGCTGTTCCGCTTCTAACCCCAGACAAACTACCGAAACACCTCGAGCGTTGAGCTTTCAGAGCAAGTGTCTATCATCCTTCTGTTACCAGAAGGATACAGAACTACTAAAACAAAGGAAAAAGAGGAAAAACCTGAGAGGGCTGGCCTCCCACATGCTGAATATACCCTTACTCTGTTAAGCCGTTGGCTTCCCGGGAACCCCTCCAGAAGAGTTTCAGGGGAGTGCCATGCTATCTCGCCAGCTGCTAACCATTTTGTTTCTTCCTACATGCTATGAGGGTGGGGAAAAAAGAAATAAATCAAAATTTCACTGTTCCCCATGAGATTTAAAAAGGGGAAATGCATGGAAATATTTTGTTTCTGAAACTTTAGTAACAACAGCAATATCAAAATTGTCTAGTCTGGTACTGGTGTTTTCTTGGATGACTCAGTTTTGTGCAGTGGAGGAGTTTTCCGCTAAAAACCTTCTCATGGCTATATAATTAAATGAGGTGGAATGAAAATAAGAGTATGTCACAGGCCATGGTGTGCACCAACAAACGGAATATGTACCTGATGCATCCAAATGTCCAAGCACTAAGTTAATTGCACATGAGGGTGCCCTTGTTATTTCATGGTCTTCACACAGACACTTCTGCTAGCTCAGGGTCATGATCCTTCCTTTTGCCATATTAACACAGCTTCCGAATTAGGAAGATCTTTGCAAAACCAAAGAAATTTAAATAGTTATGATCACTTCTCTCAGCTGAATCAATTCTAGTCCTTTGGTGACAGAAACATACCAGTTCTCCAGTCAGTCTTCTAGGTCAGACAAAATGGATTTTCTGTCACTCAAACAAAAGTAGGAAAAAAACCAACTCGAAGCCCCACCTACTGCAAAATGTTCAGGACTAAATTATAAAGCAGCAAAGGAGGGCACATGGCCATTTTTCCTTCTGTGACACTAAAACATACCGTATTGTGAAGGCTTAGATATATATGTGTGTGTGTGTATAGATTTATCTGTATGGCAAACGGGTGAAAGGAGCAGAGGGAGGGTACTTAACGTAACAACGGGCAATTTCTGGTGAATTTCTTAAGTGGCTGAGTTTAAGCTGAATTTTTAAATTTCTGAGAAGACTTATGCTGCCTGGCTATGTTATCCATCCTGTAACTGTTCTAAGCTCAGGTAAATATAACATCTTGGGCAAAAACTACAGGAGGGCTTTTTTTTTT
>VXBL01007743.1:338939-353940 GCA_013400195.1 Aramus guarauna
TTTTTTTTTCCCCCTACAAGTCAGTCTATGGCAAGCTTCATTCGGTTCTGACATACAGAACTTGCTGTCTTTGATAAGTCCTGGAAGAAAACTGCACACTGTTTATTTTGGCAGTCCTTAAATTTTTTATTGATTATTTCTGGGGAATTATGCATGCCATATAGACTACTTTCCTCAATTAGGAAATAAGTTGACCTGGGACATACTGCCTTGCTGACCAAAACCAATCCTTTGTTTTCTGCAAATATGAGAAGATGCCATGTGATCCTAGAGCAACAGGGTCCACAATATGCTTGGCAAAGTATCACATGAGAAGGAAAGGGAAAAGAGAAATGAGATAGTAATAGGTACAATAAGTTAATAGGTGTTGAAGCATCTAATAAAAATAACAGAGTAGCAGGGCACAGCAGTGGAAGGAAAGGAAAAAAAAGAAAATTAACTGTGGAGTTAGTACTTTAATTCTTTTAGTGAGAGAGGCATCTCCAGTGCGGTATGTCCTTGAGATCACAGAGCATCTTGAAGAGTTGTAGTTAGAGAGAAACACAGTAAAAAGACACAGAAGTAGGCGCAGTGAAAAGGCAGATTTATTTACTAGTAATACTGTACAGAGAAAAAAAAAAAGGAGAGAAGCCACAGTTACAGCATGGCTGTTGCTGGCAGTGTTCTTGGGTTTGGTTTTTATTCATTTATTTATTTTTGTTTTGTTTTGTACTCATTTTTTTAATCTGGAGAAGAAAACATAACAGTCAAAAAAGTACACTTCAGGTTACAAAGTACAGCAGCTATCCCCAGCAATTCTAATCCAGTGTTAGCACAGCAGTTTTTCCCCAACAAAATGGGATTTTATTTACATTAGCTCACAAAGAAAGTGGGAGACTAAAGCTTAAAAAAAATCTCAACCACAACCTACATTCACCATAAAAGCTGCATTTTACACAACATTTTCTTGAACCCCTATGAAGAGTCATTTGTCTATGCAGTGAACATAGTGGGGAGGGGCAGGAAACCTTCAGAAATGTGTTATTTGCCTTCCTCCTGACCTGCTCTTGCTTGGCTACCTTTGCTGCACTGAGATTCAATGGCCACTGGAAAAGCAAAAAGCTTTCAAATTAATTTATCTCCTGTATCGGCCCCTAAGCAGTGCCTCCATCCATACTTGCAAAATAACATGGACAAAATTTGAGCACCTCATCAGTAAAGCACCTTAATTATAGATACTAGCTGATCTTAACATATCCTCAAGGCTCTCCCTAACCAGTACAGTGCTTAAATATTTGCAACACTTCAAGCAAGTGCTTAAGATTAGTGGAGCTTAAGTGCCCTGTTCAATTGAGACTTTATATGGTTGCACAAAACCTTCTTTATTTTTGAGTTTGCCTCTTTCTGACCAGCAGATTAACTTGGAGGGATACCAGTAGCTTCTTGGCAGCTAATTTTACTGAGAATGCCTTTGCATGCTGGATCAGACAGTGGGGAAGTCCACATTTTCTCCTGGCTCCCTTACTCTGCCAGTAGCAACCTGACAATTAGGGGGTGGCTTGCCTTCTGCTCCTGTAAGCGGCTTTTGGATGCTGATAGTTTACGCACTTGGGCATATCTAGCTCATACTGGCTTGGGGGGCTTAGTGTGTTCCCACAGGAATGGGAAGAGACCACATTTACATAAATAGTAAGATTTTAGTGGAACCCACTGTTTGGGTAACCCATGGGATATCAGATGAACAGATAGAGAGCATGCTTCTTTACTATCAAATTTGCCCTGGCAATCTAGGAAAATGCAGGATGATGTCCATACGCTGAGGACAGGATACTGTCATGTCGTTTTACATGCGACTCATGCCAACAGCCCTGAGGTGAGGTTTTTAACTCCACTCTCTCTCTTCTTCCCTCCATCTTTGCTCATAGGAGACCACAAGAAGGGAAGCAGAGACAGGGGCTGAGCAATGGTGTCCAGAATGACAGGAAGGACAGAGACAGGAGACAGGCAGAGTCTGGAGCAGAGGTGTGCGGGGAAAAATTTTGGAAGAAACACTTACACTGCCTCTTTTATTTTGTGTTTTTGTGCAGCTATGAAATTCACCCCCATCCTCTCCAGGCACTGGGAGTTTTGAGAGTTCCCGGGGGGGTGTTTGTGTACTTTCAAACACAGTCAGCAAGTAGACCATGCTCTAAACCCCTCTCTGCAGAAAAGTGCACCAGTTTCACAACACCATTTAAAAATCTATCTAATTAAATGAATGAGAAGACACAGTTAAAGCAGTATAAGCCTTGCTTGAAGCGTATTGTTTAAAGACCAGACCCTATAAGCGTTTTTGCATGTGCTTAAATTTCACTTATCTGGGTCATCCCCTTAAACTAAAAAGGGCTGCTTGGGTGCTTAATTTTATGCTCATGGGCAAGTCTTTAGGTCTTACAGACCTACTGAATAGATATGGAAGGTCTAAACTCAGGTATGAATCACAAACATACCAAGTTAAAAATGTAAAAATATACCCAAACTGGTGGACTTGAGTTACTTAGCTAATTGTAAAAAATTAAGGTGTTTTGTTTGTTTGTTTGTTTTTTCAATTTCTAAATAGATTAATTCTTAAAACAAATCCCTAAATCCTTGTTTGAGAAGAATTTGGGAAACAATTGCAGAAAAGCTTTGCAATACAATAAAACCAAAACCTCTCAAAATAAGAGGAGCTTTTGCAAACTGGAGGAAGGGGCTCAGAATTCTCCCCAAGTTTGCCCTTAAAAGTGGCCTATTCTTAACCCACTGAACAGCCTAAATGGAACCACCACAGGAAAAAAGCTATAGATTTTGCAAGACTCTTCAAACCCATGAGGAAAAAGGCTCAGTTTTATAATGCTTTGATTTTAAATACAAGTGGGGCTTTTTTAAGAACTTCATGCACCCTTGTCACTATTTACAAGCTAAGTTATTATTATAAGTTTATATTACAAGTTGGATTTATATTCTCTTTGGACTAGATGACAATCCATTTATACTCTAAACTTAATAAATTCAACCATTTTATACAACTTACTCTTTTACATACAAAAATTGCAGTCCACATTTTTGTTGGATATTGTCATAGCCTGTGACCTCTGATTAAGCTCAGAACTAAAGTTTACTCTTGCTGCCCAGAAGGCTCATGAAACATAATCTGAGCAAATCCTAAACTTTCTAACAGACAGAGAGAACTTGTTGAAACTGCGTAAGTTTAGAAAAAATAAAGACGCCACGTCTCAGCCTGTGGGAAAATACTTTGTCCAAATGATTTTGTTCTACTCTTTCCAGTGGCACCATCTCTTGCATTTTGAAATTTCATGTTGGATAAAGTATGACAAAGTGAAAAAAACATATAGTTCTCCTATTTAGCCATACCTCTCTACTGAAAGTAGATAGCTATTGCCTACCATGTTGGCTTTCTAGATAAAGAAGTTTGTCTAGCTATAGAAAGCATAGGTCCACCTTTTTCTGTCAAACAAATTTATTTATTTAGCTGTGTTCATAGCAGGTATATTGGATTCTACTCTTCTAACTGTAGTCTTTAAAAAGTGTTGTGATGCTGCTTCCCGGAGAAAATTGTGGTTAGGTCTATAAAAGTTCCCAAGAAGCTGGGCATTGTCATAAACGTATGAAAAAGTTCAAAGACTCAATGGTATGGGTAGGATGATATTCAGAAACTCAATCCCCATTTAGGGTTTGTATCTCATTACAAAAATATTTATTCCTTAAAAAAATACACAAATGTAAAATACTACGTTTTCTATTATATCCCCAATTACCTTCCAAGTATGCCATTTGGATGTTGGACTAAATCAAAAGGTAGAACACCTTTCATTTCTCTAGCAACTCTTTATGCTGTCTTTCTGCTCTGATTAATTTGTTGTACCTCTATAATTTTAATCAGTAGTGAACTTAGGTAGAACGACAGGGGACTAATATATTAGCTGTCAGGGAAGTCCCACTTAATATTTGCTCATGAATACCACTGCCATGGTAGCAATGTTGACTCAGGACCTGATCCGACCAGATGCTAAGCACCATTTTGTTTTGTGTTTTTCTCAGCAGAAGTAGCAATGCTCAGAGTTAGCCTCTAGGATCACACCACCCTGGGCAAACTCAGCAGTGCATAAAATTGGTACAGGTACACAAATTACACCCAAACTACACCCTATGGAAATCATTCATGCCCTGATCTGGCAAACACCTACACGCATTCCTCCTGTGAGTAGTCCTGTTGACCGAAATAGGTCTGCGCACAGCAGAATTGGGTGTATGTGTTTTTGTTTGCAGGGCTGAGGTCTTCTATTGCACCGGTAGAGGTATGCTTCATGGAGAAGGGCTTGTGCGCACTTCTCCTGCTGGGGATTAAAAGATAATGTTGTGTTTATACAGCTTTGGAATACAGCCTGCACTTTTTGGAAAAAAATAAGGAAAAGAAAGATACAAAAAGAAAAATGAAACCCAAGAGTGCTAAGGCAAACTGTCAAATGGCACATCATATCTACTTTGTCATTCATTTAGATAACATCACAAAGGCAGACCAGAGTAGTTCTGTAAACATATACCATACAGTACATCAGCCACGGAAAATTAAAAAAAGAAAACAACCCTGTAATTCTTTTCTTTCTGTATTGATATTCTTGTAATTTAAAGAGATTGCCTAGCCACTAATCATAATGCTGTGGTTTTTGATTTGTATTTTTCTTCTGGTTAAAAAAAAAAAAAAGAAAGAATGGAAGTAAAATGCAGTGGTTTGCAAAAGAAACAGTCCCTGAATGCAAATGAGGGACGACATGGAAAGTGGATTCATAGAAACTTAGAAAATACAAAATATAAAAAAGTTTCATAGGTTACTTTTTCCCAGTCTAGGAAAAGATACACTGAAAAGAGTTTTTTTTTTGTTTTTCTTAGAAAAGTTAAGGCGAGCAGTTTGTTGTGGCAAAATGCTATCACTGAACCAGTTTCTGACTCTACTTTTTTGTATCCCCTCATGCTGAAATTGAAAATGTATGTGTGATGGCATAAGTTAAACAGACAGGGAGTTTGCTTAAAACAATACAAAAAAACCCCTCCCATAATCATCCTTACAAAAATCTCTCTCTGCTTGACCGTAGAGCGGACCTCTTCCTTCGCGCCTGATTGTGCATGAATTTTCACAGGCAGCTTGCTATCTGAGGACGAGGGGAAAACCAAGCCCTTCGAAGCCGAAAGCAGCCCTGGAAAACCAGTTTACATTCATCAGCCTAGGCTAACACATTTTAATTCCCGTGTTACTTGGCTGCAGGCTAATGGCTAGAAGGGACATGCCGATGCCCAGGCACGGCTGCTGCCCTTGTGGAGGAGGATGATTGGAGTAAACGTGTGTCAGCCGATGTAGCTAAGGCCTTCCGAGTTCAGACCGATTTGCTCCCGTTTTGTGTTTTTCCTGACCTCAGACGTGGAACTGCCTTTGACCCGTAAAGACAAACCCTATGCAGACAAACCTTTAGCTTTTCTGGATCTTTTGGGGCCCATTAACTATGGAGTTCATATGAACACATAAAAAACACTGGCCTTCCTAGGCACTCAATGTTAGCTACAAATACTGAGCAGTAGGTATTTGGCAGGTTTAAGGTTTAAGGCTTGTGCTCTACTTCTAACCACTAAAGGGCCACTTCTGGACTTGCGTGCCACCATCTCCTCGCCACATCGTGCCTCAGATGGTGCCGCGGTCTGAGACATGTTCTGGTCCCAGCCTCAGCAAGCATCTCCCAAAGCTGGCCGCTGAGGGAGTCATCCCCAAAATGCTGAGTCTGTGCTGAACCAGAAGGTCATCTGACAGAGGAGCATGTGGCTGAAGAGATGCATGGACAGAGCGGGTTAGGGTAAAGACGACACTCCAAATTTCCCTAGCGGAGGGCTTTGGGAAAAAATGTTCACTGGGGAGAGGAGCCACAAGGGAATAAAGATTGGGCTGGGAAGATGCCGAGAGGCCAGTGTGGCCACAAAGGCGGCATCACACCTGGAGAGGAAAGGGTGGTTAGCAACAAGATGACCAGCCAGGCCAGGAGGAGATGGTTGGAAGATTTGTTTTTGAGCATTACTGGTGAGGTGAACAGGCCCCAGAGCGAGAGAACTATTGCAAAGCACACCCAGCTCCTGCAGTGCTCATGGGGAAGGGATGAGACAGAAAGGGCTTCACCCTTTGCGTTGCAGTGCTTTGGGGTCCTAAACATGCCTGGGGAGAGCCTTGCCAGGCCACCCAAGGGTTGAAAACTCAGGGTCTTGTTTTAAGAAGCGTTGAGATTTGTAAATGCTTAGGATTTCTGGGAAAAAAGAAAAAAAACACACAACCTGACCAAAAAAACCCAAAACACAGGTTGCTAGTGTCCAGCAAACAGCCACCAGACCTACTGCTGCAACGCGGGGCTCTGCAGCCGTTCCCCCCTTTGATAAAACTTAATCACCTAAGCCTGAGTCAAAGGATGATGTGCAGAGCTTCTGTGGGTGAATTTGGTCCGTCTCCCATCCAAAAGCCCCCAGGGGAGGCGGGGGGAGCATGTGGAAGTCTATTAAATCCGGCCACTGCAGAAGACATGGAGGTGTCATATGGATGTGACTGTCTCTTCCTACTCTCCGCTTGCTTTTTTTTTCCTGACTGTGACCTGAGCAGTGGTGAGAAGTTACATTGACCAGCTCCGTTCTGACGGCTGAGTGACCTAACGCAGGAACTACCTTTCACATTTTTTGTGTGTGTATGTTTTCAGTGTGCCTCATATTACCACCACTGTGAACAAGTGTCCTTTTTCCTGGCACAGAAAGAAAAGAGTACAGAGCAAGAACTCTGTTTAATTGGATGCTCTGAACTAACAATTAATGCAGTAAAAGCACCATCCAAGAAAGAACAGAAATATCACAGGAACCACCTCAGACTGAAAAGAGGCTTTTTGTTGATTTCTTTCTTTCTTTTTTTTTTTTTTTTCACTTTTTCATTTTGTTTTTCAGTTGCTGTTATTGATTTTTAAAGTCTGATAATTTCAAAGACACTTCAAAATAATCTTCAGTACTTTTCAACACTATCAGAAAATACAAATCCTGATTTTTAATCTCACTTCTGTAGTTATAAATCCAGACTAACTCCACTAGAGTGAGTGAAGCTATACTTAAGCAAAACTGGTGTGAGACAAGAATCAGGCTCATAATATCTTGCCAAGAAAAAGCTGGCTGCTTTTTCATTGTAGTTGAATCAAAGGACCAAGAAACATCTACTGATTTTGGATGCCTTCGCCTTTTTACATTTTCACCTTGAGGTGTTTTTAACAGGCCTGATTTTCAGAGGGCAGATGAAGAAAAAATTACTGGAAATCAGGCTTCTTTGAAGTGTCCCACACCGGAAAATGAAGCATCCAAAACCACCAGCAGTTTTTGAAAATGTTAGCCTTGCGGCTGTAGGATCTTCTCCTGAAACAGCTGCTCCGACAAACCTCCGGTGGACATCCACAGGAGTTTTACGTGGGTGAGCAGCACAGGATCAGACCCATCGCCTGTCGTTACGTCGGTGCACTGGAGGTACACTCTGTGAGAAATTACACTTCCCTAAGAATTACAGAATAAAGCTCTGTCCCTGCCCCCATTCCCAGCACTGAGAATTTTGTCACTGAATCCAGCGGGAACAGGGTCAGACTGTGAGAGAAGTTCATTTATATTCTAAGGAAATAGAAAGCCATATCTCTCATCTACTGGAGTTCAGCAGGAAAACTTCATGTATAAACATTGGCAGAGTTACTGAAAGGCAAGTAATTAGATCAGTGACTCTATTTCAGTTGGTGTGACAGCTGCATCTTTTTCATGTCAAGTTAATTTCAACTGTAATTTGGGGAGATGAAGTACACATACAATACTGTAATCTGGAAGATTTATATAAGGCAAAATCATCATTCATACATTTTCTAGAAAGAATAATTAAGGTCCACTTTTGGTATCACCAATAAGCAGAAATGGCTGATGGGTTTTTCTGACACTGCAAACTAAACTGGAAAATTACTATAAAACAAAACTATGCAAACTTTTTGGGAAAGACTTGTCTGAGTTTTAGCAAATTAAAACAGTAAAATGATCGAAGCCTTCCCCCAAGAAATAAAAAATAAGATATATAAAATAATGTTTAAATGTGATTTTTCTTAAAAAAAAAGGAGCAATATTTTTTTAAGGCTCTTGTATCTGGCTGCTGTGAAACTCAGACTCCCACAAAATCCTAGGAATCTGATCAAGCCTGCCAGATATCCAAAGAAAAATGTAAAAAGTGTTTTCATTATATATATATAATATATATANGCACCCGCCCCCCCCCTCCCCAAACCCCAAATAGCACATCTGGTGGGAAAATAACCATGCGTTCCTCTTCCTGAAGAACTAGAAAGCAAAGCAAACCCAACTGCAAGGCAATGGAGGCATTCACTTCCAGTTCACAGTATTGCAGTTAGAAGTACAGTGAGGTCTAGGTAAGTGATGGAGCAGGAGCTGCCCGGAGCGGGGAACGAGAAGGTGTTCACATGACAATACAGCACTGACAGCGCTTTTTCTTTTGTGTACCTGGGGCAGCTTCCAAGGGCAGGCTCTCTTCCTTCCCCTCGGGAGAGGAGGGCTCTGTCGTGTCCGACAGGGGCCTGCCAGAGACCAGCTCAGCGGCGTTCCCGTCCATGGTGGAGACGTCTGTCACTGTCTTCTCTCGCAGTGACTTCTCATCGTCTTCGTCGATCAGGACCAGCTCTGCCTTGATGGTCTCATCATAGCCCAGCACTTTCTTCGTCTCCTCTTCGTCGTCAATGTTCTGGTAGCCCATAAATATCATTGTCACCGGCTGATCTGCGCTGGCCTCCAGGACTTCGCCACCACAGGGTTTGTCTTGGGGCTGAGGGTTCGCAGCATGCCCTTTGCTGGGTTTGTGTACCATTTCCAGCTTTGCCTCCTTGAAGAGCATTTGCTCCTTCATATGGCTAAGGTTTCCATCGGCTACCGTATTTCTGTCTGACACAGTCATTGTTTCATACCCTCCTTTTACACTTGATTGTCCAGCTTTTTGCATAAGTTCATCTACGTCCTTTGAGCTTAATTTATGTACTCCATTTTCTACCACTGTGCCACCAGAGTGAACCTCATAGACTACCTTGGTACCATCATCATAGACTTTGAATCCTCTTTGATGGGCCTCATCTGGGCCAATAGGTGAAGCAGAGACAATCTTGGTCTCTCCTGTCTGTTTGTCTTTCTCCACATTAATTTCCATGGTGCACAAAGCTTGAATGAAAACAAGAGAGGAAGTGCATGTTACAACAAAAAAAGCCAGTGAATGGTTAATTGCCAAACAGACAAAGAAAACTATGGTGTCCCTTTTTCTACCTCCTGCTTCTAAAAGGCCAAGTGTTCTACGTTAGAGGTGGGACGCGGTGCTGTGGACAGAGATAGTTATTACACTACAGCTTTTTGTGCAGCTGGAGGCTAGGCATACCTGCGGCAAACAGGACCTAGTCTTCCAGCTCACGCCGTGCGGAGCTGCCTCGGATCAATGACGAGCGCCAAGAGCACTTGGGTTAGGTGCAATTTAGACAAAGGGAGGTGACAGCATGCAGGTTGCCCTTGACCTTTCCATTCTGAACTTGCCTCAAAATTCAGAAAGAAACTCATCTCCAGGAACCTCTCTAATCTCTTTTCTTTCCCTGCCATCAAACTGCCAGTTAGCTGGTAACAAGTTTTGTTTGCTGCAAGTAACACCCAGACTGTTTTATTATTAATGCTTGTTCTTGCTTAACTCTTCCATCTGTAGCACTCAAAACATTTTAGAGAGGTGAGGAAACATTGTCTACCCCTGTTCTATAGGTGGGAAAATAAAATCACACAGGAATGGGATAATTTCCCCTGCAGATGCATGGCAGGACAGGTGTCTCAGCTTGCACACCAAGGCATCAACAGGGACCTCTGCTTGCAGAGAATGTACAAAATGGACAAGAAGTGCTTCCTCATTTATTTGAATTAGGCCCTAAGCACCATTGCCAGAGTTGAAGAAAAAAGTAATAATAAACTGATTTTCAAAGCCTCAGGAAAAACCAGGTGAAAACATGCGTGTGAGGGATGCTGCTTTAGATAGCAAAGAAGCTTTTCTAGCAGTTAAGGATGCAGTAACAAGATGAAAATTGTAGAGACCACACAGTAGGAACAGACAGGCAGTCTACACCACTCTAACGCCCATTTTGAGATATGATGGCATCTCACTAGACAGCTTTCCAAAGAAAAATGTGCAAAGATCTCACAGATTTTCCAGAAGTTGTCATCTGTTTAAGCATTCCTTGTATGCAGATGAAGACATTTTGGCTCACGGACAGACATCCACAGACACTTAATTACAAATTACCACGGGCAGTGACAAGCATTTGTGAAACTTATGGTGACCATTTCCACCAATGAACCTCAATGGTTTAATCATGATTTATCTTACCTGGGGGCACCACAAACTGATGTGTTGGCTTTTTTTCCTGACTTATTTTCAAATGAGCACAGAATATCCTTGCCCCAAGAACCAATGTAGGATGGTATGCTTGTATTTAAAAAATCATGAATATAAAAAATTACTCTTGCTTTAATATATTCCCTCAGTCTTATTATTCACACAGAGTAGGTTTTTTTTCTGTATCCTTAAAGCAAAGTATTTCATCAGCGATAGGAAGTTTATCATGATGTGCATCATGACTCCCCTCCGATAGCTCTAGACAGAAAATTCACGTATTGCAGAGCGGGTGCATGCTGGCCCCTGCAAAGAGGTCTCCTCTGGCCCCCAGGGGTGCAGTCTGGTAGGCAGCCCAGCCAGATGGTGATCTGGCCATCTATGTGTTGTGTATGTCTGCTTCTGACCTCGGTGGCCCTGGCAGGGCTGGTTAGGTGAAGTGCAGTGCTGCACCAACGCCTGCATGGAGATGGAGGATGGAGGTGCTGTGGGCGAAGGAGCGTTGCTAACTCTGAGAGCAAAGTGCTGCTGAAGGCTGGAGTGGGCTGCAGAAGCAGGGATCTCATGTTGGCTGTTGCAAGCTAGGGAAATATCCCTAAAGTCTGTGTTTTACCAC
This sequence comes from Aramus guarauna, assembly GCA_013400195.1. Lineage (NCBI taxonomy): Eukaryota > Metazoa > Chordata > Aves > Gruiformes > Aramidae > Aramus > Aramus guarauna. The sequence goes on from VXBL01007743.1 coordinate 350,030, forward strand.
TGCTTTGGGAGGTTTATGGGCTGGTTGTGTCCATAGCTGTCATGACCCTGAGCACACAGAGTGATTCCCTTCCCTGTGCTGAAATTTTGACACCTGGCCATCCCACTGCAGCCCCAGCAGCCAGGGGGAAGTTGTGGGCATAAGAGCTGGGCTCTGCTCTGAGGTGTGCAACAGGAGACTGAGGGGCAGTTGGCATGGACTGAAACAGGAGATTTAGGCTGGAAATAACAGAAAACACCATCGCCCCATGGCCAGAAGCAGTTAAGCCCTCGAGTAGGTTGCTCTGAGGAGCTGTGGAAGACTGCACCATGGTGCAGCTCAATGAGCAGCTGGCATGGATCACTTGCTTAGGACTGCTCCAGCCCAGCAGCTAGCGGGCAAGTGTCCTTCAAATCTCATGCAAGTAACTCTGCCCTGAAGCCTTTAATGTAACGTATAAGGGGTAATGAAACAAAAAGACACAGGTGCCACCATTAAGCCTCTGGGATTTGCCCCCTTCCAGGTGCAGTTTCTTGGGTGGGAGTGAGGGGGAGGAGGACAAGAAGAGGAATTTAATTTACTGGCTTGGCCCCAGAGCCTCCGAACATCACTTGACCTCACCAGGGCTGCTCAGGCAGATATTGTTCAACAACTGCAAACATTACAGAGGTAAAAGTAGGGATTGGATAGTTAATGGTGCAGATGCTAAAACTGACACACTGGCAGGTTTTTGAGTGGCAGCCAGCTGAACTGAAGCAAAGCTGAGCTATGAAGGAGCCACAGCGCATCCAGAAAATCATCTCTGATGGGCAGAAGTTCCTGATTTGTCCTGAGCACCACAGCCCTGTGGGCACTGCTGGCTCGCCGACTGGCCACCTGATATCTTCTTGGTGAGAAGCAGCATCCTTAGCTCCCCTGGAGCTCCTGTGCTTCTCCTCTTCTTCAAAAAATAAAAATTTTATCTGGGGCATGACTTTTCAGTAAAGGCTGCTGATTTTCCTGTGAAATAGTTGAGTGCTATTTTATTGCGCATATTTTTAGTGCAGAAGAGGGTGCGATCTGCCAGACCCTCCCTGTTTTGGTGAACAAATTTTATTCAGTAGAGTATATTAAAAGAAGGCTTGTATAATGGGCCTGAATTCAGAAGAAGATAGGGAAAATATGATAGTTAAATCACATGGACCTGGCCATATTTAAGAAGAGTTGCAAGACGCATCTTTTTATCTATAGTCCGGAGTACTGATAAGTAACAATACCCTACTTATTAGGAAGACTTTGGGCAACAAGTTCTAGCACTGCTTGGAAGATTCTGTCCTACAGGGTGATTTGTTAACAGGTGTGGTCCTTTTGTAGTTTATGTTTGGCTAATTTGCTTGAACATTTGCCACTGCCAACACTTTATTTTCATTTCTTCTATCATTTCAGCAGCAGTGGTTTTTAAATTTTGGTATAACATGCTGTTTATGACCTGCCCCAGGGATGACATTTAAGCTACTTGTGCAAATAAATGCATAAACATATGTGAGCTTCTTAGAAAGCTGTTCACTAGTGCAATGCATTGCCATGGGAGAAGCAAATAACAGAACCTGGCTTATCTGCCTGTATGAATAATGTTCGTGCTCTGCAGGAAAACCTAGCAGCCCAGCTTGTCAAAGTAGCTGAAAATTGAACTTACGTTGATTTCTAAAATGTCTTATTTAACCAGAGCTTATTTACTGCAAAATGTGCTCTATTAATACAATGCAAAACTATCTGACAATAGAGTTGAAACTGAAAGCAGTAGTTGAAGATGACAGCCTGTATTCACAACTACAAGTCTTCTGAACGAGCTTTAACTACAGTGTAACATGACGCAGTGCTTCATGACAACAAGATCCCAATGTGAAGATGAAAGTAGCTAGCTTCTGCCTGTTATGTGGATTCAGAGGCTGCTGTTTAAGAAAGAAATCTTAATAGACTTTGAGCTTCTTTTAAGATGGAATACTTACAGTCTACCTTTGAGAACAGGTGCCTTGCTTTGAGCTTTGAGCTATTGCACACACATAATACTCTCATGAGGACTACATGAACAACACTTCTGGGTCACTTGAAGAATGAAGGAAATTATTGTGTTCTTGGTGTTGACAAAATGGCACAAAACACACAGGGAAAAGCTTGCTTTTAAGACAGATCAGGGTAAGCACTGGTGGAAGGGAAGCTTTTGGAATGGCTTGCAACAGGACCTCTGAACAAAATGACATATCCCATAGCTGTGTACAGTGTCTTAGCTGCAGACATTGCTTTGCTATGCTTATTAACCCATTCATCAAGTAAGCCACCTTTCATTACCACTCTTTGGGACACCACTTAAGTAGCCACCAGCAATTTGGTCTTGAGATAGGGAATACATTGTTTAGAAAAGAAGGAACTTGAAAATAAGAAAAACATATAGCTTTTAACATTGTTACATTTAAGACACTTACTCAATCTGAAAAATAAGTGTTAAAAAATCCTCTATATCCTCTATCCAAAACATGACTTAATTCTCCCCACCTTTTCCCCAAGAAGAATGAATGCTATACAAATAAGTATAAAATGACATAGAAGTTTGAATCACATATGGGGATTTGTGAGGGCCTGTCTTTCATTCATCTTAATGGGAGTTGCATGGGTACAACAAAAGAGGCAAAACCTTGGCCTAAATACCATGTATTTTTATCAGAAGAGATGGAAAGAACCGAATGCTTCCACGTAAGAAAATTTGACACATTTCCTATGCTACTTGTATGTAGTTCAGCTACAGTTTTTTTGAGAGTACTCATTGTTGCTCAAAAAGCCTTGACTTATTTACAAAATACAAATCAAGCGGCATTTCCTGGCATTTAAATGATATCAGGACACCAGACCCATTAAGGTAATATAACAAAAAAAGTTCATGGCTACTGGACTGGTATTATAATACTTTGCTCCTTGAGACTTACCAGCTACTCTGCTTGCTCCGTCCCGCCCAGGAACTGGCTCTGCTGTTCGTGAATAGAGGGTTGGGAGTTCAGGGATCTGGGAGTAAATGTAATTTACTGCATCTGGTGTCAGAGAACAGGAAACAGTTAGATTCGTGCTACGAGCCCCAGTGGCTTCATTGCTTAGACAGCAGAGTGTTGTCAGCCCTGACAATAGTCACTGGAGCTTTGTACTAGATAATTGGATCAAAGCAAACAAAGTGCAAAGTCACCGTCGTGTGATTGGTGTTCAATAGACTAGCTGAGGCAGGAGGGAATGGGTCCAGATGACTCAAACCTTATGTCAGTTGAACACATAAAATTATTTGTCAGGAGGTTCTGGATTTATCAAGTCCATGACCTTTAAAACGGGGGGGGGGTGGGGGGAGAGAGAGGGAAGGTAAGGAACAAACCTAACGTGATACCCAGAATACATGCCATTTCAAATAGAGATATAAAAGCCTAAAAACGCTAGTGTTGACTCAATGGGATGAAAGACCAGCTCTTTTGTACTGATTGCTTCCAATATTATTGAACCAGCATTTGGCTTTTTGTTCTTAAATTTAGCTAATTTAGCTAATAATGAAACCACATATAGATACTAATAGGGTGCTCGTTGTAAGCTTCAGTAGGTATTACGCGCCTGCCAGTTATGCAGTGCCATCATTCATTAACAAACCCTGAACGGGAAGAAACCTATCTTAAAGGACTGACTTGTTTTACACTTGAGCTTATGGTTGTTTAGCATAAGCTAAATATGTTCTTTAGAAGAGATATTAAAGAAATTTACAAATTTTTACCAGGCGATGTTTTGTGGCTAGGTTAAATATAACTAGATACCATATATATTGTTCTTGTAGCATTCAGTGACTGAGCTAAAAGCTGAGCTCAGAGGAGAGATGTGCAAATAACTGACTTACAGTTCAGGTGCCAAACCAAAATGAAAAAAAAAAA
>VXBL01007743.1:354863-379829 GCA_013400195.1 Aramus guarauna
TTTTAGCAGTAGAGCCTAGGAGAAATAATTGTTTAAGCGACAGCTGACTGAGCAATGGCCAGCAACAGCTGCTTTCTTTTGCAGGGTTTCTTGCTTCTGATGAGAAATTGGTACAATGCTTGGTGTTATTCTGGGAAATATCACTAGTAAATGAGCAGGCCATTATTGAAAACTGAAGCAATTTCTCAGAAGAAAGAAGTGGGGACTGTTTCTGGGCCAGAATAAGAAGGCACTTTTTGTTCTGGAAATGGCAGAAATTTAGTAATTATTCACCACACAGAGTGTTCTGCTGGAACAGTAGTTTCAGTACACACTCATCCAGCGACTTGAGTGACAGACCTGTGTGTCGGTATAGACTTGTGCTACTTAACTAATCATCCTTACTTGTTTTGCAGTCTGTGGGAATAAATAGGCATGGTTAGGGTGCAGTTCTCATCCCAGGGCACTGCAGGAGGCAAAATCCATTACAAGTGTTTGTTTTTCCACAGTGCCCATACCGGGAACTGAGCCGTCCATCCTGGCAGCTAGCATCGCTGACATCTAGCAGTAAGCAAGATCAGTTGTACAGCTTCCTGGTGAAACTCTTGCTTTGATGCTGTACATGTCTGTGGACCTTAGTAAGTCAGGTTTTTTTCCTCCTGCATTAGGAGGCAATACCTAGGTAAGTGTTAGGTGTTGTTAATATTGACTCAGTTTAGAAACTTCTCTGGATGTTACTTAGAATAAAATATTTAAAAATTAGCTTCAGAGCTCCTGACAATCTCTCTTTATTGTCCTGAGCAGAGAATGCTGTGGTGGGGGTAGGATTCTCATGCATTTTCTTCTGAAGCAAGTGGTGGTGCTATGTGTCAGAAATGCGGTATTTGACTAGAAGTTGTGGTTTGGATGATTCTGCCAGTTCCTGTCTTGTCCCCATGCCAGATGAAATGAACATGATCATTTCCCTTTACCTCACTGGCAACAAGGTCTGTTTCATTTAGCACCTTTAAAAAGGATATAAGAGATCAATTTTACAAGGAGCTGATGAGATGCAAATTAGCATTTCGTTTGCAGGAGAAGTAAGACAGAACATAAATTAAAGCATTTGAACTGACTACATTCAATATCTTAATTTCAACCTTTGATGAGTTATTAATCTCTAAGGATGCCATAAAACATGTCATGTGGCTTTTTGTACTACTTACAACAAACTGCATTTTAGGACTATGGCACTTTTCCATATTACCAGATAGACAAGTTCTTAGGAAAATATATGGGGCCGGATAATCCTTCAAGGGTGCTTACACAAAACTAAACCTTCACAACCACTCAGAATAACTCTCATGCAGAGACTTGTGGCCAAATGTCAGATGAACTCACTTTCCAAGGGCTGGATTATCTTTGAAAAGCCTATCACTAAAATTAGTGCCTAAGGTATTCTGCAAATACTGGCTCTCAATGTAGGGGTGTTCAACCTGCAAAGCCCCCTGGGGCTCCATGGGGCTACATTAGAGGAAACAGAGATTATGACCCTCCCACCACGTTAGTAAGACCATGAATAGAGGTTTAAGGAGGAAGCGTTGCTAAAAACTGAATGGGCTGGGTCTGATTTAGTGAGTTTGTGAGTGCTGGTAGTTATTCAAGAGTGCCTGCTGAAAGCACAAGAACTGTCCACCCTCTGCAAAGGGAAAGGAAAAAGGCTGAATAAAAGACCATCCTGGTTTAACAATGAGCTTTTAGGCGTAATTAAAAGCAACAAAGCAGCATACCACCTATGGAAAGACAGCCAAATAGCCATTGAGGACTACAAGAACCTTGCTAGGGCATGCAGAGATGCAGTCAGGAAGGCTAAGGCTCAGACAGAACTGAAATTGGCCAAAGACGTCAAGTACAACAAGAAAGGATTCTTCAGATTTGAGAGCAGTTAGCAGAAGCACAGGGAAGACATAAGCCCATTACTAAACAGGGCAAAGAAACGAGTCACTAACAATGCTGACAAGGCAGATGTTCTCTTTGCCTCTGTCCTTACTGGTATAGCTGGACCCAAGCTGGATCAAGTAGCTATGACAACTCATGTGTTGATCCACCAGTAGTGGAAGAAGGGCTGGTCCACAGTGTCTTGCAAGGGCTCAGCACATCATAAATCCATGGGTCTGGTTGGAATCCACCCCAGTGTGTTAAGAGAAGTGGCTGACATTGTTGCAAGGCTACTGTCTATAATATTTGAAAGTCATGGAGATTAGGGGATGTCCCTGATGACTGGAAGAGTGAAAATGTCATACCCATGTACAGGAAGGGACTAAAAGAGGACCCAGGAACCTAGAGGTCCACTGGTCTTACTTCATTCCCTGGGAAAGGGATGGAATGAGTCCTCCCAGAAACTATTACAAACCAAATGAAACAGGTGATTGGGAAAAACCATCATGGATTTACCAAAGGCAAATCATGACAGACTAACCCGATTACCTTCTACAACAAAACAATATCTTCTGTCGACATGGGGAGAGCAGTGGATGTTGTTTACTTGGACTTCAGCAAAGTATTTGACAGTGTTTCCCACAGCCATCTCCTGCACAAACTGGCAAGATAGAGTTGAATGAGTGGTCTGTGAGATGGGTATGAAATTGGCTAACAGGTCACAGTCAGAGGGTGGTGATGAGTGTTTTCACTCAGGTGGCCAGCAGTGCTGTAATTGTGGCAGCCATAGATACAGATCAAATCAAAAAGTTGCTTAAAACCCCACAACTGAAAAACAATCGCTGATGAGGTCTTACAGGACATGTGGAAAACACTCTACAAAGATCTGCACTTGACTCCTCTGAGGACATGCTTGTCTGCTTTACTGTTGGGCTGCACAGCTGATTAAGATCAGAAGAGAGAAAAACAGAAGAGTCCCTAAGCAATGTGCTGGGAACTAAACAATCCAGGCCAGATTTCCAGAGCCACATCTTTGCCAAATATACACCAAAACATACCAATTCAAACAGAGGTTTGTGCAAACTGTAGAATTACTGTAATTGTGGCTTCTGTATGTTGGCTGAAGTAGCAGCATGTAGTTTGCATATGGATGGCCAAAGAGCGTAGAGGACAAATATACCTGAGGCAAATTCAGCAGTCAAAGGAGTTACATCAGATCTTAATGTGGCTTTTATTTTATATATACATTGAGCCATAAACATACGCATACATGGAGTAAGAGCTCTCTCCCTTCAGTTTGTTCGCAATGCACATGCAGCATAGCACCACAGTGTGCCTGGCTTTGTCTGCAGACCTAAGCAGCAACAAATGTCATTCCTAGCATCACCTCAGGCCTTGTTTAATGGAGAGCTTGTCAGTGACAAGCCACCAGGGAGGTGGCAGAAGCACAACTGCAGGTGGCAGTGCCACAGCCCCCAGCCTCAACATTTCTGCTCTGCTTTCTCACGTGTGGTAATCTATGAAGGCAAAGTGTGTTCATACCCTGGAAAACATAGGGTTTGTGTTTATTGTGCCTGGATGACTTCAAGCTTAGAAATACTTGTTGCCAAACACAGCTGTTTTCTGGGAAGGGTGGGAAGGACACAGAGAGTCACTTGATCGGCCACTGCTGCTCACCACCACTTCTGCTCTCCCCTCGCACCTTTCGCCCGGACCCCTCTGGGCTCTGAGCTCCATGTAGTGGTGCTTTCTGCACACTCAAAGATCTGTCACCACCATATATATGACACAAAAACATACACAGGGACGCAGTGATGAGATAAATAATTTTCTGTACCATCATTGCGTTTAGAATAAAGGAAGGGATGGACACAGGGCAAACTAATGTGAGATTTATGAAATGGAAGTCTTTCAGGATGTGGCAGCAGTTGAAGAAATTGCCCCAACAGGTCGGCGTTGGTTTGTCTCTGTGTTTTACGCAGCCTTCCTGTATTATCCGATGGCTCTTACCATTTTCCTCTGCAGCATGTGTTACAGATGGTAGCCAAGACAGATTGCTGATCTGCTGCCACAATGCAAGTCCTACATGTTTTTGAAGGAAGGAAAAATCTATGGTACCAAAGTGATCACAGCTATCTATGTTGGTGTTTTCTTCCTGCTCTGATCAGCTACCCTCACAGACTGTTGCCAGGAAGCAGAAAACGGAGGACCTGCTCAGCTTTCACCTTGTGAAGATGTTACGGTCACGTTGTTCCCACAGTGGGAGAGCTAACAGGACAGCTTGCAGCCTCAGTCATTCCTAGAGGAGCAGGGTATGGTACTGCTCAGAGGACGACCTGAGCCCACCTCAGCCCACAAGGACCAGCTGCTGAGAGGAAGAGACAAGATATATAAAGCAAGTGGTCTGGAAGAGAAGAGGTACCAGTTAACTTAGCTATACCCCCTGCTCCCTCTGCTTGCACATTTATTCCAGAGGGATGCTTTTCTCTTTGGCATAATTTTGTAGTTTTCTGCTACCCTCCAGAAAACCACAAGCTGTCCTTGCTTCTGGCTGAGTCTGTGAGGGAGAGATCCACTGAAAGCAGGCAAAACCTGGAGAACAGTGAGGCTCCTCTTGAACCCAGTGAAATACTTGCAACAAGAAAATACCTTCAGGGAAACTACTACTTCGTATTTGCTAGCTGGGGCTTCCTTTGGTTCCTGTTTTGTCACAACACACATGAAGAGGCAGATTGCATCTTGCAGGAGTCATAACAGTTCCTGCACACTTTGGGTGCTAATTCCTGTAAGGCACCATTTCACTTTTGGAAACTTACCAACAACCATGGTAAAACTCTGCATAGGTACAAAATATTTGCCATTCTGGATCTTAAGACAATTTCAAATGCTCCAGGAGGAATGAAGAGTAAGTTCTTAGCATGGAGCATCCTATCTGGGATTTCTATTTTTTGTTTTGTTTTGACAATGAGATTTAACATAAACTTGGATTATACTGCTAACAGAAGTGAAAATTTCTGAACTAGATCTTTGAGTTAAAAAAATACCCTCTTACTAACTCATAATAATCCCCTCAAAAAGATACTCCCCAAAACAGCTCCATGTCAGCTCACATACCACATTATTGACCTTCAGTTGTGTCCCAGTGCTTTAATATTAGGATCATCCTACATATTCCTCATCTGTACTCACAGTACAGTTGGACATGGCTTTGTCAGCAGCTGGAGGAGATAGTCATGACCTCAGTATTTTGCATCTAGTCAGTTCAAAGATGTGTACTGAGAATGAGTGTCTGGAGCACAGATTTATCTGCAGACAGATCAGCATGATATCCTTCATGGATCCTAAGGGTCCTGGAAACACACTACGAAGGTCTTTCTAGCTTCTTGGGAACCAACCACATTATTTGCTCACTCAGACACCTAAATTTATAGCTCAGTATTTAGACTAATGACACATAATGTGACACTGAGTTCATTAACTAGGAATTATTACATCTTCATTCACCCATGTGAGGTTTTCTTTCTGTAAGAATCATCACACAGTGAGTATTGTTCATCAGTGAAATAATCTAATTTTAAGATTTTAAGTTGTTCCTGTATATTAGAAATTGTATTTAACTGTTTATGAACAGAGCATGACTGCATACAATGGAGAAGATTGACCACAGAGAGGTGAAAGTGAGTCTGCAGTGCAGGGCTATCAATATCAATGTGGTGACAGGGGTCAATAACATAGAAGTTGTATGATGTCTGTTTTAAGTCCGTGATGTTCTTTCCCCCTGTGTACACGTAATAAGAGGTGGAGCTCTGCCAAAGGAAAACTGTTTTACCGCAATAGTGACATTTGTGCTTGCGCTATAGCAGTACCAAAGAAAGAGGTAATGACTCTAGCAATAAATCAGAATCATACAGTGAAGAGAAGAACCACCACTCTGTAAACCTTAGCAACAAAGCTATAGTAACAACTTGTTAAACCCATAGCTATACAATAATAAAAAGGCACTTACCACCATCTTGGTGTGAGAAACTCTGTGAAGAGAAAAATATAAGATGTTTGGTTAAACCTTATATATTTTGGGTTTAATTTGCATGAAGTCTTGATTTTTATGCTAGGCTTGCTTTTATGGTTCTTCATAATTTTTAAAGGGGTACCTGGGGATGTGTCTCCTCAGGTTTAGGTGCCATTAGAGGCTGAGGGAGAGGGACATGGTGTAACTGAAACGAGAACACTGCTGTTTGCAGCAGGCTGTTGTGTTCAGAAATGGCATTTGTGGCAAATGCCACTATCCCTGAGTACCACTGGGATGTTTGAGATGCCTTCCAGGATCCTGCTGACATCTTTTGTGGGGCAGAAATTTCACATGCTTTCCTTGCAGATTAGCTTGGGAGAAATATCTGAAATCCCTGTGCAAAAAAAGCTGGAGTGGGAAGGGGAAATCCAAATAACCCAACCAAAACAGATCTGATGCCTCCATCTCTTTTCTGGTCTTGTTCATTCTGGTTTGAGCTAAGTGCTCTGCAACTGCCCTAATCTTCCCATAAGTGCATGAATTATAACTGCTGCTTTCAAACAGTGCTAAGAGTCTACCTTGGTTTCAATTTATTTCCAAGTGTCTTTTTTTTTTTTTAAATACCTTTTGCAAGTTGTCGAAGGATTTCTCAGTCTCCTTTAGTTTCTCCAAGATTATTTGTTCTTTGGCAGATATTTGGGATTCCTCACTTTCTAATTTCTGTATTTCTTGTTCCAGTCTGTGGAAGACATACAGAGATGCACATACACACAAAAATAAAACATGTAAAAATCGTTTCAATGAGCCATAGTCTCCTAGGTATTAATTAGCATTTCAAATGTCATCAGGGACAACTTTCACTCTTGTTATTCACAACTGCTTTCCTGGCGCAAGAAGGGCACATGAATTATTTGTGGAACAGACAGATCTATTTAAAAGAAAAACAGTAACTCTTTTATCCACTTCTGAAAAAGCATATACAGATTAACTAAAAATATATCTTGGTATCCCTTCACCCTAATTCCCATAACATCCCTCAGATACACACTTTCACTTTAGAAATCACAGTTTGGGATATAACCCTAAATACGCAGTAATAATTAGAGGAGTAGATGTCTTCTAATGCTTCCGTACTCCAGACAATGAAACTGGAAATAGTTGTTGGAAGCTGGCAGTCAACCAGCCATGCTAGGAGTTTCTCTTGAACCAGTACTTAGCCCACTCCTGACAATAACACTTCAGGAACCCAAAAGCATGGGACATGCATCCATGCTTTCTACTGTTACTGCTTGATACTAGGGACTGCAGAGGCTTCAGGTAACAAAATACACTAGCTGCCCAGAAAATAAGCTTATTTTGCTAGGCAGTAAGCATTCGGCACTCTCGTTTCTCTTGTTGAGACCTAATGGCACTCAGTCCTTTGAATGTCTCAGTCCTTAAGATGTGTTGAATGTGATTTAGGATACGCTTTAATAAGGGTTAGATTCTCCATTACTTTAACTCAAACCTCCTTTTATTGATATGAATTATGCAGGTGCATGAATATTTTCTCTTTCTCTCTCTCTCTATTTTTATGTATACCACCATTGTTATTTTCTCACTTTTGACCAAAAAATTTAAACTATCTGTAATATGAGCTAGGATGAACACTTTTGAACAGGGTTAGTTACCTAAAACTCCCTTTGTCTTCAGAGAGAGCTGTAGTTGCTCATATCTTGTTGGACCATATTTCTTTGAACGTGACAGATCAGTGTTGCCCAGTACTTTCCTTACCTATGGCTGCTTGCTCCTTTTTTTTTTGCCACCACTTCTCAAATGAAGGACCAGGGCATTTAGGATCAATGTCCCCTAAAGGGACACATTTTTTGCTCTTTTCCAGCCCTGCTCAGCACAGGAATTCATTAATGCTTGTTTGATCACAAGGCAGAGGGCATGGAGAAGATGACAGTGAGCAGGTAGGGAGGAGGGAGGGAGGGATTACACCTTTCAGGGGGTTCACAGTGTGAGCTGCTTGTGAAATTCATGTGTCTAAATATAGATGCAGGGGTCTAACTTAAGGCATCCACCTGGGAAATTTTTCCCCACTTTCTAATTGTGCAAGGATGAAAGATGTGTGGCACTTGCTGCTAACACTTTTCATTAGAGGGAGGCAAAGGTGTCACAGCCTCAAGTTGTTGCAGATGGAAAAAGGCAGATTTTACACTCCTGAAGTATGTGAATACTTAATAGTCTCAAATTTGTGGTGATTTGCTGAATTGCTGCTTTTCTCTCTTAAAGGCAACCCTATCATCTCCAAGTTGAAATGACTAAATTGCTGTGATTTTAAAGTGAACTCTTGCAAAGTACTGCTCCAATGCACTTAATGTTTTTTTTCAAAATTAACACAAAAACTTTAAAAATGCAGATTATTTTGAAACAAAATATTTTGTTCTGCTGAAATGGAACAATTTGATACAGGATGAATATTCTCCCTCATGTTGTGATTCAGGGAGAAAGCTTTCAAAAATACTGTTTCATCTTGACTTTTCTTCCCATTTTAAAATGTCTAGTGAAGTGAAAAAGTAATTTGTCACTGAGGTCAGCCATGGCAATGCTCCTACTTAATGAATTTAGAAGTCAACAGGAAAGTGGCTTCTTTTCCTTCCCTATCCCTGGGAATGATTAGTAGATCCATATACATTTATACCTTGCTGATAAAGACATTTGAAATATTCTGCTGTGCTGTCTGGTAAAATTACATTGTGGAGCTGGGTGAGTCGGAGTTTACTGGTATGTTTCTTTTCTTCCCAAGTGAATCACTAAGCAGCATTTTCAGGAGACATATTCTGTAGCCTAGTACATTTTGCTTGTTGCATGATCGAGGAAGAGACTGGAAAATAGGAGTGCATGGAAGTCAGCAACAATAAAATGCAGGGGAAGAAAGAAGTCCTTTTTCTTTCAAATGAATTGCACATAGTTAATAATTTATGATAATGAAAAGACTGTGAGCATACATGGTGTAAGGCTGCTCATTTGATGTGAGTAAGGGTATAGGCAAGTAGGGTCCTTGTAATTTGGGGTGATAATAAGTGCAGCATTTTTTGTGCACCAGCTCAAAACCATAGGAGGGTTGGCATGAATTGTCTGGTCTTCCAGAGAAAGTGTGCTTCTAATGCATGCACATGTGTGCTTGCATATGCGCACACAGAATTGATTTGATTTACATTTTCTTACTTTCTGGCTACTTGCTCTTTTGTTTTTACTTGTTTATGTCTCTCTTATCCTCCCCTTCTGAGTCACTTCCCCAGTTTCTGTTTCATTCCTGCCAGTCTACCCTCACCATTAAAACGAGTTGGGCAGATGGAACATTAGGTTACCCTATTTCGACAAGACATCTTGGTAATTTTTTTTACTGAATTCCTTCTTCAGTTCCTTTTAGAAGCGGTATTAACAACAGCTTAGTAAAGAGAAAAGGGATGGAGACACAGCTGCCAGGATTTAGAAACATGGGTGAAGCTTGCAGGGACACAGATTTCCTATGTGTCCCTATTCTTACACTGAGTAAGAATGCATACAAACTCATCCCATAGGGGCAAATTTCCCTTTTCCCACTGAAATCAGTGGAGGCAGACTGAGAGTCTCCCAGGCCCTTTGCAGAACGGGTCTGAATTCCTAATCATGGTAGGAAAAATACAGATCATTTAGCCAAAATGTACTTGTTACATAGCAGAGGGGTCATATACCCAGCATTAACATCCACAGGAAGTTGCTTTATACCTTTTCGCTCAATTTTATACCACTCTTGTCTATACTCTCCAAGCTTAAAGGCTGAGGTAATGCTGCTGCGGTATGAGGTAACAGAAATACTCAAGGGCACAGTTTCCATGTAAGCTGTTGTATACATTCATCAGCAAACCACCTGGGCATCACAAACCTCACTGGAAAATCTGGACCTAGAGCCTTCACCACTTCCTTTGGGCTGCCTTTTTATGTAGGGGTCAGCAATGCAGAAATTAAAATTATATTGCAAACTGAAGGTTGTTTTGCACCCTTTATTTTTTTTTAGTGAGCTTCATATCATCCGAATTGCTGAGTGACAAGGAGAACTGCCTACTTTTTTGGTAACAGGATACAAAAGAGGCATGCAAATTTGGTCTGCAAAACAAACTGCACTAATATCACATCTGTTTTGACCAACATGCTATACAATGGCTTAAACAGTAATAAATCCATTCAGAGTGCACATGTACACGTACATACATATACAAAGTACTTACATTCTTCCTGTGTAGACTGTTAAATATTGAATAATGTCCTTTTCTTCTAGCCCAGTTTAAAAAGGATGTGCCTTAATTGTCATTTGACACCTGGCAAGGAAACCTTATAATTCCCCTGTTCCTGGCTTCTTAGCAGATTCCAGGCTGCCACAACAATAAAGCCAGTTAAATAAACAACTACAATATCTGGAGTGCTATAGGGAAAAAAAATAAGAAAGAAAACAGAGATCCAGATGAGGTAGAAGTGGTGTAAACCAGACCGCTATTATTGCTGCTTATTGGCCCAAGCAGTTATCTGATCACTGGGATTTGATAAACTGTTTATGTAAGGAGAAAAACTGGCTCAAGGAGTCCAGAGTTGCTTTGGCATGGGCATGGCTTTTTCAGTGGATGTACGCAGAGCCCTATATCACAGAAATAAACAGTGAAGATTTTGCTGCTCAGAAAGCCAAGCCTGCCTTGCTGCTGGTCTGTCTGTCCCACAGCTTTCTTTAACAGATGGCTACCATAAGCACCTGGGGGTGTAACAGGATTTTCGGGGGGGTAATGCCCATGTAAGCCAGGTGACTCTTCTGCTCATGTTAACAGTGTTGTCCCGCTATGAAGGGGAAGAAATCAGGAACAGCAGAAAGGATGCTGTCTCTTGGACAGAATTTTGCTGTCATTTGGGGGCACCCCGATTCCTTGGTTAGTAAGATGACAGGCTCATAGGATAATTCATGCTGGAGGTGTCCTTGGGAGGTCTCTAGCCCAACCTCCTGCTCAAAGCAGGGTCAGCCATGAGATCAGACCAGGCTGCTCATGGCTTCTTCCACTTGGGCTTGAACTTCCTGATGATGGAGGAAAACCCCATAATTTTAAGGCTACTTGCAGGCTTTCTCTTTTATAATCTGTAGCTATCAGACACCATGCCCTGCAAAATTCAGACCAAAACTATTCAGTACTGCAGGGGAAGAGGATGCAGCAGACTGCTGAAACAAGCCTGGTCTGTGTGTTTGGTGGGATTTTGACCCAACCAGGCAGCCACATGAGTGTAGGCAAGGTGGGCAGTGCAGTTTCTGAGAAGGCTACAGCCTGATATATCTTCATTAGATAAAGAGGAGGGGGGCGAGGGGTCCCTCTGGCTCCTCACGTACCCCCAGTCCTCCTGTGCCAGGCATTAGTGCTCAGGAACTGGGTCTGGGTCTGCTCAGAGAGGACAAGAGGTGAAGCAGCAAATGAACCTTCCTGGACAGATGCTGGATCAGGGAGCACAGAAGACTTTTTAATTTAGGTGACACAAAGAAGTGTTGAGAAGGGGATCTAAGAGGTGAAGAGGCAGGAGGAGAGCTTTGGGGCTGTCGTATGTATACACGTGCATTTATGTTTAGCACTCAGTACCCAGCAAACATTATGTTTGGATATAGGGCCCTGTTTTGTGCTCCAGCCTGAAGGTGATGAATGCACTTTCTCTAGGTGAAGGATTTCCTCTGTTTCCCATGCTAAGATGTTGAAACCCACAGACGCAGCCTGTCATTGTCCTCTCTGCTGAAAGGCAGAGGCTGTTGTGGCACAAAGTGCCTTTACCTTGACCCCAGGAGGGACCCTGAGCAGCATCCCGCAGGGCACTCACACAGCTGGTGCAGTCACACCGCTTTGCAACAGGAGCACACAAATCCCAGGTAAGCAGAACTACACCTGAAGAAAACAGCCTCTTCATCCACCTAATTAACTCTGGCAGACACATGATTTCTAGAGGTACCTACATTTGGCTCAGCATTGTTTTGTTTTTTTGGGGTGGGATGGTAACAGCATTATGAACAGGGAGAACAGCTGCAGGTTTATGGCCCCGTTTCTTTAACCTGTACTAGCTCTGCATGCTGGATTTCACCTGAGAAGTACTCATGCCATTTCTGCAGTGAACATAGAAATGTAATAGAAGTTATGTCCACAGCATAGAGATGTCGGTGGAAAAAAGAACATTCATCAGCACTAATACGGAAAATATACAAGTATTCAGAACTTAAGAGGAAAACAGGAAAGACCTAATCACAATAAACACTCGAAGGGAAAAGGTGACTGATGCATACATAGAGTAATGAACAGCTCAGCTGTAAAATTATTATTTTGCCATTGTTTGACTGACGCCCTAAATCAATCTGATATAAAAGGCACAAAGAAGACATGGGCCTGTATAACAGTAACTAGTGCCAGGTCTCTCAGAGCTGACATCCTGAGGTGTTACAGCTGGTATTAAAAAGGCAGATGCACAAGCAGAGAACTGCAACAAACCTCTCCGATGCTTAGTAAGCAGAAAGGTAAACCCCAAGTTTAGGGAGAACTGAGCTTGCTTGTAGGGATGAAATTGATCTCTGCGCAAACTCTGTGCCCATCTCAAGGATCTTGCCCTCATGAAGCTTTTGACCACACAGCAAAAACAGAAATTGAAACTTAATGTGCAGTGTCCACCCTTCTCCAAGCACAGAGTCATGTGCCTTTTCCTGCAGTGCAAAAGAGCGCTGGCAAAAATGCTCCAGCCCATGGGTCTCTCCTTTCCACACCTTGGTCACTGTAAACATTTTTTGGGCCAGCAGGGTACCTGTTAGGTCACTCAAGTTCAGAATAACTTTGGAAAATGAACTTGCAAGGGAAGGAATGAGTGACTTTGAATTAGTGTGGGGAAAGTTTCCCCCCTGCAAGATGTGTATGTCTTGCATTTAGGCTCTTTAAACAGTTGGAGAAGATAAGGGGAACTGTACCCTAAATCCCAGTCCAACACCTCAGCCCTTGACATGCTTCCTATACCAGTATTAACTGCCAAGTCCTAGCAACCTGGCTATAAACCAACACGCCTAAGAAACTGGAGCATTTACCTACATGCCACAGCCATGAAAGCTGCCCTTCATCTGTTGTAGGGGAGGGGGAAATCACTGACTAATACTTGGTTATGTTTCCATATTGGCTTAGTTTTCTTAGCAAACATTGGCAGTTGTGTCAAAGCCAGTTGGACCATTTGTATATTGACACACAACCAGTGCTGAAGGCAAAAACCTGCTTCATCTCAGGTCTGTTGCAGGATCTGAAATGAGATTCCAGAGCTGAGTAATTCAATGCCTTTTAGTTTAGTCTTTCTGCAGAGCTCATTCTTTTTGAACGGCTTGCCCTCAAAGAGGAAAGCTGGCAGTGCACATCCTATGATTTCCAAAAGGCTGTTGTTTACAGAGTGCAGCTGATAATCAAGAGCAGCAAACTTAATTAGCATCTTTGAAAAGGCAAACCCTCCGTGACTTGAAAGACTGGGAATACATTATCACCAATCAATGCCTGGAAATGAGATTCAGGCATGATGCTGAATGAATTGCTCTGGTAATCTATATGAATCTTCCTGAATACATGGTAAGGGAAACCATTCCCTTCACCAAGCAAAAGTTGCATCCCAGTATCAGCTGATGAACTTGGGAAGAGAGGAAAAACTGTCTATAATTCCCTTTGCTGTTTGAAGTAAATGTATATACACACATGCATAGAAAGAGAACTATATATTTATATTTTGCATCTGCCTGGTCTAGGCCCAGGATAATCCCTGCTAGGTTAGATAAATCAAGGCCAGCAAGTCAAGCACTGGCCACAGGATTTCTTGAGCTGAACACGATGAGGTGTAAAACCCAACAATAATTACCCTGAGTTAGTTAGTAAAATGTTGCCTGTAGGCGTAGAAGGTTTAGTGTCAAGGTAACACGAAGGCTTTGACCTGGAATTGCAGAAGTTGTATCATCGAGTCCCCTTCCTTGCCAAAGCAACACTATGTTTGTGTATGAATTTTTGTCAGTGATTTGCCTGACGTAGTGTTAAATCTCCCAAGCACAGGGACCTCCAGCACTCTCTGGGGTGAGCTGCAGTACAGCGCTCTCTTCCTTCACCTGAAATAATTTTCTCCATGACCTGCTTTTACTCTCTTTTAGAAGTATATCTCATTCCAATATCATTTCCCCCTATCACCTGAACACGCAACATCTTGCCCCCACGGCATTTACAGCCCACACTTGCTTGTGGACTTTTACAAGTGTGAGCCTTCCAGGGCCAAGTTCTTTCAGTCTTCTTCAAACAGGAGATGTGTCCAGACTGGGTAAGACTGCAACCTTAAAAACTTCCCACTGTTTTGGGAGAGGGCAGATCATTGACTGGAAATCAGTCAGTCAGTATGCCTTGGATACTTGCCCTTATGGAGCACATGGTTTGACCCTCCTTTGAGACCTGGAGGGAAAAAAAGAAAAAAAAAAAACAAAACAAACACTGCCCCCCCGCCCCCCTGCCCCGGTCTGAACCCAGTCCCCTGGCCAGTGACCAAAGAGGTGAAAGAGAGAAGAGTCCACTTATTTTCTCCCTGTCTGCTTAGACCAGAGTGTTTGGATCTGAAAGCTCCTGTATGTGCTTCTGACTCAGCTGCAGGCAGAACCTGGCAGATCTTATCCAGTCCCTTTATTCTGACAAGCCGAGTAAAGACCCTGATGGCTTAACCCACTCTGCCAGAGTCTGGCTTTTGAATCGTCCAGCTCCTGGAGCACTTGTGTTTAAAACAAATGGCACAAATGTCCTGATTGCTCTGCCCAGGCTTGTGAGATGAAAATGGTTGTTTAGGCTTCTTCTGGTGAAGCTGAGTTTTGTCTCTCCTCTTCACCATTGCTATCTGTGTTGGCTTTGCATGGCAAGGTTTTGGTAGCGGGGGGGCTACAGGGGTGGCTTCTGTGACAAGCTGCTAGAAGCTTCCCCCATGTCTGATAGAGCCAATGCCAGCCGGCTCCAGGATAGACCCACTGCTGGCCAAGGCCAAGCCCATCAGCACCTCTGTGATAACATATTTAAGAAGGGGAAGAAAACCAGTTACAGAGAGCTTTTGCAGCCGGAGAGAGGAGTGAGAAGATGTAAGAAACTCTGCAGACACCAAGGTCAGTGCAGAAGGAGGGGCAGGAGGTGCTCCAGGCACCAGAGCAGAGATTCCCCTGCAGCCCCTGGAGAAGACCATGGTGAGGCAGGCTGTCCCCCTGCAGCCCATGGAGGAAGGATGAGGGGGTGTAGAGATTCCACCTGCAATCTGTGGAGGACCCCATGCCAGAGCAAGTGGAGGCCCCTAAAGGAGGCTGTGGTCCTGTGGGAAGCCCATGCTGGAGCAGGCTCCTGGCAGGACCTGTGGAGCCGTGGAGACAGAAGCCCACAGCAGAGCAGGTTTGCTGGCAGGACTTGTGACCCCNTTTTGCTCGTGACGATAATAAGAGAGTGATCTCTCCCTGTCCTTATCTCGGCCCACAAAGCTTTTCGTTATCCTTTTTCTCCCCTGTCTAGTGAACGAGGGGAGTGACAGAGCGGCTCTGGTGGGCACCTGGCCCCCAGCAAGGGTCAACCCAACACACTATCGCTTTCTTCTTCCCTCCCAGCCCAGAGAGAGAGTGAGCTTCCTGCCTCTGCAGACTCTTGGTCCAGTGTCCAAAACATTAAAATAAAGCAAATGAAGTGAGAGCCACAACTCATATAAAATGCTCAGGCTGCACAAAACCAGACACACAGCTCTGGGGAGTCGCACCAGACAATGTATGGGACATACACTGCAAGTATAGGGACTCATCATCTGTGGTTCATTGGTCGGTACCTGCTGAGATGGCAGGAGAAAGGCAGGAAGATAAAATAGCCGTATCAGAGAGGACACTTGCGCTGTACTTTGTAATTGGAAGGTGAAGGTGCAAAGACTCAGGGAAGACACTTGAACCCTGCAGCAACTTGCTGGCTCTTCCACAGCTTTAAATAACTTTGGCAGGACAAGGTCCAGGAGAGTTGCCCCTAGGATGCCTGCGGACACAGTCTAGCAGACACGCAAGAGTACAACGGACAAACGTGCCCATGCTGCTTGCTGTTGTGAAATCCTCTCCCCCTCCCATGCTTTGCTTTGCTCCTACCATTGAGGTGTGTTTCAGTGGACTGGTGGGCACTTTGAGCACTGGGAATAGGCTCCAGAGAGGCCACAATGATTGTGGTGGAACCTGGGGTTGGAGGGCATGTGTTGCAAGATGTGGTCCAGCTGAAGGAGGGTCGCACGTGCAGTCCCCCCGCAGCACATCATCTCCATACACAGCAGCACACACCCAGAGACTAGAAAAGCAACACAGGTGTGATTAGCCCTGTGAAAAACAGCTTGCTGGCATATTGCAGCTATGCACATGAAAATTCATTTAGGTTTAGCAACGGATGCCAGCAGTTCAGCTGTACAGTGGACTGTGTTATTTATATCTTGGGAGATGTCCAAGAAATAGAGGGAGAGCAATTGGGGGCTGACTGTTGAGTGCTCGTTCCCCCATAGTGCAGCAGAGCTGGATACTGCAGCGCAGCCAGGGTTAGCACAGATGTACAATCAAAACAAATGCAGCACCCATACCGCCAGCTGCCAAGGAAGGAGGATGTTTTGTGCAATTCCTATACATACCAGTATACTGGAGATACACGTTCAGTTACCTAGCAGCATTTACAGGGAAGACAGGAAGCCTGGAAAAGGGTGTGAGTTTTACCTCCACCTTCTTTTTTAATGAAGGGAAGTAAAAAACCAATATAAATTACTGAAAGTATTTGCCCTGAAGAGATTTCACCCGCCCCTGTACAGACTGGGAATACACTTTTTGTCCCTGATTTACAATGTCAGCTGAGAGATGAGCTGCTAAGGATCACGGGGAGCTCAGGGCAGAACATGACCCCAAATTTAAACCTGTCGGGTTGCAGCAGAATGGCCACAAGGATGCTCTAGCAGCCAGATGCTGCAAGGTGTGCTCTGTAACCTCTGGCTTAAGTGGCTGTCCACAGGAGAAATTTCAGACACACACCACCTGTTCATTTTCTATCCTTGTTGAAAATTACAGTTGCTTCTGGAAGGGCCACAGCAGAAATGCAATAAACTTCTGCAAGCTCAGAGTACAAGCAGTGCTGCACTGAAAATCAAAACACATGGGAGGCTGGGTTTAAAGGCAGCACCGTTAGCTAGGGCTGGAGCGGGCACATTGTCTTCTGCCTGGACCTCAAGTCACTGCAGCTTTTTCCTCAACCATCTCCTCTGGCCTCCTGCCCTTGGACTGCAAGATCTGTGGAGGTGCTGTCTGTGCTCTGGTCTGCTCTTCCCAGTGAGCTGACGAGGGTGTTGCACAGTGAGTCTTGCAGAGAGCAGCGCTCCTGTCCCTCTCAACCACCCATGGGCCACTGCAGTGAAGGGCAGGCTCAGAGGGGACAGTGCAAGAGGAGCACCTAGCAGAGCTCCAGGACATCAGAACATCAGCTCTGGTACCCAGAGCAGTGTTTGGGGACTTGGCAATGCTCGTCTGTTCCTCACCAGTGGAGCGCTCCTGTTCCTGAGGTGCCTACAGGACGCGCTTGGGCAAACAGCTTCCAGGGTGAAGCACGGGTCCAGCTTTATAACTTCTATAAATGTTACAGAAAGGTGAAATTCTAAGCATCAGCTGCAGCTGATGGGAACAGCCACACTTCAAAGGAGGGAGTCTATGTGTGCTTACACTGCACAGTGATATATATAACATATTACACATATATTTAACATATATATATAACATAACATATAGTATGTTATATAGCTGTTACTCCCTAAAAATTATAACTCACCTTCTTGTGAGTCATTTCTGCTTGTCATAACCACTGGGAAGTGATGATACAGGCTGCATGAATGCAGCCGTTGATGTTGAGGGTTGCCTGACTGTGCTACCAGCAATGGACATCTTGTCAGTACCATGCAATTTTCAATCTGTGTATAGGAGAACTTTCACTTAAAAGGGCCTGGACAAAAGTTTGTGAGTCCACCAGAGTGAAAAGAGCTCATGGGCTTTGGAGACAATTGGTAATATTTTTTCCCCTGTATCTTTCCCTGAGCTGTGTCTGCAGGTGTTTTGCTCAGAGAAGAGTGAAGGCAGAGGGATGATGAAGCAAGGGCCATGAGCCCGTGCAGTGCGCAGCACGCCCTGGGCTGTGCTGATCTGCAGCTCTTGCTGTGCAGGGTGAAGCAGTGACATGGGATGTGCATTGCTCAGCCCCTCCACAGGGACACTCAGAAAAGCCATTGTGACAGTGCCATACAAATACCAGCAAGGATACCCATGTCCAAACTTTCTGAGGAAAAAGTCTGGCAGAAAGTCTGAAATTTTACAGAGCTAGCAACTGACCTAACAAAAAGTCTTCCTCTGTAGCCAATCTACATAGAGCAGACAAAAGTATGTGCTGCTGGTTTCTTCCTTCTGATTTTTTTTCAGAACTACGTATTTCCTCTCTTGCTCAGTTTGTTGTGACAATTCTTTCCACTCATCTTGGGCCAAAGATTGGGTGGGAGTTTTTTTTGCACCTCAAGGATATAAATATTTTTGATGTAAATACTGTTCTTCCTCTGATCTACCTATTACTTAGATTGCCTGGAATGGATGCTAATACCATGTAGCGGTGGTTACATCAGTATTTTCTGGTTTCTCTGGTGTGCCACATGGCTCTTAGCAAACTCAAGATCTTTGTTAAGATAAATAGTAGAGTTGTGGAAAAAAAAATCATGGACAATTCTAATTTTCTGGCTGTGTTGGTAAGATGCAGAAGTTCTTTATTGCCATGAAGATGTGCACCAAAGTTTCACTCTGGGACTCGTTGCAAGCGTTGCATTTCTTCTGAAGAAGTTATTTGAAATGATGCGCTGAGCTACACTACAATATCTCTGGTCTTACTGTTCACGCAAGGTGTCCAGCTAAACACCAGCACCAAAAAGCACAGTGTTACCAGCCTACCGTAATGCCCATTTAAGTCAGTGAGAAGATTAAATGAATGTTTAACAAAAGTATATACTAGTTGTTTGTACATATGTTAGATATATTACAGCCCAAGCCTAATCATGAATACCTGAGAGCACACATGAAAATTCTCCAATTTGTGGGTTTGCCCTAATACATATATGTGTACATACAGGCACATTGAGTGAAAGACAAGCTTTTTTCTGGTACAAGTTGCTGATTTTTTTTTCTTTTTTTCTTTTTCCTTTTTTCCCCCTCATTGGTATTTCTTGTCTTCCTTGAATTCCTGCACAGGTTGCTTCCACACCAGAGTCCAGCCAAGTCTTCTTCCTCTGCTGAGGCAGAGCACTGGCTCCATCCAAAGTCAATGACAGCTTGTTCTCTATTGCTCACAAACCAGGATTTCACTCCTTGCAGGTTTCCCATTTGGGATGTTTTGAATTCCTCCCTGCCTCCATTATGTGTGACTTTTAGCAATTTAAGAGCACATGCAAATTATTCCTTCGTATGGCAATCTGATTATCACTGAAAAGGTGCTGCAGCTATTTACTAGAAAACCAGTGGTGACAAAAATAGCAATCGTAGGCTACAGTTGTCTCTTTTATCCCTTCTTTAGCCTCCAGCAAATCACTTTTTACCTTCATTTCCCCATCTTGAGCCAATACATTTTGCCAATCCTATACAGTCCAGTCATACATCAGACCATAACTTAACCCTGGTAGATCTGTTAGCTGGTATTATTAATTAGAGATACTCACTGTACGTGTGCGGTTTCTATGATTTTTGTTTGTCTTGACTCAGATTTGCTGCTAATGGACTTTGTAATGGACTTCTGGTGCAAACATGGCATTATCTATTTGCTTTCTGCAGTGGTGGCTTGAACTGTGCTGTTTCAAGGCACATGGTACTTACAAGCCTGTTTGTTGGTGTAAGAAGTGCTGCCCAGCACCCAGCACTCTGATCTAAGGTACCTGCTGTGATTGATTGAATGTAGTCTGAGAATAATACTAAAAATGAAAATGAGCCCCGGAGAATTCAGGCTGTTACACTGAAAATGTGTAAACCCAAACAAAAGTATTATAATTGGTGTGATGACACCTCCTCTGTATCCTGGCTGTCATGTGGCTGTTAAAGCACAACTACCTTACTACCATGGAAAACCACAACTTACAGGGATCCCATCTATCTCTCTCGGAACTTTTTTAACAAACCTTTCCTTGACTTTTGTTTTCTGCTTTAGTCATGACTGCCTGAACCTGTAAGTGCCCTCAGAAGCCCTTGGCAAAGGAGTTAGATGAGTATGTGCAGCTGACAGACACTCAGACAGCCTCAGGCACTGAGCTTTATTAGGTCCCTTTAAACATTCCCCACATTATGTGCCCCTCACAAATACACAAACGCATTCCCCTGTACTGCTTGCCAAGAGCGACTTGGACAGCAGGGACAGAAAAAGAGCAGCAGGGCAGGAAGGGGAACACCCAGTAGGGGCTGTAACTTGTTTTGTTTGTTTCTTGATGCAAACAGTTTCTTGGATTTGAGCTTTGCGAATCTGTCCTCTGCTGTCATTCACTTACAGGAACTCAGAGTCTATTTTTCCAGGGTGAAGGCTGATACAAGGAAAGGAACACGTCCCGTGAGAAGGGACAGACTCTCCACTGGGAGCAATAAGGGATGCACTGAGCTGCTGCCGCCCTGAGCATGATGACGGCAGCATCCTGATCCTGCTTCATCTGTCTGATCTACCTTACAGCTTTTGTGTTGTGCTTATTTATTTGTGCTTGGCAGCAAGTGTCCCTGTGCCCCAGAAAGCATTGGAACAAACACAGCTTCACGGGGGAGAGGTTTTGCTCTGGTGGGATAACTCCAAGGTTATCTGAAGTGCTCCTGCCGAGGCAAATCAAGCCAATCAGGAAGCCCCCAGAAACGTGGGTTGTGCTTGGTTTGTTGTTTCCACCCTTAGACATTTCCTGCTATTGTTCTTATCATTTTCTCTGAGTGTCCACCGGGCTGGTGGGTGGTGCTGATACCTCTGGCAACGATTTTTGGGGAGGCCTTCAGTCCTGTTGGGCACATGGAGAGCTCTGTGCCGTTCCTTTCACAGAGTCCCGGCACAAATTTCTGGCACACAAGTGCAGGGAAGGTGGGGCTGTGGTGGTAACTGCATCTCAGTGAGCAAAGCAGAGTGCCTTTTCCTGCTCGCCATGAGCAATCGGGTAAGAATGAAATCACGCCATAAAATGATGAATGAATTTTAAATCAAGAAATTGCTTACCACCTCAAGAGAAGCAGAAGGTCGGTGGGTAGAAGCAGCAGGTCTGCAGCATCCTGGGATTCATTGAGAGCTGTAGAAAGCTGAGGAAATACTGACTGTACTCTAGAAATTGACTGCTCTAGTTTTATCTCCACCATCCAGAGCTTGCTCTTCTCCTGCCAGGAGTACAGGAGGTCACCTACAATGGGCTAACTCCATCACACCATTAGAGGACCAGAGGAGCTATAACTATCCAGGCTTCCCAGGAAGAATGCTTGTATCTCATTTTTTAATTCTCTGAGATTAATGATTACACTTTGTCTTTCATCAGATGCATCTCACGAGTTTCTGCCTGCAGTGGGAAGGACTGAGAAGAGCTGGGTGCTGCTTTCACATGCTCCAGTCTCAGCTGAAAAGCACAGCAAACCAGTTCTCAGACCCCCCGTCACCTGCTCAGCTCATCTTGAGTACATCTTTGGTCTTCATCTACCATGTAAGACAAGTTCCTGTGCCGTGAAGAAATTGTAAGATCAAATTTGTACTCGGACAGCATCTGTAAGTCTGTAGAGAGATCCCTGGAAGCGTGGTGTCATTTCTGAGCTGTACTGGTGAATAGAGCCAGCTACACAGCTGTGTGAATGAAGAAATGAGCGGGAAAAATTGCTCTGAGATTGCTCGGGGCTTACTTTTCCAGCCCTTTGCTCCACATTACCTAACATCAGCCACACCTGAGTCATTGCTGTCTGATCCTTCACAGTGCTGGAGTGTGAATAAAAAAAAGGAGAGTGAGTTTAATAACATGACAATGGCCTCCTTTTTATTTTCCACGACAGATCATAAGTTGCCCTTACTGCCTCATGGAAAGTTGGAATGAGGCATGATTTTAATTGTGAGAAGCTGAAAAGTTTGTCTTGACATTGTGCTGTGTGTTTGTGGTAGGAGTCAGCTGACGGCTTCCTGCCTGCGTGGGTTTCGGACGGGTGAAATTCTTGACCCCTGGACTTCCCAAGAGCTGCAGAGCTTCCAAGTCAGGATAAAGTACACATTTTTTTGATTCAGTTCAGGGGAGCAAAAATCAGCCAGTAGAGCACCTGCAGCCCAGGATGGGTTAGGAAAGGGATTATTTTCCTTTTTAAGAGAACCTTTAAAAGCATGTCAGGGTCTATGTTTTAATGGTTGGCCAGAGCTGGCCATAGGACATAGCAGAGAGGTGGCACATTTCTGAGGGTAAATATCATAGAGGAGTCCCTCGATGACATCTAGCAGTGCAGTAACCCCATACTTTCTAATAAATTACTTTACACTCAGTTCATTATTCTTTCTGAAGCAAGCTGAGGAAAGCCAAATGTAGCCTGATGGGTTCCTGGCTACGATCCCAGGGAGGGGCTGGCTGGTCCTGAGGAGCTGGTTTGCCTTCTGTGGTTTCAGTGGAACCCATGACTCTGCAAAACAACTTCCCAGGGGTCCCCTTGCCTGAGTGAACAGTCCCTGCACCTGGAACAGTGTACTGAGGGATGGGGTAGCAAGGGGAGCTGGTCCGTGTCATGTCTCTGGAAATTCCTGCTATGCAACTAGGGAAAAAAGTATGAGTTCTGCAGGACTTTCCTAAAGTCTGTATGGTTTATGTTGTCTGGTTTTGAGTCTCACGGTGATCTTAATGCTTAAGGATCCTGGCCTGAAGAAAATCTCAACTGAGTCTTGGCAAACCTGTGACCATTCTTGGGTTTACCTGTATGATGGACCCCTTTGTCTCCTTTCTGTGCCCGCTAAGTTTTTTATGTTGGTATTTGAACAAGGCATTCAAGTAAAATAAGTTCTTGCAAGAACAGGTCATAATAAACGTGAGACCATTGTGAAAATCTGCCCAGGTTTATAGCACTGACAGAACATTTTCATTTGCTTTGTCTAAAATTTCACAACATGACAACAAGGACAAGGCTTCACAGATGCTCATACCATTGAGAAAGCAATATCCCATGTCCCACTTTACTTCATGCAGGTAAATGTCTACACCCTCAGGGCATGGGTAGTCAAGAAACTACTGACCAGTTACAAAAGATGCAAGTAGGCAACTTCAGGGATTTACAAAAAAAGCTTAAAAGTGATGGAAAATAGGATGTAGGTACTTGCGAATGTTTGTCTCCTGTGATTTCCATGCCAATTGGTGTATAGTTATGAACAGTTTTCCAGCTTTATTTTTTAAAGGGGCTTCATCTATGGATGTTTATGGTAAAAGTGATTGGGCAGTAGATGATAGAGCAGTACTCAAAACCTTGAATTTAAACAAGACAGGTAAACAGGCATTAAACTGTAGGTGTGTATGTAGTTCCAGTGGTTTGAATGGAAGAACTGATACCCTTGGACCTAAGCACATGTTGAAGCGTCTCTGTGACTCAAGACTTAGAAAGTAACCACGTTAAACTGCCAAAGACAGCTCAAAAGTAGGAAAGTTGTGCCAGTGCTTTGGAATGGGGAGACTAAAAATTAAATAGAACTAAAAAGGCCTTATTTGAAATAAGGCATAGAAACTGAAAGCAGCAACAATACTGTAGGAGCTGGAATGACATCATCTGCAATACCACTACTACTAGACGAGGGCAGTTGGAAGAGCAGGCTGCTGAGATGACTGGCCAAAGGACTGGCAGGTTAGTCACTAAGCACCAGATGGACACCACCAACGGCCTAAATGCTTTCTCCCTCATTTGTAATTGGCCTCATTTGTGGCTGAACTCCCTGGCTCTGCCTGCGGTTCTCAGCTCTCATGTTGGTGTACACCCTGCAGCCAGCATGCATGCTCCTGTCAGAATGACAGTCCCTGCAGGAGCTGTGGGTTTGCCCGTCATGCCCTACTCTAACAGCATTTGCCTCATTAGCAGCGTGTGAACACCCACGGCACCATTTCTGTTCACTCTCCTTTACTTTTTTCATTTTTTTGTCTTCTCATATTCATCTCAGCTCTTGTGATGAGTCACAAAGAGGCATTTTGTGGTGTTGGTACAGAACTGCTGATATTTGCCACCTTACGCTATGTTAGCACCTGTTAAGTAGGAACAGTCTAAAGATGCAGCTGTGTGCCCAAACCAGCCTTGCCTGTAAGCCTCCTTGGCTTCTCCCCAGTGATCCAAACCCAGACTGAATGCTCTTGTGGGCTTTTGGCTACAGGGCTGCTCTCATTTCTCCTCGTTGCCCCACTGCATGCCTCCTGCTTTGTGTTTGGGTCTTGTAGGATTAAGGCCAGAAAGTCCTCTTGCAGAAAGTCCTGCATTTCCTTGTGTCTGCCTTCTTCACTGGCATGTCCTCTTTGGGAAGTACCAAAGTCTCGAGGCCAAGAAGTCCTTGAAAAGCTGCTGTCCTGGCTCTGGCTAGGCTAGAGTTAATTTCCCAAGGAGCCAGGCCAGGTGAGCCAGGCTGGACGGGGGGGCTATTCCATACCATGTGCCGCCATGCTCACCAGAAAAGGGGGCTAGCCGGGGAGGGGTGGGTTTGGCGTGGCTCCAGGATGGGCTGAGTGTCTGGTCAGTCGTCAGATTGGTAAATTGCTTTCTGTTATCACCTATTGTGTATATTTGTTATCAGTACTGTTGTTGATTGTTTCCCTCTCCCTTGCTGGCCCAGTAAACTGTCCTTACCCCAACCCACAAGGCTTTTGCCTTTGTTTGTCCGTTCTCCTCCCCACCCTGCCGGGGGAGGGGTGAGCCAGCGGCCGCGTGGTGCTCGGCTGGGGCTAAACCACGTCAGCCCTTTTTGGAGCCCAACGTGGGGCCC
>VXBL01007743.1:383237-397982 GCA_013400195.1 Aramus guarauna
AAGCATTTGATATTTCAATATGCATCTGTGTGTATTTGCACAGGCTACGGACAGGAGAAACAAAACATAATTAGTGTTGCAGCCCTGCAGCCCAGTTAATACAGTATTGCCACTGCCAGTAACAGGTCCCAAGCTTTGTAATAGCTTTGTAAGGTCCTTAGGACTTGTCAGGCTCTGTCCATACTTGCCTTGTTTGGCTTAATTCTGCAGGTTTGTATAGTCATATGGTGTAGCTATGATTTTCAGACAGCAGCACCAAGCACTTTTTTCTGTAGAAAGAAATACTTATGACCCCAATGTAATGATTTGGTGCAACAGCGGAAACCTGAAAAGAGAGACGTAGGGTGATGCAAAGAGGGGGATCGGGTGGGATGACAAGAGGTGGGACATGGGCTGGCCCTGGAGACCCCATGGCTATGAACAAATTTGCAATGGTCAGAGAGACATGCAGAGCAAGAGCTGGACAAAACTGCATTAGGAGCAATGAAGAGGACAAAGAACAAGTATCTAACATATCTAATATACTCCACATAAAGCAAGTTTGGATCTAACATGGAATTACAGATCCATGAAGAAAGACCAAGGTATAAAGGGTGTTAGAAAATATATACAAATTGCCTCAAGTGGACTCAAAATTGAGGAGAAGGAAACCATCGGTGTCGGCATCACACTCCTCCTGGCAAAGGGAAGGAACCCTCAGCACCAACATAATATTTGCCCTGATGAGGAGCTTGAGACTCTGATGACTTGCCATCTCTTTTATCTCTCTCCAGGATGGATCCAAAGGGGTCATGGAAGAGTGACTGTAAGAGCAGAGAAAGGGGCAGGTACTAGGAAGGTGAACGGTTGCAACTATTATTCTGGAGACTTTTTAGGTAAAACTGTTCCTTTTCCCCCTCCTATAATACTTTTGACTGAGACTACAAGTAATTCTGTTGTTAAATTGGTAGGATTTTGATTACTTTAACAACAAATTCTTGGCTTTGCATAAGAAGTGTGCTTATTTTTCATCATAAGAAATTTTTGAGTGCAACCTCATCACATTGTAGATGGGAGATGGAGATCTACCTATTTCCCAGCTCAGTGTCCTAAGCACTGGACTGTCTTTCTTGGGGTTTGGGTTTTTTGTGTGTGTGTGTGATGGGCTTTGGGGAGAATCTTCAGAAGAGTCTTTTTTCAAGGCTAATTTCTCTACATCTAATTTAAGGACAGAAATAATAGGCCTCATATTTAAATTTTTTTTAAAAAATTCCCAAATGCTGTAACAATATAACAACTTAATGTTGCTGAATGTGATAGCAAACATTATTTCACAGCCTATATGAGACAGACCAGACCACACTGAAATGCCAGTTTTGGACCCAGCTGGATTTTGCTGGGTCTAGGTTGCTAAACTAGAAGATTAGGAAATAGATGCAGGACAGTGCCAGTGGGTAGAGCAGGAGGAAACTGGTAGGTGTTGCATAAAAACAGAAAGCTTTTCAGGAGAAAGACAAAATAGAGCTTTTTCCTATAATTTGCTTAAAAACACTTATTTGCTTTTTTTATAGATTATGCACTAAGTAATGCTTCCATGCATTTATTTCTGAAATACCATAATTTTGTAGCAAAACCAGGTATTTTGAAACAGCAAGGTAAAGTGTTAAAATATAACATTTCTGCATTAGAAAACACCTTTTCTGTCCATTGAATTCACCGGAGGATTTTGGTGTACCTCACATGGCACTTTTCTTCATATTTATGGAAAACAATTGCTTGGCTTGAATCAAAATTCTCATTTCCTGCTCCTTACAGTGTCCTCAATCTAGGAAGGATGTTTTACAGATGTGAGACTTTCAGATATGCCAACTCATACAAAAAGGCTATATCATTCTTTAAAAGAACATCAGGCTGATATTTCAAAAACCTGAAGCAACTGTGAAGGCATGAGACCAAAGATTTCTTATGGAGCTTTTCCTCATTTAAGAAATTACTGTTATATCCTTATAATTATGGTAGGATTTGTTACATGAAAGCAACTTTCTATTATTGCATGTTAATGAATAGAAAACATCTTCTGTACCACTGCTAAGAAAAAAAAAAATCTTTGGATTATTTCAGTGGAGGATGGATACATTTTGTTTCTGGATTAAAGTTTGGAAACTATAATATAACAGTAGTATTATTTGCATGCAAATAAGATCCAGATTTGTTCTCAAAGTTCTTTTCTTGTTGCTCCATGTTTTTTTCCCCTGAAGGTTTTATTGCTTAAAACTGTCAGGTCATCTATAAGTTCCTTAATCAGAAAAAAGTGCTCTGTTTAGAGTCTGGATACCCACATTTCTGAGTATAACTGTCTGGGAGACTGTAGCATACATCCCTCAGTGAATGGACACACAAGAACGTCAAAGCTTAGTGGTAGATTTTAGGAAGGCAGACCTCTCTGGCATTCTTACTGTAATTTAATGCAAATTTATTTTTATTCTAGGTAGAGCTGCTGCCTTAATATCCTTCTAGCTAGTATTCATTGTAAGATAAATAAATGCAAGCAACCTTGTTATCACACCAGAATAAAAGAAGGCATAAAACATGTTTTTTGGTACCATATATTTTCACTCTTGAACAAATGACTTTTGACATTGATCCATCTACATCTGGCTCCTGCAGTCCATGCATACATAAGCTTTTGCCTGGCAAAGTACAAGACTTTCTCCTTTAAAACGTGGTGAAAAGAGAAAGCCCATGGTTTCATTTTCCATTGGTTACACTCACTGAACTTCTTGCCCTAAAGCATCCCTTTGTGGGTATTCTGGAAATATGAAAATAGAAATTACTTGATTAACAGATGTCATCTTCTCTAATCTTAGTGAGATGCCAGCTACCACTGTGTATCACCAAAAGAAAAAAAGAAAACTGCAAACCACTGCCCTTAATCTGCTGTGCAGATGAATATATGGTAACGGGACAGCAGAGCCTTTTTAATATCCAACTAATGGGTCATCCTCATGATTTCTGCAATTATTATAAACCCTGAAGCAAGCAATGCTTCCACCAACCAAGATATCAAGACAACCACACATGGGGTGACTTCTCGCATGTTGCCTTTCACTTGGAAAATACAATGAAAATGGTGATTTTTGCATGTGTTGCACTTCTAGTTCTTGCCTACATCTCCTTAGTCTAAAACCAGCTAGACAGATCACGCACTGGTGTCCTATGACAAGGAGTAGGCTATAAATAGCTGTCATCAAAACTAATCATACAGTCCAAAATATGATATTGAACTTTCCAGCTGTAAATGTTATAATAGGGAAGAAGCTGTTCCAGATGTGGAGTTGGCCTATGAGCTGGCAATCTGCGTTTTAACCCTCCAGTGGTTACAGTCATCTAGGAGTGAAACCCTGGGCTGCGGCAAGAGCAGAGCACTGGAAACAACGCGCAGCAGGCAGAAAGCTCGTGTTAAAACCCCAGATGGTAAGAAGAAAGCTATAGTGGTGATGTGAAACCCTAGCCTACTGCAGGGCTGCTGCGCAGTGGGGTCGAGGGGGTTCCCCAAAGAATGGAAGGAAATGTTTATTAATGAGAATTTTAAAGAAATATGTTAAATATAATGAATTTCTAGAGGTCTGCCAAAATGAGCAGATACCTGCTCTGATGTCTGCTGAACAGACTTCAGTGTAATGCTTGCTGATATTCTGGTCCTGCATTCCCACCAGACTTTTATCTTGAATTTAGTCACAGTATTTTTAAGAAAGGAAATAGTCCGGTGTAATTATGGGTAGCTTCTGGAAGGCGTCTCGATTCAGTTGATTTTATTTGCGGATTCCTCGTGTTGGTCTCGGTTCATTAAAAACCATTTTGATTAAGGAACACATTGAAAATATGTTTGAGCCTGGCAGAAATGTGCTGAAACACTCTCCTGACCTGGGGCCAGGTGCAGCAAAGCCTTGCTGGTGCAATCTTTGCCTGCAGACAGGCAGTGGGTACGGCAGCTCTCCCCCTGGGCTGGAGCAGCACTGTTTTTTGGGGAGCCTGGATGCTCTGTGCATCACTGCAGCCTGTTCCCACGCCACACTGACCGGGAGGTGACCTGTACAGCCTCCTTCCAGTTTTAGCTGAGGATGTGAGGGACATAAAAATACTTTTCTGTGGTGAACCAGAGCCTTCCCAGGGATGCTTCCGAACGGTTGCAGTCAGCCGCCCACTCTCTGGGGTGGGATCTTGACATTATTTCAGGGAAACTGAGTTATATAAGCCTCAGTATTTTAGTTAACTATTTGTATTTTAGACACTCCAGTCAGGACCTAGTCGCTAGTAGTTTAAAAAAAAATGGAAGGTGCATGCAAAGAGCATGTACTTTGTGACATTGATTACATTTCCATTGAGAAGCAGATATGGGGCCAGGCTGCTGCTGGCCCTTTCCACATGTCCTGAGAAGGGGTTGTAGTGAGAAGAACCTGTTTTCCACACAAGAAATGCTCTAGGATTTTGGTCTTCTTAAGTTAACATGAGAAGCTGATTGGGAGGTGAAATATCTAGACAGAAGACTGCTATGCAGAAATAAAGACAGACATGGAAGGGGGAGGTAGGCAGTTGTACTCTTGGGAAAGGTGACCTGGTAGCACTTAAGTCACAGGAGCCTCTAGAGAAGGCAGGCACCATCCCACCATGCTAAACACCCAGTGCTCCTTGTGGAAACCTAATTCCTGGTTTGCCTGTTGGCATGGAGCCTGTGGGACACATCTGCCTGGCAGACTTGAAAATCTGCATCTCTGTCCATGTTTCAGGACACCACATATTCTCACACCGCTTCAGCTCACACTTAACATGAAGCACAGCAGGAGAGCTGTTCTGTGTATAAAATCTGCTTTTGGGGCAGGACAGAGCAGGGAGCAGAAGTCATTGCTGAACACAAGCCAAATGAAGACTTCTCCTCTGGAGGCAGGGAGCCTTGCAATGCTCGAGTGGCTGCTGAGCAGTGTTGCCCCAGCACCGCTGCTGGAGACCACAGTGCTATTGCAGCACAAAGTCAGGAATGCCAAATATGTGTTTTGGGACCTGGAAGGCAGCTTAGTGAGGGGATGACAAAGGGGAAGAAGGAAGAGGAGCGGAGAAGGCATTTCCACATCCTCTGCCCTGCAAGGTGGAATGAATCACAGCTACACTATTGCTAAAAGGAGAGGGAACCAGCTAAGTAAGAAGCGCTGTGGTCCCTGGCCAGAAGGACCAGCAGCAGCAGGCAGAGGGCTGGGCTCCCCTCCTGGCTCCAGCACCCAGCTGCAAGGTGCCCATCCTGTCCACCCCAACCACAAAGACATGGGGGCAGGACCGCCGGGCGCTGCAGGTGTACGGCGCCCAGCACGCCTGACTCAGTCCCAGCGGGGTGCTGCGGGTGGCTGCTGTGACAGCAGCAAAGCAGGATGAAGGAAGGGAAATGTGATTTTCTTGTGACAAGATTAGTGATATCATATAGGTTAGGAAAGTAGCTTAATAAATTCCCTGTTGCGTCGGACATTTGACATGCTGTATCAATAGCAAGACTGGAAAAAGCTCTTGGCATTTCTCAGCAGAAATCTGGGAAGATATGAAATGAACAGATATAACAAACTACCTAAGGGAAGTGCAATACTCATAAGACCCATTTGTACAGAACAACTGCTAGAATAGAAAATATATCTCTTTAATTCTCCTGGCAGATACAATATGATAAATAGCTCTTAAGCAATTATGCAGTGTTCATACGCAGTATTAAGCAGTTGTTTTGTTTCACTCTGAAAAAAACATTATACTGTCTGACCAAAGATTATTTTTCTGTCTTTGCTTAGAAGCATTGACAATTTTGACATTTGTGGGGTTAAAGAACAGTAGAAAATGATGGCATGTGGTTGATGATTTCCCTCAGAAGTATTATTCCTTTGGAAAACATTAACTTAATTAAATGTAAAATGTTTATGGGAATGTATCCATTTCATGATAATCTGACAGGATATTATCTCAATATTTTCCTTCTGTGAAGCAGAAACACCTGTTTTTTACATTACCATTTAAACTGTGAACAAATAAAAGTGTTAATGTGGCAATGTTGATAATGTTTCAGTCTTATCAAAATAAATGTTTCCAGGATGTCAAATAAGTAATATTCATTCCTCTCTTTCATAGAATTTTTGATAACCTTTTTTTTCACCTGTACTTGAGACGAGGGGAAGTTTCAAAGTCTTGGAATTTTCTGTAAGATGGAAATTTTAAGTTTTGATCCATTCAAGTTATCACTTTAGGCTACAATTTCATTTATAGCTTCAGCTTTTCATCATCCTTCCCTCTAGGGTCCACAGCCTCTAAAATTTATGCCTTCTGTTCCTCTTCACAGATGTCTATTCCTACTCTAATGACAAAGAATGAAAATCCAGTCTGTTTCGGACTATTGAAACAATGTAAAATTATTTGGAGAACAAACTGGAGCTCTGAATGCAAACCAGCAGATTTATTTATGTCTTCAAGTAAGAATTCTGAAACTAGTAACTCCAACACAGAAATATTTCAGCAGCTACCAAGCGGAGCAGGAATGGAAAGAAAACTCCGTCATGATTTCAGGCAGTTGCACTGGGAGCTGGCCAGTGGTTCACACTGGTAGTCCATCCAGTTCTGTGCCTGGCAGTGGCTGTTTCCAGATATTTCATGGAAACGTACCAAATATTCAGGGTCAACTTGCACGAAGGAACGTTTCTTCCTTACCTGCAATGCAAGAAGTTGGCTTTGTCCTACACTGTAAGAGTCAACACTTTATCCTAAACACTAATTCACTCTGTAAATCCCTGGAGACTCTGCCTTGAATTTTGCAAAATACGCTACTGTCATGAATCAACAAGTGCAACAAGCTGATTGTTTATAAAGCAAAAAATTTGGGTTGCCCTGCCCCCAGATTTTTAATTTCCTGGTTTGGGTTTCATAGTCTGTCATTTGCTCTGGTAAAAAGCAGTTCCTGCTCTCACTTCTCTGTTTCATTTCCATATACTTTTAGCACTTCCCTTCTCCAAACAGAAACATAGAAAATAATGCAGCTGTCCCCCTTACCTCAAGTATCTCAACAAACTCCTGTCAAGCCCCTTCCTAAAATTGTCAGGGAGTGGAGAACCCCCCGTGGTAACTGGCAACCTACTCCATTGCTTCACTGTGCTCGCTGCTGGAAAAGGTCTGGGAGACGAGTGCTTGACTTTTGTTTAAAGGTCTGGTCTTCTGGCATTTTTAATCCAACTTCTCTTGTCTTTGGAATTTATTTGCATCATCTTTATAGGCATTTTCAAACTAGTTGCAGACATTATCATGTCCCTGTTCACTTTTGTTTTCCTTAAATAGTTTTCTCTTGCAGTTCATAGCTCTTTGTGATCAGAAACAGGGAGCAAAGTCTGGGAAGGGGCTGGATGCAAGTGCTGAGCCCCAGTGGCTTGGTAGAAGGGGTCTGGGCAGGTCCTTGATGGCAGGCTGCATTGGCTGAACTAGCGCTGCTCCTGATGACTGTGTCTCTGACCTCATCTCAGGGTCCCAAAATGATGGAGACTCCATGGCCTCCCCAGTGTTTCACTGTTGTGATTGTTGGAAGTATTTCCCCTAATGAATTTTCATTGCCAACACTTAATCTTGGTAGTTGCCCTTTCTACCATGAACACAAAGAGCACATTATTCCTTTCCATTGCAATGGCTGATGAAATATTTGAAGACCAACTCTCTGAGTTAGACTGAGCAGTCTTTCCTTCTAGATGATGTACCCTAACCACTACCATTTTATCCTCCTGATTTTCTGTCAGTTCGCATTGTACTTCCAGTGCTGCACTCTAAGTGCACGTTAATCCAGCTGATGCCTTATTAATGATTAGCAGAGGAGGTTTCTTTTATGTCTCATTACCTACATACCACTGTGTCTTTTCAGCACAAAATCCCTGACTCATGTCCAGCTTCTTATTCAAATTCCCACGTGCTTTTGAGAGAACTGGGCTGACAGCCACAGCCCACCCTATTTGCACAGTTGGTTATGCCTGCCTAAAGGTAAAATTTTGCACTTGTCTTCTATTACATTTTTAAGACCCTCATACTGTTCTTCACTGTGTGCCCCCAGGTTTGATGTTGTCTTCAAGTTTAATGAATAGACCCTCCACACCTTCTCATCACCTAAGGTGTTAGTAAGAAGATTAAATGATCTCAGACCCAGCAGAGTCCATCAAAACTTTTTCCTTCAATTTTGACTGAATAGTTTCTTGCCACTGTTGTATCTGCCTTATAGAAGTTTTGTCCAAAGCATATTTCTACTGCTTGGTTATAAAAGTGTCAAAGTCTCCTTACTGTAAAGATAACTGGCATCCTCAACTGACCTGGAGCTATAAGGTCTGCTAGCTGTCTGGCAAGAAAACTTGTGTATCTTGATAGGTCTTATCTGATATAAATTTAAGTTGTTTATAATTCACTCTGTATTCTTCTATACAACCACAAATACTTCTCTAACAATTGAGGTTTGGTTGGTATTCCCTAACTCCTCTTTTCCTTGTCCCCTTGGTAAGGTTAAGCGTGACATTTGCTCTTCCTATGAACAGCTCTTGTCAAGACGTCAAAGGGAAAAGGCTCTGACACTGCTTCAACCAGTTCTCCAGTTTGGGGATGGATCTCACCATGCTCAGATGATCTTAAACCAGTTCAATTTGTCTCAGTACTCTCCAGCTTGTTTCTCCCAGTTCTGCTCCTTTGCTTTCTCTCTACCAGTAACGCTGCCACAGAATCATTTCCTACTACATTACAGGACACATTATGCCTCTGCCTTCTTGGTTTTTATCCTCACATGCTTTTGCAACTCTATTAAAGTTATGCTTAGCAATCTAAACTATTTTCCATTTTCTGTGAACTTTCTTCTTTGCTTAAAGCCAACGAAAAGCCAGTGATTTAGTACAGTGAGTCTCTTACTGTACCTCCTACCCTTCTTGTGGGCCAGTTTGTGCTTTTATGGACATTCACCCTGTATAACTCCTCTATACATCAAGGCTGTCAGTCATGAATTCTCTTGAGTTTACTAAATCTGCCTACCCCAAATCCACTCTTTTTACTTTGCTTTTTAATTTGTAAGTCACAGACTTTGTCATTTCAATGGTTATCCTAAAGGCTCTCTAACCTCCCCATCTTGGGGGGGTCTTGCCATGGACTGATCACCCTGGTGCACAGTTTGTGAACTTGCTCTTTCTGCAAAGTTAGCTAAAAATATGAGTTCATGCTCCAAAGATTTGCTACTCTGTGCAAGATGATTATGACTTTTTTTTTTTTTTAAATAAGCAGGGGTTTTTAATGACTTGCTCTTTCTGCAAGTGTTTCTTCTACTGGACCTGTCAGGGGCTGTTACTAGTTAGATGAATTTGAGAATGGTGAATGAGTCCCAGAATCTCAGAAGCTTTTGGTTAGGAGAAAATTAACATGCAAAAGCTATTATTTCCTCAGTCAAACCACAGCTTCTCTTTAGATAAGCAAACAAGGAAGCTACAAGAATGCTAATCAATTTGAGACATGAAGAACAAAGACTTTCCCTCTCTTCTGCAAATCTACCCTCCCACTTAATTAAAAAATAGTCTCCCTTGGAAGATAATGGGAAAAAGAGGGGAATGGAGAGCAGAAGTAGTAAGAGTTAGAGAATAAACCTCTGCTGAAAAAGGAGGTATAATTTTGACATTTCCTGGTCCCTTCTGTAATTAAGGAATCATCCCCACACCACCTGTGATCCATTTTTTCTGGATTAATAGGATCAATCTGTGTAGTCCAGCACTCTCCAGCCATGCTCACAGAGGCTGGGCTGTGTCTGAAGCCTGATGTGGTCCCTGCTCAGCGAGCACCGGTGACATAGCCAGCAGATACAAGGGTTTGTGATGCTGCCAAGCAAAACTCAAGGGTGCAGGTTTGTAAATCCCCCTGCTTTAGGATCCCTGGGATGAAAGGAGGCAAAGAGGCTAGCACTAAAGCCTGGAAAGCCTTCTTGCCACTGCCCAGTGCCTGCTGTGCTGGAAAGGGCAAGAATATCCCTGCCTGCAGCCCTGGGAAGAAGTGGGTAGGGTGGGACAAGGAGGACCACCCCACCGATGGGTGCCAAGAGATGAGGAGGTGCAGAGGGAAAAGAGGGGTTTACTGTTGAGCTGTGCCACATTGCTGTTCAGAGATAACAGGGGTTTTGGTGGTGAAAGAGGAGCGTGGGAACCCAAATGTTGCCTACAAACCTAGCTGCCTGCCTTCAAGGCTGCCTGTAAGGCAGGTCACCTTACTGAGATGAAAGGAGAGAAATCTGCAAAAAATAGCTGCTTCTCACTTTGAATTGCAATGTTGAGGAAGCTGTCCAATTCTTAAACATATAACAATGAAATAAAACAGAAACTAGAGGCTTGGCAGGAGGGGAAAAGATGGATATGAACAGAAATTGAGAGAGAAAGCTGTGGGAGCTCTTAAAAACTGGGCAACTTTAATAGCCCTGAGAGCTATAAATCCTTAAAATTCACCCTACAAACTAAGAAACTAAATCCACCCCACTGCAGCAAAAGGGGAAAGCCTCTCTGTTCCTTGCCTTCCTCTCAGCGTCCTGGCTGATGGGGAGAGAGGAGGGACAATGAATATTTTATCTCCTAATGAATAACTGGTGCATGCTACTCAGGCTGTATTTCAGACATCTCACAAGCAATATCCATGCATGAAATCAGCCTGGCCCTGAAAAACAGAAGTGCAGCTAACTAATACAGAGCAGCTACCTATAAAAATAGCAGCAATGGGAGCTGCAGGAGCACTTCTGGTGATTTTGAAGGTGATGCTTTATCACTTCACCTTGGTTCTCCTTAGGAAGCTCTCTTCTCTGCCTACAAATGTTTCTCAGTTCTTTATTCAATGTAAATTTTCATCCAGCAAAAGCTGGACTCTTGTTCTCCAGGAAAAGCTGGAGAAAATGGAATTTCCAAATCCCTCATTATGCAAGCCCCCTCAGCAGTGTCTCACAAAAACGTGATTCAGCATCCCTGGGGCAAAAGGACACATTAACACACTTTGTACACTCTAGGCTATTTCCCAGCTAGCATTCCTCCCACGGAAGACGCAAAACACTATTATTTGTTTTAAAGACTCTTTCCTGTGAAGGAAAGAAAATCCTTCAAAGAATTACATAAGATTGGACCATATCCAAAATACATGTGTTCAGATGAAAATAATCTTTCCTTCTGAAATATGCAGCTCTACAAACTGTTCTCAGTATGCAGAACAGCATGAACTTTTCACCAGTAAATCATTTAGGTAAAACTAAGATTTTCCATGTCCTGTTTTACTGTCTAGCTACTATCAGGAAAAGCTTCCCCTACCAGAAAATCAGATTAATCCAACATAGATTTGCATAAGGATTAATTTGCCCAGAATACCTAGGGGCAAAATTGGTATATTACTGCCTACTACAGCTTCTGACAATCTCATTACAAAAGTTTTGTGCCATCCAGTAAAAGTTTTCATGAATTTCAAAAAATTTTACTTGAATGAAAAATCTTAGATCTCCATAATACATACCACTTCCTTAATGATTGTTCTTTGAAAGAAGGTAATTTGTATTTTGAAAAAAGAATGAAAAGCCCACTTACAATCCATTTTGAGCTTTGTTCATGTGTAGTCATTTAGCCTATGTATCTATCTAATACAATGACAAGCAGTTCAGCCAGAAATTACTAAACACAATCTACCTCTTTCCTAATGCAACACCAGCTATCACTATTTCTTTTATTGCACTGAATCCTTTTCAGCTCAGCAGCATGAAAAGAAAAGACTAATGAAGAAAGAATCATCTTTCAGAGATGATAGGTCATTGCATCAGGTTTTTCAAATGCCTTCTCCTTTGAGAGATGAGGTGGCTCAGCAGGGGCTGCTAGGATGGAAAAATACCAATATATTCCTCATCTTATTCATGATGCCAGTATGATCTTTGCAGTATGTACTGATGCAGTAAGTGTTAAGACAAGCCACTTAATGAAGCTGTGAAATGATTAAATACCACAGCTCTTAATGAGAAAAAAGACATTTTTGGGACAGGTAATTTTGCAGTCACCCCCTACAGACACTACAGATGACAAAGTAAGTATGGGAAATAAGGAAGTAATATCAGACACGCTACTTTGCTTCAGGCATTTTGTTTCACATTCATTCCTGTACAAGGCTACTGTTGATCTGGTAATCTTCCAAAAGAAAAGCCATATTACCTTGTTTGCAATGAGGCGAGTCTAGAAGGGCTTCACTGAAGCGAGCAAGTTTGTGATTTAGTTGGGAAAACCCAACAGCGCTCCTGTGCCACATAAAGCAAACCTGGTGCCCAGGAGAGGTGTGGTGGTGCTTGCTGGGGTCTGCTGAAGCACAGCACCAAGCACCAAGGAGCCACCTGTTAAGAGCCATCCTGTTCACTAAATGTCTTCATTTCTCACACGTCATATTTAAGCAGGTGTTTTCACCACCTGAGACCCACATTGTAGTCTCTTGTCCTCCATGTGTACTCGAGAAAGTGTGGATGTTCTGTTCTCCTTTCTTGTTTGAAATGCTCAAAGAGTGAAAAGACTGCCCTCAAAATGCTGTGCAAAGCAGTCTTCAAAGAAGTGGTGTGTAGCAACCTACACTGCAGGCAGGAAATTTGTTTGGTCCTGGGATCCCCGGTAGACATGGACATCACAAGTCAGGATGTGGCTTGCAGGTATGTTGCTTATTGCTTGCAGATATAAAATAATTTGTCAGCTTTTATATTCCCAGACCTAAGAGAGGGAAAAGTTGAGGCATGGAGGAAGGGAAGGTCATTTCTCATTTCGAGCTTAGTTCTGAAATTCTTTCTCTCTTGTATCTGCTGCAACATTTTTTTGTCTGGCATGTGGTATTTCAAGCCTGTCGCTTCTGCTAGAAAAATGTCACAGTGATGAGAGACAGCAAGTCCTCTTTTGTGTGTGTGTAATTTCACATTTCTTATGTGGTGGACATTGGTCTGATCTGTAGGGGACTGGTAATGCTTTCTGTTCGTGCTCTGTGAGTTTTAAATGAAAGCGTTTAACAAACCAGTGATAACACAGGAGTGTCTCTTTGTTACACCTGAGGTTTTGCATTGCCTTAAGTGGTATCACTTTGACTATATCAATCCCTGATAAATGAAGTTCTCTGGGCGTAAACTATGTACTACCAATAATAATAAAAAAAAAAGCTAATTTAGAAAAAGTAAGTTCTCAAAACCCTGGTGTGAAACAGACTTCTATTACTGGAAGCTGTTTTCAATCCATCCTTCCAGAAAATTTATATCATTTTCAGAGATTGCTGTCCAGACCAAGCTGGACTCTTTACCTGACACTTGATGCTACACAACCATGAAAGACTTTCCCTGATAGCCTCAATGGGAAAACAGGATGATTTTTCTGTGACATAGCTTCAGTATGATTGATCCTCCACATTTGCCAAACTGACTTTAAGTAGCAAAGAGCAGAGAATTACATGGTTTTTTTGTTTGTAGGGTGATTGCTCTGAAATTACTTGTCTAAGAGATGATACGAGGGAGTATTGGCCACTGCTGCCTGCCTGGAAGACTACTTAATGTTACCCATAGCCTAAAAACTGGGCTTTCAGTGACCATACATGTGGTGTAACAAGCTATGTCTGACGTGATGGGTACTTACAGCATTTGGCAGGTTTTCGGTCATGCCTAAGTGAAAGTGCAGTTATTGCACAGGAAGAAAACAGAGCTGAGAAGCACCCTGTTCTTGGCACAGTGACACTCTGCAGTTGTCTCATGCTGCACCCTGCTCCTGGACACCACAGCTCTCCCAAAAAAGCGATCCCAGTGGGGTAAGGGCTCAAAGGCACAAGGCCTTCCTGTTGCATGTTTTGGGACATAAATACAGTACATGTGCAAAGTCTGTGGCAACTGCAGTGTTTCCTCCTGTTACAACCTTTCCTAAAGTCAGAATGCTGTTATGGCTCTCTTTTTTTTCCTACTTATTTATTGTCTTAGCTGAAAATCCTACGGCATCAAAACTGGATTGCCAGTGTAACAGATATGAACCATTCCCCCTGGGTTAAGAGTGGTATCTTAAGCCCCTGGGAGTACCCTGTGAACAGTGGTGTCCTGGTTCCGGCTGAGAGAGAGTTAATAGACAGACCTGCCACATCAGGACAGACGCTGGAGCTCAGTAAGGCAGCCCAATCTGCTTGCCATGTGACAACAAGCACAACTAAGAAAAGGCAATGGGTGATAGCAGTAGGCAACTCTCTTCTGAGAGGTACAGAGGCACCATCTGCCAACCTGACACACTCTCTAGAGAGGTGTGCTGCTTACCAGGGGCTCAGATCAGGGATGTCACTGAGATACTAACAAGCCTCATACAATCTACTGACTATTATCTGCTGCTGTTGTTTCATGTGGACTCCAGTGATACAGCCCGGAGCAGTCTGAGGAGCATCAAGAAGGATTACAGAGCCATGGGAGAGGCAG
This sequence comes from Aramus guarauna, assembly GCA_013400195.1. Lineage (NCBI taxonomy): Eukaryota > Metazoa > Chordata > Aves > Gruiformes > Aramidae > Aramus > Aramus guarauna. The sequence goes on from VXBL01007743.1 coordinate 397,714, forward strand.
TAACAGACTCTGGGGCACAGAGTCAATCCTGGTCAAAGGGAAGGGGTTTGAAAGGGTCAGTTGAATCTGGCAAGTCAACAGATCGTTACAGAACTGGTGCCACATCCAGGGGTTTGGCCACTTAGACCATGGGACTTGCTTTGAAAAACCTGGTCAACTGTGGGCTGATGGGGTTCTTCTGTCAGAGAAGGGGAAGAGTATCTTCTGTCATAGGCTTGCCAAGTGGGTGAAGAGGGCTTTAAACTAAAGTTGCCGCAGGAGGGAAACCT
>VXBL01007743.1:401748-443549 GCA_013400195.1 Aramus guarauna
GAGTCCAGAAGAGGCCATGAAGATGATCAGAGGGCTGGAGCACCGATGAAGACAGGCTGAGAGAGTTGGGGTTGTTCAGCCTGGAGAAGAGAAGGCTCCGGGGAGACTTTATTGCAGCCTTCCAGTACCTAAAGGTGCCTACAAGAAATCTAGAGAGGGACTGTTTACAAGGGCACGGAGTGATAGGACAAGGGGTAATGGCCTTAAGCTGAAGGAGGGGAGATTTAGATGAGATATTAGGAAGAAATTTTTTACAGTGAGGGTGGTGAGACACTGGCACAGGTTGCCGAGAGAGGTTGTGGCAGCCCTGTCCCTGGAAGCGTTCAAGGCCAGGTTGGACAGGGCTTTGGGCAACCTGGTCTAGTGGAGGGTCACTTTCAACTCAAACCATTCTATGATTCTATGAATCATTTTGGAACCGGATTTTGACAGCTGAATTAAAAAATAAAACACCCTCAGGAATTATCAGCAAAAGCTACCCATTTAATTAGGTAGCTGTGTCACTCCATAGGCCTGAGGGACCTCAAACCATGTCTTTAGCACCATCAGAAGTATGATCTCAGGATGGACGGATGTGCCCTACCCACCTAGAGCTTGCACTGTTTAAGCACTGATAAGTGTGAGACTGAAGCAATGCAGACACCAGCTGAAGTTATCCAGCTGAGTGGCTAGGTAGACCATGCTGCAGCTTATGCCTGTACTGCACCATCTACCTACAGATGAGTGGAAACTACAATAACCACTGGGGCTGCAAACAGCCCTCTGCTTTTGATGTAAACCTGCTGCTCCCTTTCCAGTGCTATGAAACAGAGGTAAGATACCTGAGCCAGCTTAGACACCACCAGCAGCCGTGGGAGCACACAGTCAACCACCCAAGTGTTTACAAAGCTGCTCCATCTTGCTACAGCTGCAGTGCAATCAGCACACAGCTTCAGAGCTAGCTGAAGGATTTTCTACTTCACTGGCAGCAGAGCCCACACTCAGAAGATGCTGCTGAACATTTTAAATTTGTCTGTCTCTGTGTTTTGCATATTAGAGAGTTAAAGCATAAGTTTCACACGATAACTTGCACACACCACCCAAATATATGTTGCTTTTGTGCTTTTGAATCGTGCCGCTTTGAAACATAAGAATGATGTGACAACCAAGAGCCAGATTCACAGTCTTAGCAAGAAGTACAAGTCTAGTCACAGTGTGAATCACTGTTCAGTGAAAGGCTGTTCTTCCATGTTTCCTCTAGAAGCATAGACCATTTTTGTTAATAAGTATCTATTTCTTATTTGTCTTGCCACAGAAAATAAGAGAAGACTGTGAAGAATTCTGAAGAACAAAAATTCACTCAGGATATCGAAGTGGCACCAGTGAGGTCCCCTCTGTACAGTGAGAAGCAATGTCATGTAAATTGGAATTTACTACCCCCTCCAAATATTCTTTGTAAGCCATTAATGACATTTTAAGGTCATAAGCCACTCCATTTGACTGGCTGAACCATACTGACCAAACTTTGCAACATGATATTAGTTCAGGAATCCTAATTGCAGCTGTGGGTGTTGATTATTTAGGAATTTGTGGTAGAGCTCTGCTTTACCTGGTCTAGAGGTCATCTTTTATGTTGTTGGTTTTGGAAAATGTCTTTGATTTTTCTTTTTTTTTTTCTCTACTGCTTGGCAGTACTCTTGACATCCCTATTGAGTTCTTTTTCACCTCTTGGCAACAACAATAGGTCACAGCAGATGCCATGCAAGTCTGACTTTGAAATGGTTTAAATCTATATGCATTCATTGTTTAATTTCTCCCACTGTCTTCATCTATTATTTCCTCTCTCTCTCCCATCTGTTTCGTTGCCCCTCTGCACATCCGTCCTATCAAGTCAGTTTTCTAGATTGAGTTCTTACAGCAATCTGGCACTGGGACCTGATTCCTCAGTATCTTACGCTATGGAGTCCTATGTCACTTCATCCTTCAAAGCTCAGATTTGTACGTGGCTATGAGTATGTATTACATTTGTAACATGCTGATCTGAGTGCTCTGAATGTCCTTTGTTGTTGATTTGACCATATCATTCATGTGTTATATTCCTGGATGGCCACAAGCATTTTTCCAACACTCTGGGGTTCCCTGTTACTAATAATCTACTTTCCTATAGTGAGACGATGGTACATGTGCCACCAGACTATTTTCTGTTCTTGAACGTGCCTCCTAGGGACTTTCCTCTTTTCTTCAGCTGTAACTTCTCAATAAAACCCTAACAGCTGTCCCTTTCTTATCAGTTCAGATTCCTGATTGCGCATCCAATTTTTCTTTGTCTTCTGTGCACCACCAGCTGGGGTTTGCATTATTTTTTGCCTTAGAATTCACATACTGCAGCAGTTAAAAAACCCTGCAGGGAAGGTGACGTGCTTTTCCGACTGCAGATTTTTAAAAAAGAGGCTAAGGCTTGCAATGCCCACTGGGTGGCTCCAGACACTGCACCTTTCTCCTCCTCGAACTATACCTCTACCTACTCAGAGCTAGCCCAGCTCTGCAGAAATACGTGTCAGTGCTGACTACTAGCAAAAACGACAGAGCAGTGCCCAGGGTAACAAACACAAGATGCACCAGATGCACAATTAATAGTTATTGACGACTATTTGCATCATGACAACGCTCAGAAGCCCAGTGGACGGTGTGTCTGTGCAGGAAGTAACATTGAGGCTTAGATTCCACCCATTGCACTTGAGGCACTTACCTGAGGGACCTGTACTCAAGGGAAAGAGATGGGCTGAGGCAGGACGTGGAGGTGATGCTCTTTCCTCACTGACTGCATGAAGGACTAAAGGAGGTGATGCTCTAAATGTAGGCGAACTCCTGCAGTTACACAGGATGAATCTGAGCCTTTGGGAGAAGGGACCTGCTGAGGATCAGAACTGCAGCAGTGTCTTCCCTGGCTCTGCAAGTACTTGTGTGTGACTGGGTGTGTACGCTGTGTGTTCTGGCCTTGCCAGACACAGACACAGCACACAAAGACAGGTTTGAAAGGGAGGAAGAAAGTTCTCTGATTTAAGGTAAAGACAGAGTAAATAATCACTGTAAACCACCAATATGATAAAATCAACCCAGGCTGTTGTCTAACTCTGTGCCTTCTCTTTGTAAACACACTCCAGGTTTGCCATCTCTTTCACAATTGTGCATGTGTATGTCACTTCCACACAAACATGTTTCTGTTACAGAATGCCCACAATTTTGTTTTTCCCAGCTGCCAAGTGCTCTATGGACTAACCGTATGGCAGGAGCTGTTTCAACAGGACTGCCGTGTGGTAGGGCCAGTGTACAAGGAAAGCTAACCAACCAGCCACCTCCAGCAAAGATAAACATGACTAGGAAAGGACCATTCCTTTCCAGTCCTTTTTGTTTCACTCCAGGCGACAATCCCTTTTGGCCCATGATAAAGATTTAATTCAGATGTAATGAAGTCAACAATTCCTACTCTTCATGCTATACCACTATTTACTGCTTCAGGAAACCTCTGTCAGTTCTACTAGGCTTAAAAGAAGTGGGGAGATCTTAGATGGCTTTGCATACAGAGGGAGTGTGGTGATTCAACACATATGATAAATACATGTGTTATGAAGATATTTCCTCATCTTGCAAAAGGCATCACATGGAGAGTCATGTGAATTTTTTAGCTTTGAAATGTTAAAGCCAAGGAGGCTCTGAAGTTTTGCAATTGATAATCTGTCACTGGGTCTCATCTAGTATGGCGACAGAAACCCAGCCTTGTGCAGAACCAGCCTTTCCATGTTACTGAAAGGCTGCTATGATTGAAATTGTACTTTTCTTGCTGAACCTGGCCCAGAGATGGTAACTACCCCTTTCACAAGAAGATGTAGCATGCTATCTACAGTATTAAAGGTTTTGATCCATTTAGAAACTGATGCTACTTTACAAAGTCTTAGCTTGCCTAAAAAAGGTGTCCTTGAAAACTTGCTTCTGGCCAGAGCTGAATTTAAGCCTATGTGTCCCTTCTTCTTCAGGAACATGTCTCTTAATCTATAGCATACCGACATGGATGAAGTGTCAGAAACATCTGAGGTGGAAATTCCTTGCTATGTAGAGACAGGGCTTTGGAATTTCTTCTATATCTTGCTCCCAAATTAGGCAAATGGGTATTTTTATCAAGGTCCGTATCTGGTACACATATCTGAAGAGAGCAGACATAGCTGGAATGGAGGGAGTCTGTGCCCATATTGAACAGTCAATCCTTTTGCCCACTTTATAAGATGCATAGGCATCATTAAATAATTACAAGCTAGCAATGCCTAGGAGTTGTGGAAGATCTGGAGATTGCTACTCCTAAACCCAGAACACCAGCGTTTAGGCTACTGTTAAAGCACTGGCATGGCATTCTGCTATTTTAAGTATGGGTCGAGTTTGAGAACTGAGGTAGTAAGCTGTGTTATTATTTTTAAGTGTTTTTTTTTTTTTTTTAAGTGCTACATCTGAATATATTATACTGTATGCAAAAACCTCAAACCAATTGCCACCCAGCAACTATTAATTCATTGCTTTTCTGAGATCATCCTGCAAATCCTGAGGAATTCTCTAATCACACCGCAGCGCGGGTTCCTTTGGAAATCTGAGATTTCCTGTTGTTGAGGCTTTTGGTCTAGTTTTGTTTTGGTCTGTTTTCCTAAGAAATGTATCACATATGAAATGCACCCTGGCAAAAGCTTTATGGGAGGTGAAGGATGTACTGTTTTGGAAACCACAGTCCTTAGGGGCCGCTGAAATTGGAATCTGTGGAGCTTCAGCAGAGGAGATATGATATTGATCAATCTTAGCAGAAAACCAGACAGAAGGCTTCGGGACAAACAGCTGCTCCTGTGCAGAAAGCTTGATCTTTCCTCATAATGTGAGCAGAATTTGGAGAGACTGCCTGGCTATGAGGAGACATTTTTGCTATTTCACTCTTAGAGACCTCACCCAAAGTAACTGGTCATATAGGTAGCATGTGGAGGCAGACCAAGGGCCTGTCTACAGCTGCCTCTCGCATTCTAGGTAAAACCCAAAAATGCTGAATAAACCATGTTCCTGATCATTTTCTCCAGGTGCCATCAATGTGGAAGTTGCAAAACACTCATGCTCATGTGGACCATGCACTTGGAAGACATGCTGCTCTGTACTAGCAATACACTTCAGCAACTGTTCATATGTCTCTGGAGGCTAAGACTGAAGAGAAATTGATGAGACCTTGCTAAGGAGAGGTTTATGGCACCTCTGGTCCTGGCTTGCACTGTCTGCTCTAGAGGGGGGTCTGAGCAGCTGTTTCTGACATTCGATGATCCTCCTTTTGAAGGAGTGCACTCACATCTGTCTTATGCGCTCTCTCTCCCTCTGCCATACAAAGATTATTAGTGACAGTCTCAAGAGAGACTGAATTATAGCCATAGTTCCCAGTCTGAGACATGCTAAGTTTTTATCCTGGGAAGAAAAAGCAGGAAACTAACCTTGGCATCAGAAAGAAATGAAAGAATGGACCATGGAAGGAGAGAAAATGCTAAAGGTGCAGCAGCCATGACAAGCTCAGCTGAACCATGAGCCTGCTACTTGCTGGACTCTGCAATGAAAGGAGACTTTAGTGTAAAACCCGTCTAACATCAGAGATCTGTAAAGCACTCATAGTCTATTAATAAGATAAGAGTATTAATATGATCTTATTTTCTGCATATCAAATCAGCTTGGTGACAGTTTTCTTCTCAGGGCCTAGCACCGCCTCCCTGACAACACTCAAATCTGAGCATTTACTTGGAAAGATTTAATTGCACTAATGGAAGAAGAGGAGGACAATTCCGCCAGGCTTGGAGAAGTTTTAATACATTTTGGATCTGCTCCTACCTAGATTAGGACTTCCGTCTAGTACCTGACAAGCAGACATAGGCTGAGCACAGTAGAACAACAAAGAACCGGATACAACCAAAGCAACTTTTGCTTGGGCATCTCTCTTCCTCCATCATTGGTCATCTCTCTTGTGTAAGCTTACATTCAGCTTCATTTTTGGTCCAATACGTTAAGTGCTTTTCATGGATGAAGCTGTGCTTGCCCTGCAGTCCCTCTCACAGACATCTTTCAGTTCCACACTTCCTTAAAATACTTTCCAAGGTTTTGTAAGTAGAGAAGAACAGCAGCACTCCGAGATGGGAGCTGCTGGGAGGGAGTTTTTGCATATATTTACCACCTGCACACATCAGCAAGACAACAGCAACCAGCAAAGACACGTGCTTGTCCCAGGAAAGAGCTCATAACCTATGGTCCAAAGAACAGACCTGTCCCTGCCACCATTAACACTGGGACTCTCCCTTCACGCTGCAGCACCATGGAAAAGCCTTGTCCGAGAGGTGACACAGCTGTGGCTCACCACCTGCATGCATGAGGGCGAAGCACTCTACAACCCCAAAGGGCTTTTGCAAACGTTAGGAGCTGGATGTGGTGACAGCTGAGTAGCCCTGAATAAAGAACAGGGGATACACGTACACCTTGGCCGCTGTCCTACATTGCTTCACTCCCAGGAGCTGCCACAGTGCCCTAAGAGTCCCTTGTGTGTGCTTTTTGTGGATCCAGCATCCATTGCTCTAAGCTGTCTGCCTGGTCCACATGTCCAAAAAGGCTGCTCTGCCAGAGCAAAACCTTGTCTCTTCTTGGAATTGATGGGCACCTTCTTATCCAATTTGAACAGATGCACTGTTGATTACTGAATGGATATGCCACTTTACTGAGGATTTAGCTCAATTGGTTTCTTTTCTCCAGGAGTGCAACAGGTCCAGTCCCGGTATCTCATGCCAGTGTCTGTCATCAAGTAGGGCGATATGGTGTCACGGAGTATTTCATGTTGGCATGCTACATGAAAGTTTCAGAGCAATTAAAACTCTTCACCTTTTGCAGTAAACACAGGCCACCAGCATGTGCTATAATGTAATCTAGTAAAACAAAATAAATTTGGGAGCCTTTCAAATTCTGTGAGGGAACAGCAGGCCGTGGGTGGGCTGCTCTGCTCTATGAATGCTGCCTGTTAATACCCAGATGTTGAATGCCAACTTTCCATTCACTGCTGCAAAATAACAGACTGTCATGTGGTAAAAATAACCATGGGAGGCATGCAACACATTCCAGTGCTTGTTTCACCTACAACACTCTACCAGAAACATGTCTGTGGAAGTTCACTGGACATCTGTATCAATGCTATCCCAAAAAATAAGTTTCAGGTCTGTGATTTGGAGAAGAGGTGTAAGGGAAGGGAAATGTTTTTCATTCATTTAATAATACAGCAATGCCTCTCCATGCTTACCTCTACTGACAGATTTCCAGCTTAAGACTCAATGAACGTTGACTAAAGGGTCCAATTTTCCCGTGAAGTCCACTGGACCAACCACTTTTTTAAAGAAATGCAAGACACAATACCAGGATTATTACACGGGGCAGCATAGGTCTTGTTTTGAAGACTCAACTTAGGCAAGCAGGAATGCCAGGAGTCCAGGACCAAACTTGCTTCAACTCTGCGTATTCTTCTATTTCCACTTCACATTCTTGGATACAAAGACTGTTTCTAGTATTCATACATTTCAAAACCTCTAAACATATTAAACTAATCCCAGCTATTAAATGACCATTCTGCCTGTAATCCACCGTTACACCGTTCAGGTACCTGCATCTTGTCTTAATCTTGTACTCCCTGTTTTTTTAACTTGTATGTGCATCTTGTACTCCTGTGTCCACTTGTTGGTAATTATCAGCATAACTGTATAATATCATTTAATTATTTGTATTGCATTCTTTACTATAGACTGTTCTGCTTTTTTTCTGGTTTTGTGATGCAGATATTTTTTCAGTTGCTTGGCACAAAGTGTACAGAAATGCTGACTAATATAGGCATCCTTCTTCCAAATGCTTTTGGAGACAAGGAAGCTCATTAAATCATTACACTTACTCATGTCTACATTTACTCATATGCACATATCCTTACAAGCTACAAGCTGAAGTATGTGATTTCTTGTATCACGATAACATAGAAGTCTAATAAATAAACAGAAGTCTTGCATTTTTGCTGCCCCAGTTGAAATTAAACACCTCCCACACAAAGGAAAACTGGTTATGCTAGCTTAAGAATAAACACTACAAGCATGTGTACATCTTGCAAAACATCTGATTTTAGTGGGAAAGTCACTTAAAATTGAATTAGAAAAAGCAATACTCAACTGAAGCATTTGTGTTATGTGCAAGGCCTTCAAGACCATCTACAAACCCGTAGCTAGCCCTGCTGTTTCCCTAAGGTAGAGATACTTGCCTTTCTGGACAGCAGAGACCTACATGAGCCCACATCCTCATTTATGTACATTAGCCTGGTCTCAAACACTTTCTCCTTCAGTTTTCTAAGTGTCACAGTTCACTCAGTTTGTCAGACTTACTAGTTACATCTGGCCTGCAAATAAAGATCGGTATTTCTCTTGTGCCATGGCTGTTCATGTAGTAAACTCAGAGATATGAGAAAGGGACCTTCCTGAGCACTTCAGTGTGAGCAGAAGAAATGGTGCTGTCTGAGATGACAATGGGATGCTCTGCTGCAAGAGGAAGGGGATGACTGCACATTCCCTCTTGTTAAAGCAGGGGCTCTGGTGCTGGCTGCCAGCAGAGGCTGGACATTGGCCTTCATGAGTAAGCTTCACCCTGCTCCTAGAGCAAATGTAAAAGACTTTGTGTATTTTCCAATAGGGACAAACCCAGCACATGTGCCACATGACTCTTTCACAGACATCTTGATACTGCAGCTGCTCTGTGCTTGCACGCTCTCTGATGAATATGTATGACTAATGGATATGCGAGATCCATGGCACAGTGGTCATACAGTTCCCTGGCATCAACTCTATGGCTGGTCTGGCAGTAGTTTTCTATCCTCCTGGTGTGGTGAACCAGTTTAGTCTGCACTCGGTCACCCTCATTGAGAGGGTTTGGGCTGTTTCATAGTAGTCCCATTGGATAGTACACAGCGCACCTCCAAGGGACCATTGGGCCCCTGCAAACATGAACATATGAATAGTCCCTCTGTAATTCTCCCCTCTGATTCTCTTCTGGGAATGCAGAGACGAAATGTGGTTGCACAGGCAGCAAACAAATCCTTTCAGTTCATACTACTTCACTCCTCCAGATGATGTGCTCGACATCTTCTCTCTTCTTCTTGCCCCTTCTATAGCCCTTTAGCTTCTCAGCCTATCTTGATGGGCTCTGGATGTGTCATGTTGTCATGGATGTAAATTGTAATTAGACTAATGACCTCAACCTCTACTGTCTTACTTCTAGACTTCAGGTGTAATATTTTCTCATTTAAATTAAAATATGTTTTACTGTCTTTGGAGTTCCCTTAGAAAGGTAACAGGGAGGTTAAGCATGCTAGCAAGGCTGTCAAACAGATGTCCTTTCAACTCAGGAGCAAGCAGATGACCTGTCATTTGACAGATAGGTGGTCATACCTCTCTTACTTCCAAATATTCAAAGATTTTATTTCATGGCTTCAGTTAAGGATCTAAAAAAACAAGCCACAGGGGCAAAGGTTTTACACAGACTTTCATCCTACACTTTGAACCAATTAAGCAAAGCACGTTTCATTGCCTTCAGCACTGTTACTCACGTCGCTAAAATTAAGCACATGCTGATATGTTTTGCTGGATGGGGTCAGAGCACTTATCACCTTGCAGTATTCAGCACAAGATGAAATATGTATTACAGTACATATTTTTGAAATTCAGTCTATGTATTCTTTCCATCTACCACATTAAATTATGGAGTAAAACATGAGGTAGCAAATGAAATTTTTTAAAAAAAGCTTTCTTGCCTTATGTTACCACACATGTAAAAGAACAATACACAATCTCAGATCAGTTGTAATTAACAGGAATCAAAAGACAGAGACCAGTAGCATGAGACAACTATTACATTCATGCTGATCTATTACTTCCACATAGAAGCCATTTAGTGTCATCCAAGCTCAGGGTGGGTCTGCTTGTGTATATCCCCAAAGAAACATTTTCAGTGATTTCTCCAATAAATTTCACAAGAAACCTGGCATAAGGCAAACTGAGTTCACCAGATGCTAGGCTAACACCTCAACCCTTGGACTGTTGGTCCTATTAGCTTTTTTTCCATCACTTATATGTCTCAGTTGACACATTTGTAAAAACTGTGATGCCAAATTTGACCAACTTTTACCAATTTTCTGCCAGCTGAAAAACCTCTAAATTCATGTAGCCTAAATGACAGAAGAAGCAGCTCTAGAATTTGTTCTGTAAGGGTTAAAAGCATTTTCCTTATGAGCTTTAGAGCCCATTGTTTGAAGCAAAACAAAGGGAAACACAAAAAAGAGGACAAATGTCAACTCAGACTGCAGTGAGAAACTGATAAAAGGAACTAATTCTAACACCCAAACCTTGCTTCTGAAAGCAGTACATATTTGTTCTGCTGGTGGCATCTGCTGTTGCATTTTGAAAAGTCATTTGCACCAGTGAAAAGTGAGTACAAAAGAATGCCATCCCTCTTTGAACTCCTTTTGGCTGTAGGAGGTGTAAAGCAATGGAGAATCTCTCGAGTGTTCACTGAGTCATACACGTGCATCCAAAGGGGGGATTCTGCCCTCTTTTTAGCTCCCTTGTGAGAGAAGTACATCAAAGTCCCTTAAACACAAGGGATGGCTCTGCCATGCAAGCCATGGACATCTGGGAGACAAATTCTGGGCACATTTGGCTGTATGCGTGCCTGCCTCTTGCACTCCTCCCTGGGCAGCTGCTATCAGCTGCTGCCACAGATGAGGACCTGGGCAAGGGAGGTCTCTAGCCTTAATTGGAGTGACTGTTCTTAGGCAAAGCAAAGGGAAACTGTCCCTACCTGTGTATGTTTTCTTCCAGCTTTTTCACCTTCAGCTCATCCTCTTCTGACTGCCTCCTTCTGGCTTCTTCCTCTTCTGCGGAGCCAGCAGGAATTCCCTGTAGCAGCCATTTTTCCCGAAGAGCTTTTGACTGTAAGGTAAAAAACCCCAAACCTTAGGAACAGCCTGAACAAAAACCATCTGAAGGTTGAGAAGGAGCTGTCTCTGCTTCTGAATATTGGATTTGTCCCCATTCAATTTCTGATTACTGCTTTAGACTGTTGATTTCAGGCAATCCATCAGCTGCTTATCTGGATGTCAGGTCTTCCAGATTTAGGAGTGTCAGTTTTACAGTATCCACTTTATTTACCATCAATGCCTTAATATGAAGTTATTTTTAGTTCCTAATAAAAAAAAAAGAGTGTAAATCATTCAAATTAGCCAATCCTGGAAGAAATGAAATCTTCGAACAAAAGTGTGGATCTCTTGTGAATTGATAAGGAAGGACTAAAATCATAAAGCTTCAAAAACAAAAGAGCAGCATGCTCTAAATGTAACATGCTTCATCAAGGATAAAATCAGTCTGCTATTAAGTTAATCAAAGATGTTCTTTTTGATTTATACCACAGATGTGTCTCCATACATTTACAGGCATACGGATGGACAGATAGACACAGGTATACATTCAGACAAACACACACATCACCTCTTAGCCAGACACAAATTAAAACAAATTAACAAAAGTCTTCTGGAAACCACAGGTATTTCAGGGCGCAGTCACACTGCCACAGAAAGCAGCAATAGCCTACACCAAATAGAAGAATTCCTGGGAGTTTTGCTGTGTTTTCTACACCAAAAACATGGCTACAACCTCACCCAGTCACTGGAGTACCTGTACCTTACCCAGGGGAGTTCACCAGTGGAGATGCACTGGTTGCAAGCAATCCTTTAAATAGTACATCAGCCTGTGCGTCTTGCTTGGCCCAAATCCTGCCAGAGGGATACAGCAGATCAGTTGGCAGACAGGACAAGCACACGTCGAAAGGAAGATCAGGAGCCCAAAGCCACACAGGACTTTGCCTCCTGGCAAAAAGGAAACGGAGCTGGTAGAAAAAACGGTCAGCCAGGGATCAACCAAACTAGCCCCTTGCATTGACCAGAAAAGGGGAGTCTTGGTTCTGAATTTGCAAAGTGGTTAGCAGTGCTAGTTCAAGGAACCCGCTGTGAGTGGATGTATCCTCTCCAGCAAAGAGGAGCAAATAAGGAAATCAACAGTTGAAACAAATTGCATTTCAGAGGCTGCCTAAATGTGCAGTATCATTCTTTTCAATGCCATGTTCATCCATTCCAGTCGATAGAATCTGACTTGTGCAAACTATGTGTAAAGGAAAAACATTCATCACCAAAAGCAGGCTTCAAACCCAGCCCAAAATAGAAAGATTTTTGACATGACAGACAAGGCTTACTTGTTAGTTTTTGAGTGTATATATAGACATAGTGTCTATGCACAAACTATTCTTGTCACTCCATGGCCTATTTGACATCAGGCAATTAGATTTTAATAAGGCAGCAGACAGAAAGCAATACAAAACACACAAGACTTTATAAATTACTCCAGCTTTCACTGACTTTAACTCTGCTGTGCACTAGAGGACTTCTAGGTGGGTTTTAAGTAATTTCTGTATGAATTAGGACTTCTGCGTGACATGCTTCATGCTCCAGTACCACGCAGTCATGTTCAACAGGAACCACTGATGCTGGAGATGTACGTTACCTGCCTGAACTCAGCTTTGCTCATAGCCTCCAAGGTGTTAGTTCACAAAACATCAGGATGACTATCTCCTGCTACGGTTTCTGCAGTACTGCTCCTTTTGCTGCCATTACCACCTACTGGTGCTTCCTGCCACATTTTGTGGGCTGGTAGTGAGATTTCCTGGTGGGACCTGTGCTTTCCTGTTCTAACCAGCTGATTACTTCCCAGAAGTTTCATCGGCTCACTCAGGTCCAATGTGCTATTGAAATGTCTTCTCAGCAGATGACTCCCAAGTCATCACATGTACCAAGGAACAAAGTCAGACAGTCAAAGATGGATTTACAGGTCCAGAGGTCCTAAGCATTTAACAGTCTCTGCTTTGACATTTAAAAGGTCTCAGTAGCACAATTCAGTGGATATCTGCTGGTCTAGATCCAGCTTGACTGCTTTTAGAAAATTGCTGTCTTTTCTTTAAAAAGAAATGTGGCCAGTTGCATGCGGAACTATGTTGCTACACGTGTCATACTCAGCTGAGGACTCGAATCTGAAATCTTGAATCAGATGGGAAAAAACCCCAAGTTCCTAAAGACCAAACTCTAAAAAATGAAGGCAGCCTTTTCTTTTTTTAAAAACTGTTTCAGATATGGTTCCAGCAGTGCTAAGAAAGCCTTTGGCAAAGTGCTGCTTGGACAGCACTGAAGGCATTCAGTTAACAGCCACTCCTCATTTGCTACAGGAGGACAGATAAAATCCAGGCTTTTGTCAATGTGCTTTTACAGAATCCCCACACTGATGCTGAGACAAGGAGAAGACGGTTCCTTCAATACAACCGCTGTACACCAAAAATAAGATATTTTGTGCAGCTTTTGTTTTGGTCTTTGTTTATATGAAACATTTAAGCTACAAAATCACATGATTTCTTTCTCCCAGAAGCCCCTTTTTTGACCTATTAATAGCATGAATTTGAAACTGGAAAGCATCAATGGGATTTTTAAAAGATATTTAGAGACAAGAATGCTATGATCTACTAAAAATCCTCCCTCTTGGGTGAAATGTCAGCGTATTTTATCTAAAACAGGGAAGCTGGTAGCTTTGATGTTTTTGGCTCTCCTTTTTAAGATGAAAATTGAGGCATTTGTTGAATACTATACTAAGGAACCCAGACAAGAAGACTCTGAGAAAGGGAAACATTTATAAGACGCGTTTCATAAAATTCAGGGGGTCTATTTGCCAGGCGGTTGAGGTTATGTATATTTACACACCCACTGCAAATACAATAGGCAAACAGGCAGGCATGCGTCAGGGGACCACGCACAACTGTCTTGCTGTCCGGGAAACGTTTTCTCCCCTGCCAGACAGCTGGCATGGTGCTGAGGCAGTGGGTAGGGGGAAGAATCTCTCACCTGCTCTGAGTAAACCTTTCCCTGGGCATTTTTATCAGAAACCCTGGGGAAAGGCTTTGGCAGGCACGATGAAACCAAGGGTTGGTAGGGTGCAATAGGGAGGTGATGGCAGGGCTGCGCTGGGCACTTGGGCACAGGTCCTGGGTATGAGACAGTCCAGTGCGGCAGCCAGCATCGAGGCAGTCCAGCCAGATGCAAACCAGAGCCAGATGTGGCTTGGAAACAAAGGACGGTTCGCTGCCATCTGTCCTCCACAGCTATGAAATCTGGGTTATGCTTCTTGAAAAAATCTTATCCCAGGAAGAATAAGAGGCGTTTCTCAAATCTGATAGAAGGAGAATGCTTGCATGAGGATGGACCCCCAAAATAGCTAGCTGTGTGAGTTACCCTTGCTTAACAATGTTGTGCATTTGCTTTACTTAACAGTCTGTGACTAAAATGGCCACAAGCTAGTATTTCAGCATTGCTCCTCCTTCATTGTCTGTTACAAGCTTTAACTCTCTACTGTATCTTGGAGCTTCTTTATGCACCAAAGTTGTGCTGTATGATTAGATACTGTTAAAATCATAGAGAGCTCCAAGAGTGGCCAGATATACTATTGTAAAAATAGAGGCATTTGTAACAGCTCATTGCAATACTGGAATAGACTTTTCAGAAGGCACCACTTCACTACAACAACAACTATGCTATGTACAGTTTTGTATAAGTATTCCTTCAATTACTGCAAGAGTACAATTTCTTCAGGGCTAAATCCTTCAACAGAAATTAGATCATGTCATTAAAAAGGCTCTCTGTTACTGAAGTGGAAAGGGCACTGAGCTTGCGAATCTCTAGGTCACCACCGCTCTCAGGTGATTTCATTTCTCTGCACATAAGTGGGACTGCAGAGATAACTGGCAGCGCCATGTTTATTTTGTTTAAGTGTAGGAAAGCAGAGTGGCTTCTGCACCACACAGAAAAGGAAAAAAACAAGCCATGATTCTGTGAATGGATCATGGTGAGGACAGAAATAAGCGAGCAGATCTTGGACAGGACAGAAAGAAATCATGCCAAATATTTGAATGCAGTAGACACAGTAATGGCCATAGATGTGGTCCACAGCTCTCTTACGTGCCATTTATTCCAGTTTCATGCTTCAGGACAGTAAAGCCTGAAGGCTTTAAGTTGTTTGCATTTAGTGCTAGCAAGGAAATAATGCATAGCCCCTTAAATGCACACAGTAAAATTAATGCTGTATTGACAAGAAAATCTTTACTTCCAATGTTGCATTTTGCTTTCATGTTGCATCAAAAGTTTAAATATGAGGGGACATTTTATTATAGCAAGTAAATCTTTTTAGCATCGTTTTCATGCGACCTCTGGACTCCCTGCTTGTGAAAGGTGATTAATTCTACCCATCAGTCTCGCTGATTTTGGATCCACTTCCATAAACATTGCTAATAAAGAGTAACACATTTCCAGTCCCACCTGATGTGTCACAGTGTCTTAACCCGAGGTGCAGACGTATTTGCCAGACCTGCCATTTGACTGTTTATAACAATACAAAAAGCAATTCTTGCTGTGCTGCTGCCTTTTGAGGTAGTTTCTTCAAGCAATTTTTGTTTTGTTTTGTGGTTTTTTTTTTTGGTTTTTTTTTTTTTTATTTACAAGTGGTTAGAGGAGCAATCAGTACTATCTCTTCTTGAGAGCAGTGCTTGCTGAAATAGAGCACTCCTCTGGTTGCTGAGTAATTTTCTAGGAAGATGATAATTCTGAGGAGAAACAAAGGTCAAAAGCTGACCCAAGACAGCCTCCTCCAGTAAAATGTGCCTGCTCTTGAGAAACACTACTGGATATGGACTACTCAGGGTAATGATGCTCTTCTGTACCCGCAAAATGGGCAATAATGATCCCTGGTGTAAGTTCACTGAAATCCGTGGTGCTACAGCAAGTGCACTTTAACTGAAACTTTTGCCAAATTGAAGTTTTGCTGAAAGTATGTGGTTTTGAGGCTTGAAGACCACCAGATATTAACAATTTAGAGATGGATTTATTTTTATGAAATTATTTTCTCCCTACATGCATTCAGTATTTCTGTCCTGGAAAAAAAGATGAATGCAGGAGATTGGTTCCTCAAATTCTCAATTTTGCATATAATCAGCCCATACCCTACTAAAAGAGTGCAATAAACCCCTTCCTTCGCCTGGCAGTGTGAGAGTCAAATATTACCCCCAAACACTCCCATCAGGGCTCTAGCATAACTGGCTGCATTCTGGATTTACTCGCTGCATTTCACAAAACTCCCTTGGTACAAAAAGACTGGGTTTTCCAGGCAAATCTGGAGCTTTGGAAGCAGCGATGAGCTCAGTTTTGCTATTTGGGAGCTACCTGGAGACCCCTGCCCAGGCAGTTACAGGAGAGGGGGCTTCTGGAGCAGCAGAGCCTGCTCTGCCTGTGCATGCTCCCAAGCAAACTGAGTTTGCAAGGAACACAAGTGCAAGAATGACCACCACTAAAAATGCTCTGGGATGCCTCCCTTTTCCTCTCTATACCTGTTCCCGTGGCCTGCATCTCTTACTTGCCATAATTTTAGGCAGCTTCTGCTGCCGTCCAGCTGGCCCTAACCCAGGTTACACAGCAGGTCTGGGTTTGGTCTGCTGGCGTGCAGCACAATTGCCAGCGTTAGCAAAGAGGTTACTGGGACGTGTACCTAGATTATGGAAAGACTTGTTCCTTTGCCAGCAGACCTTCCCCTGCCTTCCAAAAAAAGAGGAAAAAAAATTGCTCGCATGGCTGTAATGTGAACAGGCACATTAATGTTAGATGCCCTTAAATATGCAAATGCAGAGAAGGGCTGTAGACATAAGGAGTATGACAGCCAGGTCCATCTCAAAATAAGCAGCTCCTCAAAATGTATTCCTGCATGATACTGTAATTTTTCATTTTCTGATGGATGAACAAAACAGACAGGCTCTTTGCCCAGACTGATGCACAGTTTTCCTGTATGGGGTTTCAGTGCGAGAGACTGCTTGCAAAACAGAGGAGAGGTGTGGTCCTCGGCAAACACAAAAGATTTTACTCTGCTCTGCTGCAAGATGGATGTGACCTTGTACAGCATGCCTAACACTGGAACAGAACAAGCAGCCATTTCCAGCTTGCTGGTATGATCTGGTTTTGTTAGCAGCAAAACTTCCTGTGCGTTTCCAGTCATCTAAGACACTTGTTCTAGCCTAAGGAACATGTCTGCATGATACACGAATATGACTCAAGCACTGTCCAAATTAGGCAATTAAGTCATGCTTGCAGCTTGATTGTAGTCTTGACTTTGATCACAAGGTCATAGCTAACATAAGTATAATTCAACAAAAAAGTATGTTAGCTGATGGATCTTAGCCACCCAAGACCAAATAGCATGTTTATAAAGCACATTAAATATCCTGTAGAGTTGCAAGTTTGTTGTTATTTTTTGTTCAAGAAATGAACAAAACATTTTTTAGAAATATCTTAAGGAAGTGACGTCTTAAAAAAATGGTTTTTTTAAGAATACATTTAGACCAAGAGCCACAAATGTTTTCCAGCAGTCACTTAATGTGTATTCATAATACAGAATATTAAAACACATTAACTAACTTTTATCAAGTGTGTTAAGACATGCCCACTGTAACTGACAACCTTTTGTGACCAGGGACTGATGGCTTAACCTCTTCCACGGTTTCTTCTCAGCCACACAGGTACAGGCCACTGTGTTACTTGCCTGAGTTTTCCCTTTTCATAAAACCCTTATTCTTATTTCAGAACTGCTTGGAAGTTTCCTGGTGCCTCCAAGGCAGTTTGCTAATCCACAGGACTAGTGTCCCGCCTGTCCCCAAGCAGCCTGTCTCCTCTTTCCCCGTAGCTCCTGGGGTGACAGACGTTTGCTACAGCACCAATCAGCCACCAGGCTGGGGGTGCAAAGGGGGTGCATGTGGGGACATGAGTAAATAAAGTGAGTAAATAAGTAAATAAAAATAAACAATGGTCATTTTTATGATAAGTGCCACCTGGAATCACGGCAGCCAAAAGCCTTTGCAGAGATCATCTTCCTCCCTCGTCTGTTTGCTGTAGCTGGCACGTTTGACAGCCCTTCAGCTCCCCTCAGTATTTACTCACTCACTGCTCCTTCTCAAAGCATGCGCTTGGCACAGCAACAGATCAGGCAGGAACGCGTGAAACAGTGCGATGTGACTGCTGAAACAGGTGAGGGAAGACTGAGTGAACTGGCATGATTTGTGTTCCCTTGGGATGGGCTAGATCTCAGCTGGGTGCCCTCGTGGCAAAGCGAGGGGATGCAAGACGTGGCTGCAGTGTAAACCGCGCGCAAGTGGAGCTGCAGATGCACGGGGAAGGCATGGCTGTGGCCAGCTACCGGAGGGATGGGTGTGATAATAGCTATAGCTGCTTCATGAAGGTCTCATGCTTTGTCTGTTTAAAAACTCTCAGGAACAGAATTTGCAGCTGTGCAGATAGACGCCCAATTAGGAACGCTTTGGGGGAAAAATAGCCAACATTTTTATGTCCTCAGAGTAAGCTTCCTATCCATTAGCAAGATCACCAGTGTAAATATTTTGTGTGCATTGCTTTTAAATTGTTCAAGTCCCATATTTTATTTAACTTTGTAAACCAAGTAGACAGTTGTTTCCATACAAAGACGAAGAAGAAGAAATAAAACCCAAGCTCCTTCAGCTGCAAGGAAACGCACCACAGCAAGAGACATTGTCAAGACTCTATGAGAAGACACAAAGTTTGTGTCTCTTTTGCTCAGATAATTCATCAGGCATGGAGTCCTGGTCTGTGCAGACTATTCTCACCAGCAGTGAGGGGACACAGGTTGCAAAAGGGGATGCTGCAACAAATGCACACGTGGTCCTCAGGACAGTGGGCTGACCTAGGTCCAGGTTTCCCGGGGGGGAGCATGAGATCTCCATCCCTGGAAAGAGTCCAAACATAATGGGACAAGGACGGGCATGGGAGCAACCTGCTCCAGTTGGCAGGGGCACAAGGAGACCTCCAGGGTGCCCTCGTACATAAATTACTTATGAATCCATGGGAATGTCTCTGTTTACCAGGGAATTTTGGAGCTGGAATAAGAAACAGCTTCAAGCTAACTGAAGTTGCTGGACTTTTTGTGGTTGGACTGAAAAATTGAGTAAGACTCTCTTTTACAGATACACACATGAAAAGAGTTTGATCACACCTTTTCCTCCTGGAGCCAGAAATTTAGGTATGCTTTTGTTTTCCTTATGAGTACTCCATGTTTTCAAAGGAAGTAAAGCACGGTTTTGAGGGGAAAAAAAAAAATTAACTCTTTTTGGAACAGTTAACAATCTGACATTTCAAAAACTGGCAACCCTCTCCCCTCAAAACAAATGCAAGTTTTGCAAGTTATCATCATTACTACACAGCCACAGTTGCTTTTACTATTATCTTCTGAAAGAATAATTTCCTCTCTACATTCAGTCTGTCCTCAGCTTCAGTTTATCAGTCTTTCCCACATACACACATCGGTCAAAAGAGGCAAAAAGAAAAGCTATTTTTCAGTGATGCCTTTCTTTTCTGGTCATAAAAATTCTCATATTCATTGTTTTAAAAAGTTGGATTCAGGTCATGTGAATTAATTTTTGAGCACTTATCAGGCCATTAGGAGAGGCTGGGGTTGAGGCAAGCTGTAAACATCCTGGAGCTCCAGCTAAATCAAAAACCATTGAGTGGCAGTGACCTGCTCGAAGGACTTTCTTACTGGTGGAAACATGAGTGCCAATTCTGATGGGTTTCAAGGAAGTCCTGCCTGTATGGGGACACTTACTTACATGGTCATCCCAGGATAACTCTGCCCCAGTTCCAAGTACAACTCACACAGCAGTACCTTTTTCCTGAATAAAAGCACTCTTGCCAGAGGCATTATACCAAAATTACTGTATATTCATCTGCGTGGCAATGACATCCAAGCACATAAAGAACATGGATTAAAGGACTAAATCTTTCATCTCTTTGGGGTAGTCAGTTTGTGTAGCTGGCCTGGAGAAACTCTCCTATTATGGCTAAAATATTTTATCTGGGGATAGATATTTTGTTTTCTGATTACTTGAAAAGAAAATATACAAAGATTTTGTAAATCTCTCCTTTCCAAATGCTACTTCCTAGCAAGGATATCCTAAGGTTTTGTGCTCTGTAAACAATTCAGAAAGCACAAGTGCCCTAAATCTTTAGGCTGTGCAGTCATATTCCCTCTCCCACTCCCTTTCTGGCCTAAGGAATCTGGATTTCTCTTCTGGATCATAAAACAGGTTAGCAGAGAGGCAGAGAGCCTCTCACTTCTCAGCTTAAATCCTGGTGTGAAGTGAGCTTCCCAGGGTAAGGTGGGTGTCAGCCCAAAGATGCTAATGCATGGAACAGTACAAACAGGGGTCCCCTATGCTCTGGAAATGGAAAGTGCTCTCCAAATTAGCTCTTAACCTCTCTATGCCCCAGAACCGCGGTTGGGAAATGGAGATGACAGGACCTTCCAGTCTCGAGAGGTGTGGTGGGCTCCAGTACACTGAAAACAGAGGCTTAGCCTGGGACTATCACAGCAGGCATCACGTACGAGAAAGTGTGCCTGAGTATTAATAAGAATAGGTTTTGGAGGCTATTACACCGATCCTGTAGAGAATGGAGACTGCCCACGACATCATCAAACTTTTTTTTTGTGCTTAACTGAGTCGCCATTCAGTTTAAAGGTTAATTTACTTTAAAATTATAAAGGCATACAACATAGAGAAATAAAAAGATTCCTTCAATCACAGAAGTTATCTCTGTTTTTCCACTGTTGCAGATAGATAGACAGACAGACAGACAGACAGACTGACCGATCTATTTATATTCTCTGACAGAAGTTATTTTAAAACTAGAATAAACTGAGAATAGCAATATAACTGTGGAATAATAAAATTAATATTTAGCTATAGATAAGATAGCTTCAGCTAAAGCCATACCCTAACAAAATCCCTATAACATAAAAATGCTTTCCTTTCCTTCAGAGTAAAGATGTAATTACGTTATAGATTAAGTGTTCAAGAACTACAGTCTTTTAGAAACAGATGTTAACAGAAATAGGTCCCTAATATTTATACCACTCCAGAAATAAAATAACTGTGGTAAATGGATTTACTGTAATAGTTAAAGTAACAGCAGAGAAGTAATTTTTCATTCAATTAGGAGGTTTTGTGATGTTTATTTTATTACCAGCCGCCACCAAACAGAGCTACAGTAAACAATTACAGAAATTCTGTTCAACTAACTACAGAGGCAGCCAGATTTTGGAAGAAATCCTTCTACCCTAGAGTTTATTTGGAATAGTAAACTTCTCCATTGAAACGGGCCTGCCCAACTGCTGCCGAGCTGAACAAGTTCTTAAAAGCAGCTGTTGCTCGTAGGTTATATCTCCAGTGCAACTAACCAACCAAAATCAACTACTGCATTCCTCAAGAAGCCACATCATGTTGATGGAAACTACAGACAGTGTGTTTGCCTAAGGTGAATTTTGCCCACTTTTCTGATTTCAGACTACAGAGGCTGGTAACACCTCCAGTTCTCATGGACGTGGCAAGTCCTGGCTGTAAGAGTATGGCCAATGAACTGCAGAAGCATGAAGTTTAAACTCCATCTACTCTAAAACAAAACACATCCTGTGTTACATGAAAGAAGAAGTATTATTTTGGTATTAAAGACTAAAGTACGTGGGAAATAAGGAGAGCTGTAAATCGCCTCTTATTAGAGCAAACCAGAATGTTCAGCCTCAAAAAATGGGGCTTCAAAGCACCTTTATAACTTTTCCCACACCAAGGGCCTTTCCAATGAAGCATCCGACTGTAACACAATTACACCCCCCGCCTTCAACGGAGTGCCCCGATGGCCCTGAAGTGCCACGTGGATGCTCCGTGCCCACCAACGTCCCTGCTCTCCAGTCATTCACAGAAGAGGTGCTATGGGTCTCCATGTCAGCAACGAGGGAACTCAGTTTTTAGAGCCTACACTACTCTAGACACACTCCTACTCCAGACTTTCACACTTGGAGGGTTTCACTTGATTAACTCAGAAACTCACACAGACCATTAATAGCTGAGCCATGTTTTTGCCCTGGTGTCCTCAGCCATAAAGCCATCGCCCTCATTCTCAGGAGCCTTCGTAAAACATGTTACCAAAGCGTTGTCCACGTTCAGTGCTGACATTTACTGACCCTAGTGTCTAAAACAATGGGGCAGCCACTGCTGTTCCCTTATTCTCAGCCAGGTAGTAACACAGGAAAAATGAATGAACTGGTAGTAGAGTTAAGTCATTTTGCCAGGGGTCTAATTGGCATCAGCAACTTGAAAACTGTAGGTAATCCAGCATAAACATTTGCAATAAGCTATTTCTAGAAGATATTTTTCCTATGTGAATAAAATTGTCAGAAATTAACAGACCTCCTGTAGCTTCCAGAACCTTTATTAGGTAACCAAACATGCTATTTTACACAGTGTATTTCAAAAAGAAAATTACTCTGGCATTGCACAAAAATGAATCAAACCGATTGAATCCTGGCATGAATGTCTTTGGGTGAACTCAAGCTGTTATGCCTGTGGGATCAACCCAGATACCACAGACGCAGGATTAACCCAGATATTATTTTCAAAGGTTCCTCCACAGCGGATTTTAATGAACACTAATATGAAGTCCTTATACTCTGCACTGACATCAACAACTTCAGAGCATTTTGAGTAAACACCCTAAGCAAGCCTGGTCTTTTTGACCTGGATTTATGTCTTGCACAGAATTAGTTGAAATCCACATAATTCAGGAAATGCAGCGCGTTCTAGCTAGCACTTCTGAAGGAAAATGGTTGCGCTTGTTTTGGGCTGTGTGAGCCAGACCGAGGAGCCATATCAGCCTGGGGACTACATTGCGAGCAGGCTCGGAGCCCCTGGCTTGCTCAGAGCACGCAGGTGAGGTGAGGGAGAGCCTTGGGGAGGCGGGGGGAGGACACACAGCTTTTCAAATGAACGAAGCGGCCTGGCAGGCCAAAAGCCATTTTGGTCAGCACCTCACTAAGCAACCATAACACTGACCAAAGCATCAAAAGGAAATTCAGGTCTGTCTCCACAGAGAAAGGCAAATACCCTCAGCTAGTACCTCTATTTTCTTTTCTTTCTTCTTTCTTTTGAGCTTGGAGCCTCCCTCTGTTTAGGAAGGAAGGGCCTAGCCGCACAGAGGATGAATGCAGCCACCCCAGACAGAGCTCTGCTGTCACCTCACCTCGGTGTCCCAGCAGACAGGTCTGGTGGCACAGAGCTGGCACAGGCAGCGGCTGCAGCAGCAGTCAGCGTGGCCACGCCAGGAAAAGCAACACGCTTCTCCTCTGGTGACAAGGGATGTCACTGAACAGAGCGGGAGAGAAGCTCCTGTCGTATCTTGAGGCTCACCCTCACGCCTAGATCTGCAGACCTTTGGCTGTGTTTTTAGCTGAGAAAGCTGCCATTTTAGAGTTCTGTGCCCTGACCTCCCCTTAGCTTCCCGTGTGATTACTGCTCTTCCTCCTGGCTGTGAGCTAAATAATAAAGGGAGATAGTTAATTTTCATGTGCGTCACTCAAGAAATGTGGGCAGCAAGACTGAACCTCTGCTAGTGGCGATCAGCGTAGCAGGGCTGAAGTCAGTGCCAGCGTACACCGGCCGAGGGGCTGACCCCACTACACGGCCTTGAGTGGTTTTACTTTTCCCTGTGGATGATGATAAAATTCAGTTTAGCCACAGCTATATCAAAATAAATCAGATGAAGCAGAGAATTGCCAGAATTGGCTTTCCAAAAGCCTCTGCTTAAGTAATTTAATGAAACAGTATAATTCGGTTAGCTTGGAAAGAGTTAATGTGATAAAGGAATTCCTCAGCTTTGCAGCAAAAAGAGAAAAGGCAAGCATGATGAAGGCACTGGAAAGGCATCTTACTGCCCTGCTGCATCATCCTACGGTCGTCAGAAGAAATTCTCCCTTGCCTGTAGTCACCAACAGCGTGAACGAAATGGCAGCTCCTGTTGCCCCACAGAAATGCAATCACATCTTTGACTGATGATAACACCAAAGACAATGTGTGACATCCACAGATTTATGGTGAACTTGACGGAGCATTTGTGTAGGATGCAATCAATTACTTGGGCTTAACTACATCATATTTACCAGAAAATGAGGAACAGTTTAGGCACATGATGGCAGGGGCTTGGAGAAGCAGGAGAAGGATCCTGTCTGTAGCATAACTTGAAGTCTGGTCTTTGAGTGCGTGTGTGAGCAGAGAAGATATTCTGCACGCCATCTCCCCACACAGGTGCACTCTTCACACACAGACTAATGCACAAGCAACCTAAATATCTTATATTTAAAAACACAGCCCAGTTCACTTCCTGCAAGGACAAACTGTCCAGTCCTGATGATGTTTCTCAGATATTTTGATCACTGAAATTCCTCAGGCTCCCCTACTGAACTAATCTAATGAGATTTAACCCACAAATGCGCACTGGTTACAAAAAGATCACATGTACATTTTTGTTCTTCTCTTTGCTATGCACAAATGCAAAGGAACTCTGCTACTGACAGGAAGGATAAATGATAGGAACAACCAGGACAGCTTTCAAATGAAGCTATCTGCAGCTGTCATGGAGTCGAACAGGGACTGGGGCTGCTCAGCACCCTGTTAAATATCAAAGTGCCTCTCCATGTACACACATACATATGCATCAGACCCTCCCTGCATGTGCATACATGCCCATTTTATTATGTCACATATGCCTAATAACTTCATCCTACAATTAAAGCTTTACATAGAAACACACACGCATGCTAACTAACATCCCCTCCGCAACACACACACACACACACACACACACACACAAAACCTAATGACAGGCACCAGAAAAATCCAACGCAGCTCTGCAGGCAGAAAGTGCTCACTGAAGCCATGCAGTGCACACCCAGTCCACAGCGATTGGTGTCTTATCATTATGTATAATAAATAACAGTGTTTAATAATAACAGCACGGTCGTGCTGCTTGCGCTCGCACCCTCCCGACTCCATGCTCCGGCAACATGGTCCTGTGCATGAAACGCACAGAATGAAAAGCAGGCAGGATATGATCACTGCAAGAGATAGGCTCCGGCAGTGAAAGCTGCTTCATGTCGGAGTGGGCTCTTCCCGGCTTTCAGACGTGTGATCTGCATGTCTAATAATGAACAGATTTAGTTAATCCATTGTTTCTGGCATCAGTCCCTTACCTTGAAATGCTGCAGCTGAAGTATCTGGTCCTCAAGCTGTTGTCTCTTGCCTTCTATTTCTGTCTGCCTTTTCCTTTTCTCCTTGGAAAAATAATTTGAGAGAGAGAGATCTCGTCAGAGAAACGGAGGCTTTAAGGGGAGCAGATTCGTAAAAGCATGTAAGCAGTCAAATGCATCTGTACAGATGTCACCAGTCCCATCTCACCTGCTCCTCTGCCTGCTGGTATGCAAACAGCAGCGTCCTGGGAAGACGCCAGCCCCAGACTAGCCGGTCATTTGCAAGCAAGAGAAATTTTCCTCGCTCGCTCCCGGCAGCCGGAGCAGCAACAGAGTGCACAGTCCCAGAGGAGGGGAGAAAACAGGCATAACAGCTGAGAGAGAAGTTAAAGGGACAAAGATGTGCTTTTGCATTTGAGATGCCGAGCCAAAAACATGGATTGCGTGGTGCGATTGTGTGACACCAAGGCGACACGAAAGTGGTGGGTGGCATCACGGAGGAAGGGAGCCGGGTTGCAGACTGCATTTTATCCCGGCAAGGCTGGTGGTAGGGCTTTCCCTGGGCTCAATGGGGAGAAGGTGTTTCAGCCAGATCGCATGGGGTTTACCTGCAAAGTAAACGGGACAGATAATCCCCCCCCTCAGCTGGCTTTGTTTAAAATTCAAGCCACCAGCACACACTAGCAGCTGGCCCTTACCGGCACCCAGAAGCTGGGCTGACTGAGTGCCCAAAGGGCAGCACGGTCATTTCCACAGCTAAGGGTTTTCACGGTCATGAACATGGCCACTGGTCCGTGCCCAAGCTGCTCCCTCCTGCAGGCAGCAGACTGTCTCAGGTGTTGCACGAGGAGAACCACTTGCTTTCCTCCTCTTTACGAAGGATCAGCTGTTTGTCCTTCGTCAGGCTTCCGCACCTTGTGGGGAGGGTTGCTCCTCACCCATCCCCATCCCCGATCAGGGTCCCTCTCCTGAGGGTCTTTTCTCATAAAATGGGAAAAGTTTTTCATTTTTTGTATCAGTTTTTTGCAGCCAAGGCAGAAATACTGAGTAGTAAATGGAGGCAGTCAAATAACGGTACCAGCCTCAGTTTTTACCGGAACAACAGTTTTCATTCCCTACTTGTGAGAGCATGTTTTTGTTATTTAAATATTTCAGTAGCTGTAAGGTTGGGATTGAAGACATTTGGGGATTCCTTAAATCCCCAAAGTAATTTTTCTGTCCCATTTCTCAGTGCCCTACTGATGCTGTGGGAATTGTCTGCTTTCCAGGGATTTCAAACCTTCATGTGTCATCCTCAAGGGGCATACAGTAAGATGCTGCCTATGCAGAAATTAATTGTGTTTACACTGGACCTCAAACCAGGGCATTCTGAGTGAAAGAATTACATTTACAAGAAAGATCAGGAATGTTTTGGGGTTTTTTTGGGTGTTGGGTTTTGTTTTTTTTTTTTTTTTTCAATGAAAGGCTCACTCAAAACGAAACAAAACTGTCTGGACCACTCCTGCCAAACAGTGAGACATCAGAACAGTCATGGGAGGGCTGGAGTAATGAACCCAGAAGAGGCAAAGCAGTCAAATGATGTATATGTCAAGCAGTTCTGTAATACACTGCATACTCTTACATGCTGATTGTGTATGTCTACATCTACGCACACTCTTCACTGTCTGAAATATGTAAGAATATTACTGCTGAACAAAAGTATTCTGCTGAAGTTGTTTCAGAATAGGAAAATTGGCTTTTTGGATAACTGTCACAAACAGTGCCTGTCTTCAGCTGAAAACTTGACAAATCACTGTTCTGTGCATGCAGAAAATAGTTTTGTATTTGTGCACACAGAAACATAAAAATTTATGCATGCACCTTTAAAAATCCTTCCTTGTATGAAATGGATAGTCTGTGGATCATCCCTCCAATCCCCACCACCCCTTTGCATTTTTGAATAGAACAGGATATTGGGTGGCTCAGGGGGTAAAAATCTCCAACATTGTTCAGGGATCTCTTTTGCCTTTTTCTTCATTCTGCGATATTAACAGCATACTTTTGAGACTGAAAACCAGAATTTGTTCTTTGCTATTTCCTTAAATAGCTGGTCAGCCATGGACCGGAATGAAGTCGTTCTAAAAGCCGTTCCAGTTAATGGCCTAAGAGTGTCAGAATAAGGATAATTCTGCCCTATTTGTGCCAAGCTGGCCAGATGACAGAATGTTTGGATTTCACATATGTAGGCATTAACACCCCACAGCTGACACTCCATAGGCTAGCAGAAGGCACCTACATCTTCACAGTTAACTGACCTACATTTATATGTGTGTATAGACATTCACATGGGGGTTTGTGTGTATATATATATATAATTTTTTTTTTTTTCTACCTTTCACAAGAACCTTTGTGCTAAAATACATGATGAAATCACCACAGTACCTTCTCTGGCTGGTGGTGTCATGCTGTATAATGGATGTGACAGGACAACCTTATAAAACATAGATGGAAACTTCTTTTCTTTGTGAGAAAGGGAAAGCACTTATTTTCCCTGTAGGCAGCAACACAGCAGGCACTACAATACTTGAACTACTTACTAACTAGTGGGTTTCTGTAGAGTTAAATTGGAATATTGCTCATGTTTCCATTTCGCTGGCTTTCAGTCACCCTGATTGCACACCTCTATCCTCTGATTTTGCATCACAGATATGGCTGAGGAGTATGACAGCAAAAGTATTTTTTTTTCTCTGAAGATCACGTGAATCACAGCATTGGTAATCAGCTATCAGGATGTTTCACCTTCAGGTCACTAGATGACATTCAATTTAGGTTTTTCCCAGTCAGGGAAGGATGTGACTATGCATTTCTGGTTTATATGGGTGTGTTCTGAAAAAAATGTCACAGAAGACTGGACTGGCTGACAAAAATCCCACCAAAATCAGCTTGTCAAGGATTTTTGACATGTAGTAGGTGAAACCAGCACCCACTTAAGCAGGCTCCTAATTCAGGACTTGACTGAAAACTCCAGGGTGTAAAGCACATGCTTACACCTGAGAATTTGTTAAGGCACTTTTCTATGTTGAAGGCAGTAAATGTTCCTCATTACCCTGTTCATGTACTTACAGATATTTTTTTTCCAAGTATGCCTGTTAAGTTACTAATTTACTAAGGGTCCTGGCACCAAGAAAATAAAGTGCTTGCTTTAAACACAGGTTCACTCCGGACGGCTTCAGTTAAATGTGTGCCCTCTTTTTTTTTTCTACAAGGCAGGGAGTAATCCATCACTGCTTCAGCTAGCAGTTAACACTAATCACCTCCAATAAGTAACCCCCAAGAACATCCCTGATCTCCTCCCCTGGGCCAGGATGCATGGAGCTCAAGCCATAGGGGGAAGGATAGGATAGCCAGGAGGATGTTTGGTATATGCAAGATATTTTCCACAGTTCCTGCACCTTTTGAGTGGGGTAGTGAAAACTGTCAGCTGGGGTGTCAAACACGCACGCACACCTTGAAGATACTCTGTGGACACCAAGTGTTGTGGGTTTGGTTTTTTTTTTTTTTTTTTTTCAGGAAGTAAAGGGATTATAGAAACTAGGTTGAAAAGAGGTGAAGAAAACAAGCACTGAAGCCCATTTTACTGTGAACATGGTTTAAAAGAAAAGATTTGTATCTATCCGAGGTGTGCTGCTTTTTTAAGAATACAGATGCTCATCATGGATGGCTACCTTTCCAAAATGGTAGAGGAGTACCATTTGGGAGGTACACCCAAGATGCTCTGAATATTTGGGATGGTCATGAGTAAAATAAGATTCCAAGCTTACCTCCCCCCCTTCACCAAAAAATCCTCGGAAAATGTGAAAGTACTTTATTTTTTTACTCACAGACCCAAATGATGGGAAAAGAACATAGGTCAAATAGCAAGGTTACTCACATCCTGAAATCTGTCCCATGAAAAATGAGATTTGTACTCAGGCATTCACATGTGGATGTGCAGGATGGAAACCATGAATTTATTTCCTTTGCCAAGAAACTTGATTTAGGAAAGGAAGTAATTGCTGCTTAGCACTAAAGGTGGCCAGTGCCACTTTCCCATTGCTAAAACCCAAATATATCAGATAATTGATAAAACCCCATGCACTTGGTAGACAAAGAGGTGTCAGGAGGACAAAATGGAGATCTGCAAAATCATGAGTGGTGGCACGGAGACAGCCAGTGCGCATCTACTGCTCACTGTGTCTTCCCCGTAAGAAAAAAAAGGGCACCAGGTGAAGCTGGATGGGGCAGGTTTGAAGCCAAGGCACAGGTCTGCTGTAGAAATCCCTGTCTCAGGATGCTGTGGGTGCCAGAAGGTGATGGGGGTCCCAGGGGAGCCTGGGGACAGTCAGAGGGAGGGAATATTGTGAGGGTTACTACACAAACAGAAATTATGTCTGGTTCAGGAAGCCCCTGAGCCACAGATGGTTTTGAGGGTGTTTGCTAAGTTTTTGTGCGCTTTTCCTTCTCTCATCCTCATAACACCACTGATGTTTCCATTCATCAGAGAAGGGGTGCATGATTTTTGTCTGAATCATGTGTTACATTTGATCAAAATAACCTACAGTTTAGTGTCAGACTTGTCAAACTGTTCCACTCAAAAAACCCCAAACAACCACAAACCAACAACAAAAAAAAAACCCACCCCAAAGCAAATGTAAAACCTTGGAAAAAACAAGTTACATCAATATGCTTCTCTGTGACACTGCAGTCACAGAATACTTCAATCTTCCATTACAAAATCATTTTTGTTCTTGTTTAGAAATCTGCCTGCACAGTGTGGGAAGTGATACAGAGATTATTCAGCTCAAAGAGTTGTAACTGTCTGCAGAGAAAAATGCACCTCTAAGCTGTATAAATCCTTGGGGCAGTAAAGCCTTGGTTGCCCTCTGCTCTCCTTGCACAGGTGGAAGCACCTGATTTCTTTGGTTTAAAGCCAGCTCAGACATGTGCAGGAAGCACTCCACAGAGCAAGACAGAAACTAAATGCTATTTAGTTGTCCTCACTGGGAAAACGCATGTCCAGATCTGACAGCAGGCTAAGGCTTATGGAGCAGGTATCCAGAAGAACAAGATGGGAAAAAGAAAAAAAAATCCCCAACTTTTAACAAAAAAACCCAATGAGGACCTTGTGACCCTCTAGGAGATGAGCAGCATGATACCAGAGGGACTACCACCGGTAGTTTCAGTGAAAAGGTTCCCCATTGGATTCATCCTGCACACCAAGCAAGTGTCCAGCCCACCACGGAGGAATGGATGGAAGAGGATAAGCTTCTGTGTGTTGCAGCAATGCAAAAAAAATGCACTCAAAAATGTCCCATGTGGAGGAAAAATATAGTCTACTTCAAAGCAAGGAAAACAGTTACAAAGAATTGTCTTCAAAGAATCATGAGCATTTCTTCAGTGAGATGTTATTTTCTCTACTCTGCACAGTTGGCAGATATTATTCCTTGATTATTTAAAGCTCACAGATTTTTAGGGCAGCAAGTAAAGAAATAAACAAGCAAAAGAGCTGCTGACACCTCATTTTTCTGTTGCCAGTTCAGGGACATCCAGAACTCTGGGGGAAAAGGAGCATCTGGGTTCTGCTAACGATTTCAACCTCCAGTTAGCATAATCCTAAGAAATCACTCCTCATGGAAACTGAAAATTTCCTCAGAGTGGTAGTTTAAATGACCATCTTCACTGTGGTGATTTCACAGGTCTCAGCAGTGAAATCAAATCTGGAAATTTGTTTCCTCTTTTGTGGTTCGGCAGTAATGGTTCACAGGAAAGAAAATATTAAGAAAGACAGGAGGCTAATTATTCTCCCCTTCCCCCCACCTTTTTTTTTTTTCTCCCTACCTGCTTCATTCCAGTCTGGTGAATTCTTTTATTTTCTTGTTGTGTTTGAAGAGTAGGAAACTCTCCTGACAGCAACCATCCCTACCAGTTGCAACGATGCATCTCAGTACTGACAGCACTTTGCCAAATGTAGTTCTAAATGTTTTCTGCTGTTGTAAAAAGCATACAATATAAATCACAGCACCAGAAGAGGCAGGACACAGAACTGAAGTAGAGACACTGCTATGGCAGAATAAACATGCCTGGAAGGTTGGTGGCAGGATGCCTGCTCCTTTCGGATCATCAATGCCCACGTTCATTACCTGCTGCCAGTAGAAGGCAGCGGAGCCCATCGTCCTGCTAAGCGTATCAAGCTAGATCACCATATGCACTGGTATGACTGCTCGGTGAAAATCTTGTTGTTATGGGTAGCCACACAGCCCCTGTAATTGCAAGCTGGAGGCTTGTCAGGTCTCCTATTTTGTGCACCGGGAAATATGCGTTGTTTCAGATTACGGGAAATGACTCCTGCTGCAGCTCCTCTCCTACTCTGCTCCCAGCAGAACCAGGGTCCATTTCTGAGATCCATTTTCTCTGCAGTTACACTATCAACACACATCAATGAAGCTATTGGCTTTGCTCCCTTAGGCATTTTCCTGCAAGACCGTGTCCAACCCAGTCCCCTGAAACCTGTGGCCACCTGACTAAGCTTTGTTTCACTTAAATAGGAGCCAGGGACAATTTCTCTGTGTCTGTATACTGGAATTCAGCTTTCTGATCTTCATGAAATTGCACTCTGGGCTCCCATGTAGCATCTAAGAAACTGCCACCCTTTTTCACTCTACAGTCTCCCTGTGCAGGACACTTATGACCTAAAGCACAGATTCATGATTTTGAATGTCCTAAGTGCCTAGGACCTTGATGGCTCATCATACTGGACCCTCTCTATACCAGAACAAAGCAAACTGTATGCTGGAAAGTTCTAGGTGGGATGCACCTACAAGTCCTGCAGCAGGACTACAAGATGCTGCTGCAATGCTTTCCATGTACCTTCCACATACCAGCATATTTTATGACAAAGCTGTGGCCACTTCCATCACTCCAAGCAGATGGGTTATTTAGGAATGAACAGCAGGAGTTCCCAATTGCACAGGTACAGCAGACAAATGCCAGAGGTGAGCAGCTGGAACCCATCTAAAAGATAAGGGCTGAGTTTAGCTCTCTTCCTTATGCTTTCCACGGTTGTATGCACAGCAGGAAATAGGACACACTGGAGACTAGGCAAACAGCTAATGATCAGGTATGCCCTTCACCTCCTCTCTTGTGAAACTGGTTTAAACTGGAGATTGCTGTCACAAGGGTTGATTCCCATTAAATGGACGGCTTGCCACAGCACGCAATAAATGTCTTGACATGTTGGTTTTGGACACAGAATAGAATTAAATCACAAAGGCTGACACTGGTGAGGGAGTAAGCAGAAGTTATGGAAATGCTTTGTTTCTCATATATTGGACAGGCTCCTGCTAAGGGGAAGGCAGAGTCACCTGCAGAGAGCTGAACCCCAAGGATGAAGAAAGAAAATCCCCTCAGGCCAGCAATACATCTGCTTTCATTGCAGTCTTGCATCCCTTTTCTCTAATAGAGAGTGTTGGAGAAGTTAGTTGCTTATGTACAAGAACAAGGTGGTTTGAAAGAAAGAAAGAGTACAGCTCCCTGTAACCAACCAATAAAGGAGCAAACCGCTAAAGGAGAAAACATCTCTGGTCTGCAGTCCCCTTTCTTGCTGATTTTGTCACTTGCATGCAGAATAACAATTCTTGCTCAGATGGCGAAAATACACTAGCACAATTAATTTTCTCCATTTCATCTAACACTTAGGCTACCCTTGCATGATGTCAAAGGATGCATTTCTCCCATGCTGACCTGCTAAAGCAAACAGAGTAGCTCTGCATCCACGTGCACACTGCCCACAACTCAGGGTTCAAATAAGAGAACCGTAATAGTCATCCTGTGTGTTTGGGACACAAAAGGAGGAGTTCATCCACATGGAGCCCTGGAATATTAAATGCTGCTCAGGGCTTCCGAATATGAACATTTAATATGTCACAAGCTCACTGCCAAAGTCATACCTGAGACTGTGCAGGACAAAGCTGTCCAAGAGGACAAAGGATCCTCTCTGGTGAAGACAGCAATCCACTGAAGGGTTGCAACAAAAATTTCAGCTGTCCTGCACGCTTATAATTATAGCTCCCTGGTCACCAAATGCAACCACCATGATGTACACAGACAATGACTGCTCAATTAAAATCACCATGCATCTTAAACAATAAATAAAAGGATGGCACTGCTCCCAGAATAGCAGCTCTTGAAGAAAAGTGATGATCGCGGGAAGGAATTTCCTTTTGAAAAACTCCCTCATTAGCATTTTTGAAAGGAGACACGATGGCAAATGTCTCATTGAGACGATGAAGTAAAATTCTTTTAGGAGAAAACATGGGTCCTCTCATATCCTACGGGGAAATTCCCACTTTGATGGAGCAGTCATCCCCATTTTGATGCAACTGAGATTTTACCTGCAATATCCTTCTTCCACTGAATGTTACTGGGTCACTGGAAGCAGTGTTTCAGGTTTAACAAAACCCATGTGCATTTTTGACTGGGTCACTACCATAATAAATCCTTGGAGTACAAAAAGGTTTAATTGACTTTCCCCCTTTCCTCCCAAGTTTGAAGTGAAACTGAACATGGGCTGAGACCCACACATGCTGCTTTCCTTTGGTTGCCACATTTTCCTATGTATTTACAATTTCATCAAGGGTGAAGGGCTCTTAAGTAGCTGCTGAGAGGTGACCAGGGTCATTGGCATTTGAGTATCTTTTCTGGGAGATGCGACAGTGAATCAAACAGTTGTCCTATGAATGCCAAATTTCCACCCCTTATTAACTTCACATCAGCATTTCTTCTAAAACTTCCAAGTTTTTACACTAGCCCTGAAAATGGGTAAGAGCTCAGGGCCACCAGAGTCCTGTAGCAACCTTGTCTACTGCATCAATTATTTCTGGAAAGTGCTCAAAATACTGCACAGAGCACATTAGTATACATCATGAAACAGATTTATCCATTATTCTGGATAATCCTTAATAACAGTCATAAATGAAAGGCAGCTGAACTTCATTACCTAGTGTCTACTATAGCTAACCTCCGAGGTCATACATATAGATTCCTAGCACTGACCTTGTTCTACTGCAGCCTGAAACAGATGAAAATTCAGTGTTTTTATCTAGCTAATTATTTTTCTTGCTAAAAATAAGGTGGAATTTTCTAGATAATGTTGCATAGAACAAATTCTGAAAGTTGTTCTATTTTCTCTAGCAAATCAGAAAAATTCTGAAGGAAGCTACTTTTAATCAACCATTTTTCTTAAAAATATATTTTGGTTAAAGAATATTACGCAGACTTTGATCTAAGTTTTCATTCATAAAAAAATACACGTTTTCTTTAGGCTGAGTAGACTATTTGTAGAAAACCAGTTCATAAACTCTCCCTACTCTTATGTTGCCACTAATTGGCCGTGGTTTAAATCCATGCTGTTCAATGTACACCCTTTCAGTCTTTGCTGCTGAAAAGGGGAAAGTCAGGATTTGGCTGGTATGGGCTTAATTTAATCACATTTCCACAGCTCCAAAGAAAAGCACGTGTCTCTTTTTTACCCTCATGCCTCATACACTCCTTAAATATCTCTTCATGCTGCCAAACAGGATGTTGTAAACCTTGGGGAAACGTCTCTGATTGCAGCAAGATGCTGAATGTGCAGAAAAACACCTATATAAGCTGATCTTGACCTACAAAGCAGGTGCTGATCATAACATTATGACAACCATTAAGGAATTTCTAACTCTTGCATTAAAAAATGAACACTAAATCACTTAAAATAGTCAAGTCACCAAGATGAAGCTGTGATTCCTTATGTTGGTTTCCCCCTAAGCAAGTGCCTGGTGAGGATCTTTACACATTATTTTTCACTTGGTGAGAATTTAGGTTGGAATCACCAAGACTGTGATTTCAGCAGAGTTTGTTTTCCCTCTTTATTCAGTTTATTTGCACATATGACAAACCTTACTTCAAGCAACTTAAACTTCCCCGAAGCACAGAATATTAAGTGGGAAGAAGAAATGGGATTTTCTGTGGTGGAAAGGGAATAAACTGGTCTGGCTGGTCAGCATGGAGCAATGGCCAAGACCTGTAGGGATGACACTGGCACTAATTCTGGTACTTGAACCACATTCAGCTTTTTGCTTGTTATTTTCAAAGTAAGGGTAGAAAAGACACAAATGAAGGAACTAATACATAGAACTGGGCTTTGTGTTTTAATCCTTACAGTCTGGCTGGGTTAGCTACTTATTTCAAAGTCTCAGTGCCTCACATCAAAATGTTTTTACGGAGGCTTCCTCCCTTCGCTTGTGAGCGTGGTAACATGCCTGCTGATGCCGCGGCTTTCGGCGCTGACCGGCGTAGCACCACGCTGATCTCCCGGTGTCGCAGGGATGTGCTCAGCAGTACAGGGCTCCTCTGCTGCTGAAAAGCGTTTCTTGTCATTTGCGAGATAAAGTTATTAGCTCAAACCCCTTTCTTTAAGCTTTTGTCTCACATTGGTTGTGAGCTAAGGATATTCACGTTGTCTGATGCTTGGGGATCTGCTGACATAAGTTGTAGCTGCTGATGTGTTTTGAGTCCTAACTTCTACATTCAGGAAGGGAAAGACTGCCTTGTTTTACACTGAAAAGAAAGGAGAGAAACCTTCCTACAAGCACGGGGGGATGCTATCAAGACTGTGAGACTTGCCACCTTCCAACTGCCAGCTTTCTTTCAAACCGGTGATGAGATGATACACCATTTCAAAAATGACTGTTCTGGCTAGGTTTCCCTTTCTTTCTGAAGAGGCTGTAAGGGGTGCGGTTGCTTTTCGACCAGCCTTGCAGATCCCATACATTTGCACCTTGTGAAGACCCGCACATGCCTGAGAGGGCACCAATGCCACTCTTCAGTTAGGGAGAAACTCCCTGCTGAGTCCCAGGGCCCGATGGGGCTGCTGGACATGCCATCCCTGCCTCCTCTCCAGTTCATCAGGGGAGTCACATTACTCCAACATGATACCATAGAGAGACCAGAGACCATAAATGATGAACACAGTCGTGACTGAGAGGGTGGATGCGGCTATGTGCTTTGCAAGAAAGCCTGCTCAGTGTGTGATCAAGGTATGCTAAAAATCCTACCCAGCCTTGGCCTTGGCATCTTGCCTATGCAACACATAAAAGAACTGGCTTCATCTCCAACCAGCTCACTTCTGGAAAGCTTATTTAATCTGACAGGTGTAGGATCACATGCCTCAACACTGAACCTTAGCAGTATGTGGTAGGTATTACTGCTATGTCATTCCTTTAGGTCAGGCATCCCAACACTTTCTTCATGAATAGGAACAGCTGGGACATTACAGTACAGATTGCATAACAAATTCATCTGCCAGCCTTCTCCCTGCACCATGAAAGGCAGAGACCACCCTGGTCCCAGCAACACGAACAGACGCACAGCAGCTTCCCTCCAGCGTGTTGCCTTAAGTAAGGAGGAACGGGTAAGCACATGAAGCCTGCAGTGCATGCCCGCTTGGCTCTCCAGCGTGGGGGTGGCTGCAGATCTTCCAGGCAGGGTGCTCACAGCTGCAGGTCACGGTGGCTTCGGGCAGGACGCAGAGGAGTGCACAGTGTCAGTCTGCTGCACCAAGGGGGGAGACCCGGGGCGGTGCAACGAGAAAACACGGTCTGGATCTGACTGCTTTGATGCTTGGCTCCAGAATCCATATGTGTTTATAAATGGGCAAATTTCAGCTGTGCTGCTGAAGGTTCCAAACCCCCTTCAGAAAACTGCCTGCATTTCTCTGTGATTTGCATCCCTGCTGTGAGATGTATCTGGGAATTCACATCTTCAAGGTCATCTCAGTGACCCATATGACTACTGCGTGTTTTGTGCAGCTTTGTCTGCTGAGGTGCTCAGGAAGGGGGTTGAAGCAAAAAAGCTTGTACAGCTTAGATGAATTTCACACTTAGCTGACACACCTGACAGGTTTATAAAACTGTGAACCATTTGAATGGCTTATTAAACAGCAAACAGTGTGAAAAGAACCCAAAACAACAATCATGCAGATACCAGAAGAAGCTTCAGGGATGAATGTTGATTCTTCCCATCTCCTCCAGCCAGACCAACGCAGACTCTTCCCTTGAACCCCAACAAGATGCCACAGGGGTGCTGTTTAACTGCTCCTGTGCAACTCCTCTGTCTTTGCCTGCACCTTCTGAAGACCTCTGCCCTCAGAAGGTCTTATTATTCTATAGCCTCAGATTTCAAAATAGCTTCCCTCCTCCTTCCATGGGCATTTCTGTCAGTATTGCTCTTCTGTTAGCTTGAAAATGCATCTCTGCAGCAATTCATCCCAGGAAGCTGAAGAAGGGAGAGGATGCAAATGCATCTGGATCCCCTCGCAAAATTCATATTCTTTCTTCCTCCTATCTTTACTCCATCCTGACATACAAGACACACTATTTTGCACACCTAAGCTTCCTCAGAGAAGGTCAAATCCTTCTCTGCGGCTGCCCCAGGAAGCTTATCACCCTTCCTTCAGGCTTTTACAGAATCATAGAATGGTTTGGGTTGGAAGGAACCTTAAAGACCATCTAGTGCCAACCTCCTGCCATGGGCAGGGACACCCTCCACTAGACCAGGTTGCCCAAAGCCCCATCAAACCTGGTCTTGAACACTTCCAGGGATGGGGCTGCCACAGCTTCTCTGGGCAACCTGTGCCAGTGCCTCATCACCCTCACAGTGAAGAATGTCTTCCTAACATCTGATCTAAATCTACCCTCTGTCAGTTTATCTTAAGATGGGTACCTTAGTCACCTCCAGGGATTTAGGCAACAAAAAAATCAGTGAATAGTCATCATGTGCTGCTCTCTTCAACCTGTTGCTCTTCACATCCCTGTAGAAGGGAAGGACCTGTTTTCATTCAGGTCTGTATGAAATGTATATTTCTCTTTGCTCAGCTCCTGGACTAAGGTGCAAAATACAGCTGGTGGGCAGGTTGCAGTATTCTATGTGGTTCCTACATTCTGATCTCCTGCAGGAGCCTGTAGAAGAAGTGAAAATTTGATCTGCCAAGCTGGCTACACTGTTGAAGCCAGCACAGCAGAGCAGCAGGCTCCGAGGAGCCTACCCCACCACATCTCCTTGCAGCCTGTCTTCAGCCTGAAGGACATCCACAAGGGAGATCTCTGACCTTTTAAATGGAAAGACCTTAAGAAACATGTCAAAAAGCAAAGATGTTGCAGAATGTTGACCAAGAGAGAAGGAAAGCATCACGTAAATTCAAGCACCTGCCTCTCATACCCTGGTGTAAGGTCACTTTGTCACTGAATTCAACACAATATTCGCTCCATGC
Source organism: Aramus guarauna (assembly GCA_013400195.1). NCBI lineage: Eukaryota > Metazoa > Chordata > Aves > Gruiformes > Aramidae > Aramus > Aramus guarauna. The sequence continues at coordinate 440,401 of VXBL01007743.1, forward strand.
TAGCGCTAAACTAAATTAACCAGCATCACGTATGCATATTCCCTGCATTTAACAGGATGGTGATAAATTTGGAGAGCAAAAGCTACCTTGCTTTACAAACTACATTCAATGGGGTCAGTCCTTGGCGGCCAGGTTGCTCCGCAGCTTCTGAGGCAATGCTGGCTTTGCCTTAGCAGAGCTGGCTCTGCTGGCTTATAGAGCAGAGATATGTAATTTCTGGGCATGTTACTGGTAAATCTCCGCAGAGATACTCTATTACATTGGTACAGTGCTCATATTGTCTCTTTTTTCAGCTAGAGGAAAAGGAAAAAGGAGAGAGGTAGAGGGACAATAACAGCTCCCCGCCTACCTAATGGGGACATTTTTGCCACAGTGAGGTGAGAATCAAACTTTATTTATTTCAAACTAAGCTAAAACCAGCTTTGCTGAGAAACACTCTATGTTTTTAAATTCTTCATGTTTTCAAAAAAACTGCTGGCTCTCCACTGAACTACTTACATCTTCCACACAAAGCTAATTACAGTTTGATGGCTGTGTCACAACCTGAAAAGCTAGGTCATTGCAGAGCCCAGATGGGACACAATTACAGGCTTGGGCATGATGCTGCACACAACCAACTTGCATGTCTTTGCAGAGACCTGCAGGAGGAGATGTAAAACCGGCACCCATGGACCACCAAGGAAAGACATAGCCAACGCTTTGCCAGGGATGACAGGAGAGTCTGGGAGAAGTGCTGGGAATTTATTTCCAGTCACAGAAGAGGAGATGAAAAATGCCCCTCCTCTGGGCATTAGCACTTGTATGATACACAATTCAGTTATCCCTCACAATGGAGAAATCTGGGGGAGGTTTTTCAAGGAGGTCATAGGCAGGAGCTGCTGAGCTCTGTAGGAAAGCCAGTTCCCACAGCTGAAGTCAGCATCATACTTGGCTGCAAGTCTCCACACAAGGAGGGGACCAAATAGTTCAAATGAGGAGAGGACTTAGAGGCCTTGGTAAGGTCAGGTTAGGAAGATATTTTAGGTTTTGTTCATACAGAGTTTGGCAAACCAGGCTTGGGCTGCAGACAGTGTGTACAGTGTAAAAACATTCACTTTTTGTAAGGTCGTTTAAAAAGAGTAAACTACTTCCATCCTCAACCACTCCTGCTGCTCACTGCTGTTTCTTTGGCGGCCTCTCTGGATCTCTAAATCCATAGCAGAGACAGCACTATGCACGCTCTCTTGATTGGGCTTCTAACCGCTGTGCCAACAGAGACAGGAAACTTTACGTAGTCTGCAAGACCCTCATGGCAGATCCAGTCTCTCTGTTCTATATTTGTACAAAATCTAACATACAGAGGTATTAGTTCTTGCTTGGGGTCATTATATTGCGACAGCAATAGTCTCCAAGCCAGACCTAACCACTGTGCACAAGAGATCCGTGCATACTAAATGGATTCCCAAATCCTGAGCCCAGATGAATCAAAACCTGGCATTTTGTGATTTTTTGTGGCTCAGATCCTTGGACAGGTGTCTTGCAGAGATGTAGCATTGTGTTCCTCCAGCAAGAAACAACCAGAATGTACCCGAGCTTTTCCTCCTGTCACATTTCAGTGTGTGCGTACAAGCACAGTGGAAGCTCAAGAAAGAGCACACAGTGTTTGTCATTAAACCCTAACTATATTCAGCAGAGCTCTAGATGGGTAAGGATGAAATCAGGATGTCTCTAGCTGTCAGGGGAAAAGGTTCCTGAGATGGGAGAACTGCTTTTCCACAAAGACCTGCTCAGGACTTATAACTTGTTTATATGAATGAAGCTTTTACCCATTGAAGGACACTAGTTTGACACCCCATCAAGCTCTAAGTAATAGAATAACTGGTAAAGAAAACAGTAGTATTTTAAGTATATCATCACAGGAATTTTCAAATGGCTTCATCCATTGTCTTTAATATAAACAGAACGATGTCACTGTTTGCACTTCTGCAGTGCACGCTCTTCCAGGGCAACAGAATAAACTTTACAGACTACATCACTGATCTGGCAAGCATCTGCCACCTGTACCACTGAAATCATCTGCGATCCACTTTTGACAAGGGTCAGCTTGCTTGCAAAATCACCCCCCTGCAGCGCCTAGAAATAATAGATTTTTCACATCTGCAGACTACAGTCACAGCAACTAAAATGTTAAAAATTACTAGCTACATACCACAAAGAAAAGAGCGTGCAGGACGAAGCTGTTACAGCAAGCTGCATTTTGCTTAACGGAGCACGCGCACTGCCACCAAAATCAGATCATGGCAAGACTGCTAGTAGTGACGCTTCTGAATTGCAAGCTTCTGTTCCTGAATTGCTGGGAGTTTCCTAGGTATCCCTCCACTCAAGAAAGGACATATTTACAGACGTGCTCCAGCACCAAGACAGTTCACGATGAGTTCACTGCTGAGCAGGTTGCTCTGCAAGGTGAATGATGCAGCCTGAAGGCGAGGTGCTATTGATCAGTTCAAGCCACTCTATCTGTGCTTTCCACAGTTCCCTGAAAATCAAATGTACAAAACTCCCTGTTGCCAAGAAGGGATGGGGAAAGGGAGACCTACCTCTCCTTTTTGCCAGCAGGCAGCTTACAAGATGGAGTCCCATGAGCATGGATGGGGGAAGGGGTGTGCTGGTAAAAATCATTACGATCACAAGTTTTTTTACAATATTTATGCCTGAAGCGGCAAAATTGCTGGATTCCATTAGATAAGAAATTGTTTCATCTGCAAGTGTCCATACTTTCTCAGTCTGGGATTGGTGGAAAAAAAAAGACCTGACTCCTTGCCCTCCTCCAAAAAACCCAAACTCAAACCTTCTTCATTCTGGATTTTGCTAGTGAAAACAAAACGTACATCAGGTAGGTAGGGGGGCCCAAGAGAACTGGTCAATATTCAAACACCCCTTCCTCCAAGCTCAGGATCAGTGCATCCCTGTGAGAAATCAAGCAAAGGAGGCAGGAGACTTGCACGGATGAGCAAGGAGCTGCTGGAAAAACTCAAAGGGAAGAAGGAAGTTTACAGAATGTGGAAGAAGGGAACGGCCACTTGGGAGGAATACAGGAGTGTATGCAGGGATGCAACAAAGAAGGCTAAGGCCCACTTGGAATTAAATCTGGCAAGGGATGTCAAGGACAA
>VXBL01007743.1:443887-465901 GCA_013400195.1 Aramus guarauna
AGTACTGGGTCCGGTCTTGTTCAACATATTCATCAATGACCTGGACGAGGAGACAGGGTGTACGCTCAACAAGTTTGCTGATGATTCTAAACTGGAGGGAGTGGCCAACACACCAGAAGGCTGTGCTGCCATTCAGCGAGTCCTGGACAGGGTGGAGAGTTGCATGGAGAGGAACCTAATGAAGTTCAGCAAGGGCAAGCGTAGGGTCCTGCATCTAGGGAAGAACAACCCCAGGCACCAGTACAGATTAGGGGCTGACCCTACTGGGAACCAGCTCTGCAGAGAAGGACCTGGGAGTCCTGGTGGACAACAAGCTCTCCATGACCAGCAGTGTGCCCTCGTGACCAAGAACGCCAATGGTGTCCTGGGGTGCATGAAGAAGAGCGTGGCCAGCAGGTTGAGGGAGGTTATCCTCCCCCTCTACTCTGCTCTGGTGAGGCCACATCTGGAATATTGTGTCCAGTTCTGGACTCCCCAGTTCAAGAAACACATGGAACTACCGGAGAGAGTCCAGCGGAGGGCTACAAAGATGATTAGGGGACTGGAGCATCTCTTGCATGAGGAAAGGCTGAGAGAGCTGGGGCTGGTTAGCCCAGAGAAGACTGAGAGGGGATCTTATCAATGCTTATATATACCTAAAGGGTGGATGTCAAGAGGAAGGGGCCAGACTCTTCTCAGTGGTGCCCAGTGACAAGACAAGAGGCAATGGGCACAAACTAGAACACGGGAAGTTCCATCTGCGTGTGAGGAAAAACTTCTTCACGTTGAGTGTGACAGAGCACTGGAACAGGCTGCCCGGAGAGGTTGTGGAGTCTCCTTCTCTGGAGATATTCAAAACCTGCCTGGATGTGGTCCCGTGCAACCTGCTCTAGGTGATCCTGCTCTAGCAGTGTGGTTGGACCAGATGATCTCTAGAGATCCCTTCCAACCCCTACCATTCTATGATTCTGTGATCACATTCCCCTGACTACTGTTATGTAGGACAAAACACAATTTCTAATTTAGGCTACTTACTAAACATCACCTGAAAGGAGAGCCTGGAGAGAGCAAGAATTTTGAGTTTACTTTTGCCAGGTGGTAGAAAAGCTGTAAGCATCACAATATCTAGGAGCTCCTCCTGGAAATATCTCCACACAAAATTTGGCTTGTGCTTCTGCTCTGGAGGAAAGAAAAGTAATTTAAATAAACCTTTTCCTGCTTACCTTTTTGGTGAGCAAAAGCACTCAAAACCACCATTGACCACAAAGGAACAGAGCACCTTTGTGGAAAGAAGGAAAAAAATTGTGAACAACAGAATAGAAGGTACACATTGCAGAAAGATTTTCAACCAAAGGTTAGGAAAACATTGCTCTCTCACCAGATGCCTTCAGGTCTGAGATCTGCTCTGCTCTGTACTGTGGTAAGCATCAGCTCAGCATCCCTATTGAAAAGAGCAATACCTTTCCTAGAACATTTCTTTGGGTCCAAGCAATCCTACACAACCACACATGCTGCCTTACAGGACCTCTTCCTCCAAAACATGTTAAACATGGTTCTCATGGTCCTTGCTTGTGAAATAAAGATAATTATTTAGCATAACTCTTCAAAGCACATACTCACTCAATCATTTGACTGTAACAGCTATGCAGAAAAGTTATGGGCAGCTGGAACAGAACAGCATCTTGGTTGCCACCCACAGAATATATAAGTTGCTCCCCATAATCTACCCTTTTTCTTCAGGTACTTCTACTTCAATGGCAGAAAGCCAAGGGAGAATCCAAAGCAATGCAACACAACACTTTATTACTGGCTCCTTTGCCTAGTCTTCTAGGCATGAATTACAGGAGATTATTCTTGCACAGTGACTAGTAGCAACAGCTGGACCCCAGGTCGCTCACCCGGAGCAGGAGTATCTCCCATAGCACAACTGTTCATTTAGCTCTAGATGATACCTTGCTAGGCTGTCGTGACACTGAAGGTAAGGGAAAGCACTTGAGGGCTCTTCTGCTTTTTTTGTACAAGGTGTTCATACCTTGGAAAGTTGCACAAGGTGAGAAAAGCTGCTGGGAAACATGCTCAACTCTTTTCATCACACAGCAGCATGGCTGCAGGGAAATACTCTGAGGTATCAACAGTGCAGAGAATTTGAGCTCTCAAGGGGAATCAGTGGGAGCATTTGAGCTCCTAAAATAGGAAACTTAAAAGAAATTCTGATTCCTGGAGCCATGATTTATTTTCTGGTCTGCCTTTGGAGCTGCACAATGTTTCACTGTTCTTTGCAGATAAGGTTGTGTTTCATCTTTAACAAATATAATACATGCGTAAAAGCAACAAGCATAATTCCTTCCGAGTCCCTCCCCACATTATATTCTTTAGGAGTCAATGTAGTTAACTAGGTTGGAGTGTAAAATGATGATCCATAAAGTCTGCTTCCTGCTGTTGGTTTAGCACTTCCGCTATTTTTAGCACTCTTCTGAGAACTGGAAATATGTTTTGATAAAGATACCATCTTCTAGGCAGGGACACAAATAGTGAATCAGTCTATTCATATTAATGTCACGAGAATCATCACATCCAAGCCAGCGCAGGGCAAAGTTCTTTGCAATGCATGTTTGCTGTTTGTTATCAACAATTTATTCTGTTTGTGTGAGATAATGAAGGGATCTGGCTAGACTCTGAGGCTGTACGTATCCTCACTTTAATCCCATTGGCAGGGTTTATGCCTCAGGTCTGTACTTTACTAGAAGATGACTGTTTGTTTTCTTGTAGCTAGCTATGGTCAGAGCAGGGTAGTCTATAGATCATGTGGCTCACGTTCCTCCTGGAAGGCATTTTGTGAGCTGCAATTTTCAGCAGCCATCTTGAAGACTGATTCAAAACTTTCACAGGCAAAAAATCCTGGTGCTGCTCTGCTCAGCATAATAGATACCTACTTTGTGTTAAGTCTTTTGTGTGTAAGGTCCTTCAAGTTTTGGAAACTGTAAGGTGGAGGATATAAAAGCACTTTCAAGAGCAAAAACTTCTGTATAGATAAAAAAGACTGGCAAATAAGCTTGGTTTACAAACATCTATTCTATGGCTCACATCTCAAACCACTATTTTTCCTGAGCCTACCCCTCCTCCTAGTATTCATACAACCCCCTGTCCTCATAAAGCTTACAAACAGAAGCAAAATTCCAATGGACAAGCACACATTGTCCTTGAAGAAGAGCATGTAAGAACAGCAAATGAAGAACTAACCAAGACATGGCAAATTTCTCAGCACATGTCAATTTTCCCAATGGCCCACACTATAATTCCTTTACGTAGAATCACAGAATCACAGATTGATAGGGGTTGGAAGGAACCTCTGGAGATCATCTAGTCCAACCACACTGCTAGAGCAGGATCACCTAGAGCAGGTTGCACGGGACCACATCCAGGCAGGTTTTGAATATCTCCAGAGAAGGAGACTCCACAACCTCTCCGGGCAGCCTGTTCCAGTGCTCTGTCACACTCAACGTGAAGAAGTTTTTCCTCACACGCAGATGGAACTTCCCGTGTTCTAGTTTGTGCCCATTGCCCCTTGTCTTGTCACTGGGCACCACTGAGAAGAGTTTGGGCCCTTCCTCTAGACATCCTCTAGACCCTTTAGATATATGTAAGTATTGATGAGATCCCTTCTCAGTCTTCTCCTCTCTGGGCTAACCAGTCCCAGCTCTCTCAGCCTTTCCTCATGCAAGAGATGCTCCAGTCCCCTCATCATACTCGTAGCCTTACTTACATTGAAATTAATTTTTGGTATTTGTCTGAACAATGCAACTCAGTGCAAGGGTTCTTGCCTTATATATATATATAGCCTGAAGTTTACTGCTTCCTTTTCCCTTACCTGAATAAGGTCTTGTCTGGTTGGTTTGGGTTTTGTTTGTTTGTTTGCTTGTTTTCCGCCAGTGGTATCAGCTGGCCCAATAAACTTTGCCTTGTTTCCTTCTGACATGTGGATGCATATAAATGTGTTCCTGAACAGATACATAGAAGGTGCCAGAAAAGTACTTTTGCTAAATTGCAGAATTACTGTCCACATATAAGACACTGCAGTATCAGCTTTTTTCCATTTTCATATGAGCAGAATTACTCCCTTAATCTGCTTTAAATGCTGAGAAGAATAACTAACAGTCTGCAACACCAGACAACTGTGCTGACTTCTGAGTACCCACCTTCATTCAGAGAGCACCAAACTGCAACTAAACACAGCCAAGGACTGAACTCCTGTGCTCGTAGCGCTTAATAATAAAAAAGGGACCTCTCAAAAATTCAAAGCTTTCACCTTTTTGAGCATGTATTTTCAGCATGGCCCTACTATGGCTGAAAATGCAACACATTAGTGTTGCCTGGGGACACTGAAGTACCCTATGGCATTCTTTATGGGCCACTGGATGGCACTAGCATCCAAAATATCACTGCCAGCCCAGCATTTGTTAGGCCAAGAAACAAAAAACTTGGCTCTTAAAAAACCACTCAAACCAGCAGCCCCTTGGCAGCCTGCAACACTACTTTCATGTCTGCCAAAATTGTAGAGGTCAGAGGAACAGTGACCTAAACCACTGTAAAATATGTCACTCCATTGTTTACCATAGCTGCACACCAGGAATTTGGGCTGCACCAAATCTCTTTTGGGATTTGTGACCATAATGCTCTACTTGAAAAGTCATTTAAGAAATGGATTAATTCTGCAATTTGTTGGATGAATGCAACTCCCTATGCATTGGGCTTGGGGACCAGAAAATAGTATGTCATTATCTTCTTTTGATCTATGCATTAGAAATAGTCCACCTGTTCCTGCTATATTAGTACCTGCATCAAACCCTGTGGGTTTTTTGTAAGCAAAGATGACATTGCAATGTGGGGGAAATTATGCCAGACTATAGTGAGAGCAGCAGCCTGCTGCTACCCGTGCTCCAAACGGTGATGATGGAGATGGTTACACCAAACCTTCTCACTAGCATTTGAAGGCTCTATACTTTCATTTCAGTAGCTTGTCTTAGAAAAGGTGCTTGTTGTCAGATTCAGCCCTGTCCTTGATTTAGGGATAAAATGAGAAATGTGGTTTGGTTTTTTCCCCCCTGCAATAATGGAGATACCCTGGAGATGCTAGAACTGGGACATCTCTCTCGAATGATCGACGCAGCATCTCTAGGTAGCTAGTGGAAATGATTTTAAATGTGGAGTCTGCAGAGCAGTTGTGGTTGACCGGCAAACTCGCTTCATTACGTCAACAGCTCAGGACCTCTGCCAAGTGCTTAAAGCTCTTGGAGAAATCCATTCTTTCCAATCAAACTGCATCCAGGGCAGCAACGCACCACTCTTTTGTACCCACTCAACAGGAGTAATTTTTCACTTCACTGCATATGACAAATAGGGAAAGCTGTCTCACATTTAATATTTTTAAGATTGATGCTAAGTCCCAGTGAACGGCACATTTCAAAGTGTGAACCTGTCTTTCAGCAACTACTTTGCCTGTAAAGAGCCAAAAGTAGGGGGAGAAGGAGAAGGAAGGAAGGGTGAAATAAAAGATGGTAAATAACAGTTGAAGTAGACAAAAGGGCTCTGTTTCTGAGTGCAAATGAAGCACAGCTGGTTTACAGCTGCACTGTATTTCACTAGAAGGTAGGGTACTGGGGAAATGCACTAATACTTTTGTTACCATCAGGATGGTACAACAGACTAGATGGACTGAATGGCCATTTTCTCCAATACCCATAAAAATGATAATAAAAAATCCATTAGTTCCCCGCAGCCTTGTGTGTCCTGAGAGAGGCTGTCACACAGAAGACGGCAGGCAGACGGCTGCTTTGCTTTCAAGGGATGCACAGGTGAAAGGCTTGGAGGAACACCTCAAAACCTGATTTTGAGGACTGACCAGAAGGGATTTGGAAGCAAAGATGAGGCTATTAAAGCCTGCTGTAAAGTAAGCTGGAACTAATGGCAAGCTTCTCCTTGACTTCAGTGGGCTTGAGACCAGTTTTCCTGTCATTTTCTTGAGCTCATGACAGCAAAGCCTAGCTCTCTACCTTTTTTCATCTCCACCTCCTTCCCTTCCCACCTCATGAATAATTGCATGAGCCTCCCAAAGGCTGCACACCGATTTCATCCTCGCCCCTCTCTCGGCCCACACATTCGTGTCAGTGCCTCTAATAATCAGAATTCACTGGGACAAGATGTGGCGATTATGTGTTCAAAAGCTTTTAACAACACGTACTCTGCTGTTTGTCTGCCCCACTTAAGAAAGCTCTTGTGCATCTGTGTGAGTCCCTCTGCCCTCCCTGAGATAGCTGCCTAGCTGCTGCTCGAAATGGAGCCGTGGTCTATGGATTGCAGTGGCACCAAACCTGAAAGCAAGCTCCCGATGCACATGATTTGTTGTCTGAGATGTCAGATGAAAAATGATAATATTTATTGAACAGTAACTACTCCCGAGGCACAAAAATATTCTGCAACAGAAGCAGCAGAGGATTTAAAACTTTTGAGTCAGGATGAAGTCTGGAAACTCCTCTTGTGAGCTATTTAGCCTTTAGCACTATTCCTGATGTGATACAGTAGTCTCTCTCTAACTGGGCTCATGTAAGACAAATTCTACCAGCTATAAAAAGCTTCAAAAAGTGCAGCTATGAAACCCAAGAATGTAATTTTTTTCCCACCAGGAGTACATCACGAGCCACTCTGAGTGCGGATGTCAACAGCTCCTTTGTTGCATTCCTCCCAGAAGACTCAAAGCTGGGAAAAGTCAAAAGCACCAGCTTCCTCCTTCTGAAGTTGTGCAAGAGCCTTTGAGGTTTCACTATTAGCAGCCTCCTTTTGCAAACTGTTTATTCCAAGGAACATTCATTCCCCACGTTAAGGTCAACCAGGGGTTTGCTTAAGGCAGCTGAGCCATTCCCATCTCTGCTGGGAGGGCCCGGAGGGAGACGCGACTTTGGGATCCTTGTCCCAGGCATGTGCTGGAGATGCGGCACAAACCCAAAATCTGACTCAGAGCTTTGTAGTGCCAAGGGAAGCTCGTATTTGACTCCAAAGATAAGCAACTGCTTTCTGATCCTTTCCAAAGGCAGGATAGGCATCTCAATGCCCCACTAAGCTCATTTGGGAAATATATGGTTTATCTTCCGACAGGAAGAAGTTACACATGAGCTTACAAGTACATACTTAAAAGATGAACTCGAAGGCTTTTTCCTCTGTGCCTTTCACACCACTGTTGCTGGGTGTGCAGCACAACATGTGATAACAAAACTTTGCAGGTAGGGCTTGTGATTTCCACAACAGACAGGCTTGGAGACTTCCCTGAAAACAGAACTTTTAAACTAAATAAAGTGATTCTGGAATAATAAAACATTCATTTATTTTCAGTTGCTTCACAAATGAAAACATATAATGAGATTTCTTTAACGTAATTTCTCTATGGCTAGGAATTTAACTGACACAGAGCTGGAGGTTTCTGCGTGAGGGGAATGTATGGACAATATAGAAATATAGATAGTGATGTTAGGGATAATCATCTGGAAGCAGAAAGGCTTGAACTACCCTGCAGGCTGAAAAAAACAAGTTTTTGCAGGGATATCATGCAAAGAAGCTGCCTAACACCTACCTGTGCACGACACATGTCTCTATAGATAATGATAAACACAGGCCAAACAAACTGGCCTGTGGGTGACATGCAGCCCACAAACCCAATTTTGTGTTTCATCATATGGTACTTGCACAGCAGGGAAATTAGCTGTGTGGCCATCTTACGAGATCGACTGACAACGAAGAGCTATTAATGACCACACAGTACGACTCAAGTGGGGGCCACTGTAGGAATTAAAAATTAACATTTTTACCTTTAAGCTATTCCACAAACCCTGTTTGCATTTAATATTGTCACAATGTCTAATCAAATATTAATCAGAACTAAAGAAATTATTTTTTTTTACTAGTAAAATATTTCATCTGATTAAAAGTAAAGATGAGCTTTTACTCTTTCGATAAAGTTTTTCATTTTTATTTGTGAAAAGACATGTCAGAATCCTTGAAATCCTGTGGAGCGAGAGGAATGCTTGCCCTCTTACCATGTCTAGTCACCAGACCACACATTTTAGTTCAAGAACGCACATAAATTATACAGCCCTTTCCTGCAGCTGCACAGAATAATAAAAGGAGCTGCAAAGAATAATTTATTCACTTTTTCAGGGATTCTCAGAAAGGACAAATAGCACTAATTTTTTCCCACCCAATTAGAAAACCTTGTCTTCTACACATTCTTCCTTTACAGAAACATCTCCTTTCTCCATTTTCTGATGGATCACTTGGCTGTTTGCACATTCCTAAAAAAGATTTTCTTGTGGTGGCTTCTAAAACCCAGTCAGCCAGCTGTGAATGGAAGTGATTTAACTGGATCATCACAAAAAGAAACAATCTCAAACAGTCACATTCACTGAAGTGTATGTTGCATGTTCCATCCTTTCATGCTCTGCTGTGCCTCAGCCTCCAACACGTCCCAGAGCTGCAAGTGGACCTGAAGTATCTTCTGAGGACCAGTTCTCAGTGTGTACATTGGGACAGCACGCCATGATTGCACGTCCTTGCAACACCTCTGCACTCGGCACTTATAACTTGGCAAAACTCTTTGCTATTTGCAGAAATGCTATGCTGGGCATAACAGCAAATACTAGTATTTGCTAATGGGTGGCTAGAAAAGGTTGCTGATGGCACAAGTCCTCAGCCAAGAGTCAGTTTGCATTGGCAAACTGGCAGAGCGATGGCTTTTACTGAAGGGGCAGCCCACCCCGGCTCTGCACTGGTAGCCAGCCTGAAGAATAGAAGCATTGCTAAAGGTTTTTTTAGGCTGTACCTTGAGTACTCCCAGGGTAGGTGAGCAGCCAGTCATCTCACATCTGTGTGTCAGACAGTTCCTAGGAAGCAACACGACTTTCCACTCCCCATGGAGATTTAAGTGCTAGGTACCCACTGCTTTCAGCAGGAACAGATTGCTAACAGACCTTTGTGGGTGTGGATATAAATGCATACACAAAAGGGTGGGTTTCTCTTACTGCCCAACAGTCCCCAAATGCTGAGAAGCACACCTTGCAACACTGTGCACCTACCACCTTGATGCTACAGACCTAGTGCTACCTGACTCTGGTGAGGGAGAGGAACACTGAGGATGGTAATACTAATTTGAAGTGTTAGAAAAGACCTCCCTAACTCCTTCCTCTCTTGAGTGATATGTTGTCAAACAAAGGAGTCTTAGCCTCTTTGACCATTGATGCTTTGAGTAAAATTCAAATCTGAACACTTCTGGTATACCATCTCACTTCTGTTTATCCTGGATAAACCAAAATACCACAATTTCTGTCTGTCTCTCTGTCCTGCCACACCATGCCTGTCACATCCTACAGTCCATGGATGGCATCATATTCTACAGGATTGCTTTGAAACACTGCTTGATTGAAAGTTGTCTCTGTCTTCCCATTTCACCATTCTGTATTACAGTGATGCCCAGCGGATCCTCAAAAATTCTAGTTACAGTTTGCAGAAAACAGCAGTTACCCAGTTAACCAAAATTTCTTGTAAACAGCATGTTCCACTTTCCCAGAGCCCCATTAAATGCAATGAAACAGGCCTTGCAAAACCCAAAGAGAATTTAGACTGAAATTTATTCTGGTTTCAGAAAAGAGACAGGCCTTTTCTACAGGACATAAGGAAGAAAGATCCTCACTCCTACCAGCTCCATCTCCCTTCCTGAATGTGCAGGTGTCACACAGTGTTGTCATGGCTGCAGAGTTGGAAAACCTTCCCATGCCAGTTATCTCAACATTTGAACCATGCTTTGATGACAGAGGAGCTGAGGCAGCATCTCACAGGGAAGAATCATCTGTGCTTCTCTAGAAAGGAGAAAATTCTCCCTGCACCATATGTGAAAGATGCTCATTACTCTGGGTTAGGTCTGTGCATACACAAAGCTATCTGATTTGCTGTAGGAAACCATTATTTCTCTGGTTCTTCCACATCACTAGTATGTCCCTGAAGAGCCCTGTAAAGAATGTCATATGCACCGTGGTACACAACAGCTCTTTTCCAAGTCACAGTGCAAGGTTTTGTTACGCTAAATCAATACTTCAAGAGAGAAGAGTGCATTCAGCCTCCTACGAGATGATAAATGGGAGCAGGGAGCAGAGCGCAGATGTATTAGCTTAACAGGGCACTGCTAATTTTAAAAATCGGACTCATTCTCACTATTTATTCAATGTGCAAGAGAAACGAGTTTTGTAAGAAAATTTTTGATTACTTTGAGGCAGCAATGAAGCTTCTAAGTACTAGGTTGTCCCATTTGCACTACAGCAATACCAAGAAGCCCCAGACGAGGGGACAAAACTTAAGATTCAGTTATATCAACTATCAGATTTCCACGTGCAGACATACAGCAATGCTTATTCATATGTAATCTCCATAATTGCTGCAACTTAATTGTGGTATTTTGTTCTGTAAAAGTTATTTTTTAAGGTATGGTCACCATGAAAGAAATCTTCTGTTGATTGTAGCTGCAGGCTCTCCATCTTAACTTTGCGTTTGTTCTCAGTTTAGGTCTCAAAGTGGAAGTTTCTTGTACCCAGCTAAATCTCTCCTTGCTAGAGGCAGATCACATCCTCTGCAGATCTGCTAGTAAAAGTCTTGAATGTCACTGTGGGCTATACACAGAATATGAAACAACATTATGGCTAGCTCTGTTTTGCCAGCTCTTGTGATTTTATAGCAAGTTTCACAAAATCCTCTATTTTTCTTAAAACCTTTGCTATAGAGTTATGTTACTACATGGGAATCTCAGCTTTCATATAAAAAGGAAGTTATGAGTCCTTATGAATGCAGGGAAAAGGTGGAAGTATAATCCAACTGTGGAAAAGAATAAAAAAAGTATATAAAATATTGCAGTTTTTTCTTATTATCTCAATTTTACAAGCCAAACCTCCACTTCATTATGGAGCCAACACATAATCATATTCTTCCGTGCAAAACGGCAAGGATGAACACTCCCCTTTTATTGCACTGTAGGCTCTTTGTGATCCCTTCTGCTCCCCCAAACAGTGGTAAAGTTATGACTCCCCAGCTCCATCTGGGCACTTCAGTGTGCATCAAACTGTCAAAGGCAGATCAAAAGCAGTTCTGCTAGATGACAGTTTATTTTCTAAATTGGTAATATCTTTGCCATCAACTTGTGCTGATGTCAGTAACACATTGTCATCAGGAAACAACGATGATAAGTTTAAAGCAATACAGTTGCCAAGGAAGTGACTGAATGAAAATTAAAACTTATCTCTTGCTCAGATTTACATGGTTTTCTTTTTCAGATGTCCATAGCCTTTCTGCAATTCCTTTGCATTGGTTTACAGTCTAAAGGTGTACAAAACAGTAGTTCCTGCAAAGTCTCTCCTCCTCTCTCATTTTCTTTAAGCATAACTACTTTAAGCAGTATTTATAATAGTGAGCTTGCCAAGAATTTTCCTCTGGAATAATTTCCTCTAACGTGTGATATGAGAAAAGATTTAGCTGGTAATTGCTATGGATGATTCTCATCTAAAGTGTATCTTGTATTTGATTCTCCAGAAACACAGTGGTCTGAAGAGACTGGATTACGGGGGCGGAGGGGGGGTGTAGTGTGGGCGGAAGTTATTGGGATGTAAGTACAAGAAGAATATATCTTATTTACCCTCTTCAAAAGGAAAACTGAAAGACAAGACTTCAAATGCTGATATGAGAAACATGAAGATTAAGTTGCGAGTGAAAAAAAGATTTGGGAAAAGAGATGAATTTCAGTCTTGGCATTTGCATAGACAGACGTCGAATGGGACAAGGAAACGAGAAGCCTGGATGGAATGTAAGGATGGGTACATTTATGACTTTCTTTTCCTTTAGATTTCTAAAATGTTTTCTTATAGTGTGGCGAACAGATGGGATCCACCCACCAGGAGTTTATCGTAGACATGTTCACTACATTTAGAGGTGTATTATGAAAATATAACCCATCACATACAGAAATGGTAAGGGTGGAGGGTACAACAGAGTCTGTATTTTCAAGGGTGCATCTTTCATTGAAACCCTTTCCTATTGTACACTGCATCCTGAATTCTTCTGCAAATCTGGTCAAGAGTTAGCATTCTGTAGAAAAACTGCAAGCCAGGTTGGTGGTGGGGGAAGAAAAGAAACATGACAAACAGTAAGGAGTGATATTAAAAATGTGCAAGTACACACATGCCAAGGATGAAACAGCAGCTGTACAAGCTCCTCAGTTTTCTTATCAAGGGGAAGGAGAAAAACCTTAAAGAGAAACACAACATAGTGCTGAACAATGGATTTTTTGATAGCAAAGTATCTTTTGGCCACTGTATGTTGCTACTTGGTGTTTCCTATGCCACATCAAGCTGGGCCCTGACTGCCACCCAAATATGACAATCTTTGATACACTCGAACCATCAGGCAATACTTGCAAGAGATGACTTGATGTGTCTCCGGTATGGCTATTTGCCATGCTTGAGCACAGTATAGGATTGCTACATTGCTTAGTTCAAAGGCACACCAATGTCAGAAGCAATGAAAAAAGTTAAAAAAATCTGATCAAGTCAGTTTGATAATGAAACAAACAAGTTCAGTCACATTCACAAATAGTTTAACTTCTGGTGCCTGATAATAATATGTCAAGTAGAGGCCAAAAATTAAATCTGTATGGATTCATTAAAAAGGGAGAAGGTTTAGAAATACTTTTCTAAATAAACTGTTAACAGCATGTCTAGGCCCAGATGCAGCATTCAGTGGGAGTGGCAGTACACTTCTATGTCCCATTTACAAGAAAGCCTGTATAATGGAAAGAAATATAGAAAAAAAATCTTCTTTTCTGGTACATCTTATGTAACTTTTGCCAAGTCAAAGTCTGCCATAATGATTTTTCCTGCAGTCTTGCGCTAAACAATTGGCATTCAGTGAAGATATATGTACTAATAAAATATGACTTTTAACATTGCTTGTTGTGAAGATGCATCTTTGTTGAGCAACCAGCTGGCTGACAGTCCTGGTAACTGGCAGTGGTGGAAAAAGCTCTCTTCCTTCCAAGATGCACGCTAGGAAACTGATGCCAATGCTTTCACCTTTTTGGTTTTCCTCTCTGAATCTTAACAGCCTTAAAAACTCAGAATTTCCCACCACCTGTCCAAGATCACAGCTTGAAAGGCAGAGGCAAAAATGATCCATTCCACTGCTATGGTTTTGAAAATACATGCCACAGTTACGTGATTTGTAATGACTTGGACAGAACAGTTCTGTAGAGCTGAAAATATTTCCATTTATGCTTCTCCTTCCTAAAGCCATTCTTTACTTGCAGCGTAAATGATTTTTTCTTTCTAATGGTTATTACTTGCCCAGGGACAGTATCTTTGGATGTGTCTGTGAATTAAAATAGAAAGGGAGAGGAATCAAGCTACATCCACAGGTGGTGTTGCTTCAGAGAAGGAAATGCAATCTATTTATTTCTTAGGTCATGCTAGACTGTGAAGGGACATTCTTGTTTTGCTTCTCCAGAAATAAAGAAGCAGGCAGACATTCAAGGCTAATTCTGGTCCTGAAACACCTCTGAAGGATCTTGGTAAGGCTGCTTGCATGCAGGAAGGCAGCTAAAAAGAACACTGATGGGTTAATTGATTGCACACACTAGTCGCAGAATATATGCAAGAGTGCTGAGGAGCAGCACTGCAGCACATGGTGGAAGATGAAGTCTACTGATGCCAGCTAACCAAAATACATGAAAGCTCTACAGAAGATGAGCTGCTGAAGACCTTGCTGGCATGGCTTATGGCGGTGGTGGAGAGCTAGGCCACCAAAGGGTCAGAACATCCTGCAGGGAAGACAGGTAAGACAAGACCCTGTGCCCACATAGGGTCTTTCTGCACCCCTAACAGAAGCAGTTCAGTGGACTGTGGGTTTCAACGCATGGTGGGAACCTTTGACCAGAGCAGTTAATGTGGACATGAGCAGTGGGGTTCAGTGTGTAGCCTGCTAATATGGCTGTTAAAAGAAGTACCTGCAGGGTTCAGCTTGCCGAGTGCCCTTGGGTAAATGATTTCACCTTTCTGTGCTCATTTCTCATCTTCTGTGGTCTCTGCTCTGTTGGAGGCTGATGTTGGGCATGTGTTTGCTGTTGTGCTAGCATAACAGAGTGTAGACCTCAGCTGGCACTGCTGTAATGCCATTAATAGAGATTCATCTTCTCCACTGCCAAACAGAAAATTACTTCAAAACTATTCAGAAGGTGCATAATGTGTTTTCCTTTGCGTCCCTTGTAGCATCAAGTTTCATCAACTGCTGGAGACAAAGTAGTAAAGCTTTGGGAAACACTTGTGCCTGAAGTTCCAAGCACCATTTAGACTTGAAGGAGATGGTTTTCATGTTGTTTCTGTGCAACAGTAAATACCACAATCCGTGTTTTGTAAGGTATGATGGGAACACAAGTTTAAGTGGCACAAAAAATCCCACAGGATGATTCAGTGACAAAACCAAAACTAAATCTATTATAGAGGGGTTCTTTGTGCCTTTTTTTTTTTTTTTTGCATGACCAATACTGTGGTCTCCAATGGTATATCCTGTATTCTCTACTACTGAATAGTTTTGGTTTCTCTTCTTTTTCCTTTTATCTATGTTTCATAGGAGAAAAACAAATAAATTAATATTGATTGACTGAATTTTATAAGCACAGAGACCAATGATGCAATCAGTGTTAAAAGGGTAAGCAGGTGCAATTTTCCCCTATCACAACCTGTGTGCTGTTGTTCAATTTGCCACTTGTGAAACTGGTCAGCTGCCTCAGGAAAAACTTATTTTTCCCCTATAAAATGCTCTAAGGCTCTTCAGGCTAAAGCATTTCAATAAACACTTGATTTCCCACAATGCAGATTTGCTTTGGATGTCTAGCAGATGCAAAATCAGACACACCGAAGTTTCACATTGTCTTTCAAGAGGTATTCTGGATATATGAAGCATTACACAACAGCCTATTTTCTGAAAAATGCAGACTTTGAAAAGGTCTCATGCTGAGTGTTGAGAGTTAGTGAGTACTTTTGACAATTTTGCTCTTACTCATGTCAGGAAAAAAATGGGGAGACAGCTAGTCCTCATTTGAGCAACTGGAAAAAAAAAGTTTGTGATGGTGGTTGCTTGGAAAAAAATTTCTGAATAAGGACACTAAGGAGAACAACAAACAACTGCATCGCCTCCTTTCTGAAACAGAAGTTTAGACTTCATGCTGAGTTTACTGAGTAAG
Source organism: Aramus guarauna (assembly GCA_013400195.1). Lineage (NCBI taxonomy): Eukaryota > Metazoa > Chordata > Aves > Gruiformes > Aramidae > Aramus > Aramus guarauna. The sequence goes on from VXBL01007743.1 coordinate 459,183, forward strand.
GCTCTTTGGCATGTATTTTTGAGTCAGATGGGGAGTTAATGGATGCCATACACCACAGCATTGTGCAGAGGCAGCTGGACTCATCCTAACAGTTCTGTGCTGAACTTGGAGCAAGTTACCAGCTTGCTTCCATTACCTTCAATATCTGTTGTACATCCATGTCAATAAACATCTGATTTGCCACAATGAGGACTTGTTTTGGATACCTAGCAGACCCAAAAGCCAGATGTTCATCTTTGTACAGATGTAGGTACTTCGCTGTACGATGTAGACATGCCCTAAAGGATTGTAATTATTCCTTCAGTGCTTTTTAGCCAAAGAAAACACTTCCAACATTTTGTAGATGGAATACGCAATGATAACCTTTGAAAGACAATACAATTCGAATTGCTGAATGCCATTTACACAGTCACTTTTCAGAAAGTGATGCAGTAAAAAAATCCCAAATCTTGGACCAACCAAAACCACTGCTGACATTTCTCAATTAGCCAAAATAGGTTTTTTGTTTTGTGTTTTTAAAGGGAGCAGAATTGGTCTAAAAAGAAGGACTTAAGTTGTTTACTTGCAGGTCAACTTGACAATTGTAACAGTTCAAAATGTAGGAGGTAATTTCTGCTACAACACAATAAAAGGTTGTCACCAACCTTTGCACTTTAGTATGTACCCAATATCTGGAATTCTGATCACACATGGAAACGTACAATGCTTCAGCAATATACTCACAAGCAAACCAATTGCTCATTGTTCGTGGTTTAAGTGGGGTTTTATTAAGTTAAAAAATTTGCCTAAAAAGGAGAACATGCTTGAAATGGAGTGCACTATTAACAGCACATCAGCAGTGAAAGCTCTCTGATCGGTTTCTTAAATACGATGTGAACTGTCTAAACCAACAGAAATAGAGAAAGATAAATCTTGGCCATGCTATATTGTGAGCACCTGTTGCCCTACCTTAGTGCATGCTGAAAGGGTTTCTACACACACAGCTCAAAATGCAGTCACAAAGAAATCATCTGCTTGAAGTGGAGCTTTCCAGAGCCCTTTGACAATTCATTTGCCCTACAGGTTATGTGTGACTTGTTGTCCAGCCCCCAAAGATGTCCTAAGGATTTGCTCCAAAGTTTCAGTGCAAAGTTTTGCATTGATTTGCAAAGGCAACTCAAAACCAAGTTAGGTTGGACAAAGAGAAAGACAATGAAATTCAATGACAGCGCTGTGTTGATTTGCTTCTGCTAGCATTATTTCAGCTAGCTGAAGGGTGGGGGTCTCATCGCCTTTGATTTTAGGCTAGAGCATGAGGGAAATTTCAGCTTGCTAAGCCTTCACAGTTTCACACCTTCCAGGATCAACAAAGAAACTGCAAACATGATTTCCCTGAAACTGCAAATAACTCTTCTCCTCCCCGTCCCTCTTCATTTTTCTGAGAAAATAAGGCTGTTACTATCTTTTTTTTTTTTTTTTCTTCTATTGGTAACATTTACAGCAAGAACAAAACCCTCTGTTGGAAGGAAGATTCAACTGAAAAAGCACCTCCTTACAAAATGCAGGTACAGCATGGGAAGCTTATTCCAGCAAAGGTTAGTCAATATCTGGACTCTTGGCAACATACAAGACAAGAAGTGAAGAGCAAGTGGGTCTTCAGAGACCCAGGTTCTCAAAACTAGCTATCTCCTGTGGGTGATCAAGAACAGGTGGAGTTTAAAATCTAGTCATCATTTTGCAAGGAAGTTTGAACTTGTGACAGGTGAATTTAACCACTAACTGCCTCTACTACTGATAAGAGTATGTGATGAGTGACAAAGCATGCACCCTTCAAGTTTAGAGGAATAGTGAATCCCACTTCCTCTATTTACCCTCAGCCGTATAACTGGTTGTCTTGGAAAGTCTGATTTAGACATGTGATCTGGCACGTATCTGGCACTTTTTATGATGACAAAGAGTCAGAAATAGTGTGAACACTTATGGGGATAGTATAGATCTCTTCCTGCTCACCACTGAAACTAGCCGCAAAATTCTCATTAACTTGGTTGGGAGCAGGACAGGGTCCTACTGCAGGAGAAGAGCATAGGGACTGGTGGTCTACAGCCAACAAAGGAGGCAATTTTATGTACCTACACTATTTTTGTTCTCTTACATGTCTAAGCAAGGATGGTGGTTTGTCCTACAATGTCACTGACCAACATGAAGTAGAAAGTGGAGCTGTAGGTACTTGGACCACCAAAATACCAGTCTTCTTTCCTTATATCTGCTTTTCAGGACTGTGAGTTCTTAAGCAAGGAAGGATGGTGCAGCGCTCTCTAGAGAAACAGAGGCCAAATGCAGAGGGGAATTCTCCCCAGCACCCCGAGATCTGTGGCAGACTTGGAACAGGAAACTCCTACCAGTTCTCTCCAGTTCAGCAGCATTGTCCATCCCCTCCTTCTTAGCAGTGGAATAATCTTTAAAAGACCCCTTGTCTCCTTAATTATGAATTATTATACTGTTTTAAAAGTCCAGGAAAAAAAAAATCATCATTAATGTAAAGAGTTGTCTATATTGGAAACTTTATTGATTCTGGAACAACTCCTCTGTGGGACATTCAGCACTGTGAATTGGTGAGAAATTCACAGAGGAGATCTGCACTGTTCACCGTCACATCAATCTCATCAAAACCTTTGCTCAGCATCATATGCGATGTCACATGTGATAAGGACAAAAATACATGTAAACCACTTAGATTCTATTATTTTTCTTCTAGAGACCAGGCAGCTGATAATGAAGAGCATGAAAAGTATGAGCAGGCTTCTCTTTCACACATGAGTTTCAGATATCCTACAAGAATTTCAGTCTAAATTTTGTATTTTTTGAAACTTCAGCAATAGCAAGTGTAAATTTAGTACAAGGAGCTGATATTTCTTAGTGTCTTACTGATACAGGGACACAGTTCTTAGAGATGTTATATTTAAACTGCTCTTTATTTCATTTTTTAAAAACTACAGTTTGTTTGTTTTTGTTTTTGTTTTTTTTCCGGCTGGTTAGAAGTTACTTTCTTAACCAGAACAATTTACTGAGTTCACTATGATGCCAGTGACTTTATATACATTCTTAATTCAGCAGTCACCCCTACCACAAGGAGTAGTCTTAAAAATGCAGCTTAAAATGCTGGGAAATGAATCAGCCTTCTGCTGGAGCCGCTTCTCTAAACTGCAGCAAGTTGCTTGCATATGCTTGTATTTATTAAGAACAAATACATAGTTAACAACCAAGACTTATTTTTATGTCAATATAGGTAGGAATTCAAAATAGATAAGAGATTAACTCCCAAACACTATACTAGCTGCAAAGAGCTGCCAGAACTTGAGAACAGATCCAAGACAGTAATTCTGTACCAAAGCCAGTGTATGAGACAATCCAGTCTCCTGTGCTGCAGTTATCATAAATTTAGTGACACCTTTGGATGCCAAATGCTTGCTTTATGCTCCAAACGGGGAACAGTTGGATGACTAGGGATCCTTTAAAACCCCATGGATGTCAGCGGGAGTTTTCCAAGTACCTGACACATGGTGCAGCGCGGACCTGTTCCATGAGAGGCTAACTAGTGTGCGTGTACACGTGTGTCTGTGCTCCATCTCCCTTCCCTCTGGGAAGACTACTGGGAAAGACCAGGCAGTCTGATGCGGGCACTGCAGTGTGCAGCACTCAGCTTGTTAATAGCTCGACGCTTGCGTTTAGCTCTGCTATCTGCTCCAGAGTAATCTCAGCTCCTGCTGCTGCCATAAAGAGACTGCAGCTGTGTGACTCTCTGCAGCATTACGGGCTGCTAAACTCTTTCTCCTCTAGCAATAAACTACAAGGCAATCTGGCTTCTAATTTCTGTCTGCAGTTTTCAACCTCTTAACAGGGGCTCCTTAGCCATTGCCTGCCCAGCTTACTGCAGCGCTGCTTGTAACTCTGAATGGCAAAAGAACATGGCTGAAGCACAGAAGCTGACAATGACGGCATGAAGCTGCGATGGGGGAGGTTTAGGTTGGATATCAGGAAAAGGTTCTTCACCCAGAGGGTGGTCGGGCACTGGAACAGGCTCCCCAGGGAAGTGGTCACAGCACCGAGCTTGAATGAGTTCAAGAAGCATCTGGACAAGGCTCTCAGTCATATGCTCTGACTCGGCTGGTCCTGTGTGGAGCCAGGAGTTGGACTCGATGATCCTTATGGGTCCCTTCCAACCCAGGATATTCTATGGTTCTGTGAGTCTATGACATGTCCCCAAAAGACTGGAAAGCACCTTTTATTTAGACCTCTGCTGGTAAGCTGAGGGCTTTCTTTCAAGGCACATATTTTTTTTAAATCTGAGCACACCCCTGGTGTCCCAAATCTTCAGTCGATTGTCAGTGGCTGCTATTATTAGGCATTGCAGAGGGGCTGAGCCCCACCCAGCTAACTATTGTCTGTGAACCCTGCTAATTCTTGTCTGTGGATCTTGACAAATGATGCTGGCAGCTCAAATTAGAATAATCAGAGCACTGCCTAAATCAACAACCCGAGCTCTACGCCGTCTGGAAAGGGCAGCAACCCATAGATGAGAGCAGGTCTGTTTCCTTCCAAGAAGAGCTCCTCAAACTGCATTGGTTGTTGGCCTTTTTTTTTGTGCGCAGAGAGCATTTGTTTGTACTGGCAAAGAGGAAGAAAGCTTTACACGCCTCCAGCGCCTAACCTCACTGCAAGTCAGCGAAGTAACAAAAAGCATCTGTGTGTCAAGAGCTACACCGGTCTGGTGTGCAGTTGCCAAAAGGCCATACCCATTTCATTGCCACTGGACTTGTCGGGTGATGTTAACCCTTGCACGCGCATGGCTTTCTCAGATCAGAATTTGCAACAGAAAAGGCTTTTCTACACTAAGGAAATCAGGAACAGAGGCAGGTGTAGCATCCCTGCGCTCCCAAGTCCTGCTCCTGAAAGGCATCCTCAGTCTGAACAGCACCTCAGCACGTGCTCGTGGGCCGTCTGAGAGACGGCAAGGTTTAAGATCACATTTCAATGTCACCCTAATTAATAAGGAAGCATGGGGTTGAATTCACGGCTCTGTTGGGTTAGCTGGTGAAACAGGCAAACAAATCCCTTGCCTGAGCTTCCTTTCCCCCTTTGATAAACAAATACGCTGAAATCTTTGAGAAGTTCCTTGGGACGCACTCACAAAGAGCCTCAGAAGCTAAATATTACTGCTGTGAGTCCTCATAATTGACTACACATGTACAATCCGGTGCTTTCCCAAACACGCGCTGCAGACCAAACATCTTGCTGGTCACTGTACTTTGCAAGGGTTCAGATGATGAAGGAATACACTTCATTCTGTACAAGGATAAAACAGTATTTGCAAAGCAGATGAGTAGTTAGGTACAAGGAGTGATTCCTGCAAGAGCAAGAGTGCTTGAGGAGAGACTGAGTGTCACTGTGCACCCCCTTCCAGCCCCATCCTACCCTCATCCCAGCTACACATCTATCCACTATCACTTTTAGCAGAGCATGTAAATCCCAAAGTCTCACCTCTGACTTCACATGAACAAACTACCCCACTGCTACCATGGCGTGCGGCATCTGTCCTTACGCTCCAGGCTACAGCTGTTCAGTAGTTTCCAAAAACGTAAATATTCCACAACTATTTTACTTTACCAGAGAATTAACAACAATGACAAAATCACAAAAACTTTTCACCCATTTTAAACTTCTTTTTCAAAATGTAATTTGAAAGGCACAAAACGAAATCCAGTATCTCAGCTCCTTCTCGGTGCTCAAGAGATGTTGTGATGTGTTAAGGCTAGGAATGTGCTGTCGAAACAATTCTAAATTTAAACAGTTGAGTTTGGGTAAGCTTGGAGACTGTCTAGAAATTTCTCAAGAGCAAGCTGGTTTCTGGTTTCTGTTTGTTCCTAGTTTACACTGATACCTTGACAGCAATGTTTTTTCATCACATTTCCGCTTCTTTTGCGGTCATGTAAACATTCCTAAAGCAACAACACAGATAAAACCCGAGACGTTAATTTTAGTTTTCAGTTATAGTTATAGACATTTTCTTTGGCTTTTGGCTTAGAGTGGGCAAAGGCCATAATATTTCTTACACTATGCATGAACTCCCAGCGTTTTATATGCCCCAGAAGTCAAGACAAGATACAACTGTGCTTGCATGGGTTTCTCTGTGCAAGGTCTGCCATGAAGTTGACTCATGATATTGCTGTAGTCCAGGGTAGGATTTGTGTTGCAGGGAAACCTCTCATCCTTTACAGCAAATGCAAACGTAACACTTCCTCTCCCATGGCTGATTTCCACTGAGGTTCACAGGAACCTCACAGGTCCATATCACGCTCAAAATACAGATCGCATTTAGATTTAGTTTGTGATAATCTTTAGGTTACATATACTAAACCCATTCCTGGAAATATTTGCAGCAGGATACAGACTCTTCCCAACCCCACCAGGTCTTCCTCACCATAGAGTACTCTGGAAATCTGTTAAGGTCTCACTAGCCCTCAAGTTTTTTTCAGCTCAGAATATAAAAGGAGGACAGCTACATCCACATGGGAATTTTGCATTACAGGTATTTGGATGTTAGGACTGCTGAGGAATGAAATGGCAGAGCAATGGTTGTGATTAATCAGAGCTGTAAATACAATTACAAATAGGACAATGAGAGGAAAAATGGGAATGGAAAAATTGGATTAAACTATGTAGCAGCAATATTCAAATGAGCT
>VXBL01007743.1:471881-490866 GCA_013400195.1 Aramus guarauna
GGGAAGGGGCACCCTGCGCGTGCAGTGCACATTAAAGCACTGTATTGACATCAGACACTCGGAAGTGACAAAGCTGTACATAAAAACAGCCTGACTGAAGACCCCAGGTGTGTTATAAATAAGGAAGGAGGCAGGTGGGGAAGGGAGGGGAGGTCTGAGCCAGTATGGTGAAGGTACCCTTGATTTCAAGTGTGGCTTTGGTTTTGCATGCAACCTCCCCAGGTTTTGTTTTTTTTTAATATGATCTCCCATCTGTTTTGCTTTCTCCTAAACAGCAAAGAAGCCCCCCACTCTCTCCCAGCCCAGTCCCGCCCCAGGGTGCTGCAAAGGGCTGCCCCGGCCGAGGGACACCCCCGAGCCAGGACAGCCACCGCACTGACCGGATGGCTGGGCAGGAGCTCAGCGCGGCATCCTGCTGTCCTGCCGCGAGGAGCAGAAGTGCATTTTGCTGCACATAATTTTGGTTTAATAACCCCATGCTGACAAGACAGGGAAACTCCATCGTCTTGGATGAAAGCGGTCTGGAGGTCACCCTGTGACCGCCCTTTCGTGTGCCACCCAGCCTGGCATTTTACCTCTCTGCTGGCACCCCTGTCTCCTCTCCCAGACATTTTCCACCTCCATCCCGTTTCCAGCTCTGGGATGTGCTGCTTGCTGCAGGCTGCCTTTCAAGGCAGCTGCTTTCTCAAATGTTTCCACCTCTTGGTCCCATTGCCATTACTGGTGCCCAGCCTCCTTGTCTCGTGACAGCGTGTCAAAGCGACTTCTTGCTTAGCTTTGCCTCTGTGAAAGAGGTCCTTTGTTGTACAGAAAACTCACAGAACATGATATAATTCTGGTAGTCTCTGTGGCCAAAAGGCAAAGTTTCATTGCCATATCCCAAGTGAGGCAGTATCTTTGAGTGAGTGTTGGGGTGGGCTCACAGCTAGGAGAAATGCAACAATTCCAGCTTAAACAGGGATACTCTTTCAGTCTTCCAGCTTTAAGTAATTTGTTGGATGGCATCTGTCCTGTAGCTTGTTTGGTCCCTTTCAGCTTGTTGTTTTTCTTCAAAACCTCTCTTTTTTGTTTTCAACCACCACATAAAGGTCCACGTATTGCTGCTTATATTACTACAGCTGGTTTTGAAATATCCTGTCACACAGGATCCAGACATCTATACTCCCACATATGGACTGAGAACATACATGGGCAACTCCTGCTAAGACTTGCAAGCTATGGAATTAAATCCCTTCAATACCCTTCTCATGTTTTGCTCTTAAGCCTTGCCCAGGGGAGGAATTCTACAGGCTATATCCAGCAAAGGCAAGGGTATGCCTCAGTGCTAACGGGGGCTGGGACGGGCAACTTGTTCACTCCATGATGTGTGGTCGCATCAGGTGCTGCCAAAGGTCACTTTAGGTGCTGCCAAACTGGTGTGTGAAATGCACCACATTAGGCCATCCCCTCTTTCCTTCCACATGGCGTCCACTCAGCAAAGCATTTAAACACGTATTTAACTGCATTCGTGGTAGACATATATAAAAGTGCATGTGCACATCTCGCTCCTGATACCTCACGACAGTTCATGAAGCACGGTAACTGCAGCCGAGCTGGACATCGTATGTGCCCCATGTTTATCCTCCCCCCCATTTTAGTGCAGTGCTTGTTGCAGGGTGCATCCCAGTGCGTGCTGGGTTGTGCCTGGCCCCGGAGAGCCATGCTGCAGGGCTGTGCACCCCTCTTCGGTTTGGTTTGCCAAGGAAAAGTGCATCAGCTCTGCTGTAGTAGCCCACCCTGCTGGCTTTTTACAATCGTACAGGAATGACAGATGATGCATGAGCAGCAGAGCAGTTTCTTGCTGGTGACTTGCAATGCAGAGGAAAGGCTGGAAGTCATGGACTAGTAATAGCCACTAGTTTCCCTACAGTGTCTTTCTTTTGTGTAGCTTGAAGCTGGTGGTGCAATAAGGTGGGAACTCTTCACTCAAGTGGTTCACAGAGCACGCTCAGGTGAAATGACCTCTATGAGGTGACTTACTAGGTCATGACAGAGTCTGCAGGGGACAGTCCCTACGGACATTTGGTTAGTGAAGGCAGCTTTAAATGAAACAAAACAAAACAACTACCCAATCCGTTTTTACACATTTTTTGTTGATGTTCGTTAAGATTTTTTGTTTCCAGAATGTTTTGCTATGTTGGTAAGGAATTTTAATAAAAAAATAGGAAATTGTGTTAAGCCTCAGAGATTTGTATTTGTTTTGTTTTACTTTTAGAGCAGGAAGGCAGGGTAGTATTTCCAAATTTTGAAGATGCTAAGAAAACAAAAGGGGTTGTAGAGTGTAGGGAGGATCAAGAAGATTCTAGAATAGTAGGCAAGCAAGAGGAAATAAGTATTTTAATATAATTTGTTCCATAGAAAGAAATGAAGAAGAAAGGAAAAATGTCCCTATTATTTTTCAAATGTCAGTTAAAAGGCTGTTCTTTTCACCGCAATTTTTAAAAGAGCAAAACCTGCTACATCTTAATTGAATTGCATCCCATTTCCATGCAAAACAGATTTTTATTTTCATTTCTTTGGAAAAGAGTGTAGGAAACAATCTGTAGCCCCTGCTCGATGCTGGAGAGGATCCTGAAAGCACTCTGAGCTATGTGTAGCCTGAACTTTCAATGATAGCCTACTTTAATGGTGGAAATCAGGTTCTTGTCCTTGCCACAGAGCTGAGCTGGATTAGGAAGGTTCTACTTTAAATCACCTGTGTTTGTTTATGGCAAACCTTTTCTTTTTTTTTTTTTTTTTTAACCTTTTTTTTTTGTTGTTTTGGCCATTGCCCTGCATACAACCAGAACCCTTTTGCATAATGGTGGGCATCTTGTCCTCAGGGAAAAACCCTTGGTTTCCCATCCTCCTGTCTGCCTGTAGGACTGAATCAGTCGCACAAACCGGACTTTGGCCTGAAGACTGTGTGAGGACAACACACGCATATACACATGAAGGTCAGGATTAACGCTTCAGCCATTGCAAATGCATCGACATATTTTTGTGGTGACAAGTTAGTGGTTGGATCCTGGCAGCAGTTGTCAAGAAAACACAGAGCAAGGAAGGAAAACAGGCTTCACATTTGCATTTCAGATTGTTTAAGAGGAGATACTTCTGGCTCTTAAAATTACCACATGCCAGCATGTTGCATTGTGCTGCACTAACTCTGTTCTGGCATCCTCCCTATTGTCAAGCATTCCTCCCTAGGGCATATTTGAACCATATTATTTTCATCTAAGTTGAAATTCTGAGGTTTGATTAATCTGTTTTTTATCTTCCTTACCAGACGCTGGCCTTAGATGCTATATCAAAATAGGCCAGGAATGAAAAGTTTGTCAGAACTTTTAGATTCCTGAGCCCATCATCCATGCTCACTTTTTTGGACTCCCTGAAACACAGTGTCTCACACAACACAGCCTTCAAAATTTTTGGCAGTGGCACCATCTGACATTTCCAGGAAAGGCTACCCCGTCTGCAGTTTTAATTGGGGCTCTCAGCCCCATCAGACAACACTCTTGCTGTCCTTCTCTCCCCTGTACCCAGGCTGCTTGCTGTGGGTGCTCAGTGGCTGCAGCACCGGGGGTTGTGCTCAGGCTACCTGGAGCATCACCTCTGTGAGCTGCATGGGGACCCCCTCCCAGCGAGCCATCACCCTGGGACAGTTGTCTTCATCCTGCCTGGACATGTTCATCCCGTAAGCGGTGGCTGCATGGTGGGGGCTGTCTGTCCAGGCCACCTCTGGAGTGGTGAAAGTGAGAAGTGGCTGAACGCCCAAATACCTGCCCTCACCCCTCGGCTGCCAGGTGGCAGATGCTAGCATGGGTACGCCTTCTTCATCCCCCACGGCCCTTCGCGCAGCATTTCATGGGCACAGCTCACGGGCGGCGTGGGCTGATGTAAAACCAGCCTGACCCACAGGACAAGGGAAACCTCCCCTCTACCTCCCACAGCATTTCACACCTGGAAAGTGCAGATGGGGAAACAGTAAGAGATATGCCTAAAGTTGAACAGAAGGGGCTGTGGCAGAGCTCAACTTATACCTCTGAGTCCAGTTCTGTAAGTGCACAAGATCATTCTTTCTTCATTGAAAAAAATCTTCATAAGAGACTTTGTTTAACTGAAGTTGTTTCCTCCCACCTTTTTCTGTTGTTTCGGTTTTGCCACTTGCTATCAAGACATGGAGTCGAAGCACGCACAGCAAGAGATGGCATTGTTTGAGAAATAAAAAGCTAGAGCACAGAGCTTTGTTTTAAACCTTCCCAAGACAGCAGGCTTATGAATAGGTAAGCCATCATTTATTAATAAGCGCAGCCTATTAAGTTTTTCCATGTTTGCTTGGTTTTGTTCTGCAGCCATGGGGAGCTCGCACTGAGACCCCTCTGACCACAGGGGTCTCCACACGGTCACACCTCATCTCCATGGACCACCAGATACTGTGAGTGGAAGGGGCCCTCAGAGCAGAGGTCTCCCGGCCAAATCATGTCTGTTGTCCACAAACAGTTGCCTGTAAGTGATTCTGCTGGTAGCAGGGACAAGAAGCAACGGCTCTCCTGAGACCTCTTGTCCTGCCAGCCCCTCGGCTATGTTTAAGCAGCCGAGTGTTAGCCTAAGCTTTATTCAGCACCTTCAGTCCTTGGCTGTAATTAATAAAGCAAGCCACAGGGCACCCCCTGTCAAAGCCCGCAGGTCAGTAAACCAGGAGATCCTGTTTCCAGTGACTTTCCTTGAAGTAGGGAAGAACAAGAAAAAATGATGTATGCATTTCACCTTTCTCCCATCTTTCCTCTCCTGGTAGCTACGGCTATTTGAAACTTCCCAGGTGGAGGAAGAAGCCTGTCTTCTCTTGGGATTTCAGTGCTGGCTGCTGGCACCGCAGCTCGCTTACCCAGCTAACGCCTGGCTGCAGGAGCCTGGCCTGGCTCTGGGGGAGCAGAGGGGGATTGGAGGACCTGCAGACGAGAAATGTAAGGCAATCTTTCCCAATTTCCTTTACTGTCTCTGAAGTTACACAGAAAAGCCTGGTTAGTCCTTGCCTTCCACTTTCTATTATCAGTGCTTCCCTTGACACTTTGCATCCAGCTGGGGCACCGAGGGGTGATGAGAGCAAGTAATACCCCCAGCACTAAAGTGCAGGGCAGAAGTATATCTGTGAAGAGGACAACTCTTCACTATAAAGGGATTTTTTCTTGAATTCTGTTCTATCAGCATAATGATGCCACTGAAATAGGTCACTGCCCCTTAGCTGCACATCCCTCTGTAGTTCTTAATGAGCTGAGATTCATATGTACACCAGGATTTGTGTTAGAAACAGTTTGTGGCATTTGGGTTCATGGATCCTGACAATTTTAATGCTGATAGGGAAGAGATTCTTGCCCCTCTTGCCCCTTAAAGCTGGCTTGGCTATTTGAATCTGCCAAGAGAAAGAGGAAAAAATGTACAATTTTTTAACTTTAAAACTTCAAAACTTTAAAAGTTTAAAAACTAGAACTTGGTTCCTGTAGATTGTGACGTGTCCCTCTCCTTTCTGTTCAAACAACCCAGACTGTAGCAGGAAAGCTGCTTTTAGCAGCATTTATTTCTGTTCTTATGTCTGCTGATCATCCTCCACATATAGTACATAGCTGAAATTAAATCTTTTAAAAACCACAAAATATTTACTGCTGAGGTTGGTGTTAGTACACTGGATTTTGCTTTAGAAGTGAGATAGTAAAGGAAAGAAAGAAGTTACCTGCAGTCCAACTGGCAAAAGCTAAAGAAGAGGTGAAAATAAACTACTGCCCCAGGAGGTAACTGAGCCCAGAATCTGAATATTTGAGGTTTAGTGCTGCTCTGATCTCTGTGTGACCTTTGCTTCCATTCCCTCATATATGACAAACAGATAACTTTATACCTCCTTTTCAAACACCCTTTTGGCTCTAGCGTCTCTAGTCCATTCTCGGTTTGGTCTCTTATCTGTAAGAGAATCATAGAATAGTTTGGGTTGGAAGAGACCTTTAAAGATCATCTAGTCCATCCCCCCTGCCATCTTCAACTAGGTCAGGTTGCTCAGAGCCCCATCCAACCTGACCTTGAATGTTTTCAGGGATGGGGTATCTACCACCTCTCTGGGCAACCTGGTCCAGTGTCTCACCACCCGCATTGCAAAAAGCTTTCTTCCTTATATCTAGTCTGAATCTACCTTCTTCTAGTTTAAAACCATTACCCCTTGTCCTATCTTAACAGATAGGACTAGAGGATTGGCAGTGGATTTCCAATGCAAAAAAGTAATAAGAAGTCCACCCCAGTCTACAAGGGCAGCCTTCCTTAATAACGAGCTTTCAGCTGAGGCTAAATAACCTGGAAATTTAGAACAGCGTGCCTTCCTCCTTTGTGGAGGGGCTGCACAGAGATGTCTTCAGCTTGTCTGCATCAAGGCTGTAATTTAACGACGGATGTTTCAGATCAGTCCACCTCAACTCCAACACATTACAGCAATGAAAGAGCTGGAATTTTGATTTGATCTCTGATGAAGAGGAGTTAATCCATCCATTCAAATGGGTCTGACAGTACTTTGAAAGAGAATCAAGTCCGATCTGAGTCAGTTCTACTTATCACAGCCCCTTTTTCTGAAATTCTCCAGAGACCTGTCATGTAGCCTTTGAGCCTCCTAGCTAGTGGTGCTAGTCCTAAACAAAGGACCCCCTAATGACAGATTTTTGGGTGGCATCCCACATTTTGTCCTCTGACCTGAAAACACTGGAAACCTTTTGCGCAGAAATCATCTCTTGGCCTTTTTGCCTCTGCTTCAGGAGGCCTCACACAGGAGGAACAGAGACAAAAAGTAACTGGCTATTTTCTGGATCCATGCTGAAAGTTTAACAATGAATGTTGGACCACTCTACACTATGCCCAAATTGGTACATCTAACTTTTGTTGTTAGCTAGGGAATTCATTAAGCTTTCCACAGCCTGAGGCAGCCACAAGGTGCCAAGAGTTTGCCTTGAACCAGCGTAACACACGTTATGTATTACGCAAAGCCACTGTGTTGCATAAGTGCAAGTGATTTCTTCCAAGGATCTTAAAGGCTGCTGGTCCCACTTCTAATGCTCAACTGAAAGGCACACAAGCACGCAGTGATGTCCCTTTCATGGGAAAGGCATCCCCAGTGGTTCCTTGCTCAGGGCTGCTGCAAGTGCTTTTTACAGATGAATGCTAAGGACAGCAGCAGTAGATGCTGAGAAGAATCAGAAGCAGGCTTCCTGAGGACAATGTGCGTCCCACTGACTTCCTATTCATATCACTCTGATGGTATTATTTTATACTTTAATGTTATAAAGTATAAATTGGAGAACTGTTTTACATTATATCGCATACCGCATACAAGCCTCACTCAAGATGAGATTACCACTAAACTGGTATCTCTGGTGTGCAGCTAATTAGGAAATCATCTTTATATCTTGCACCTCTAATGCACAAATGACTTCTCTGGTAAGTAGCATTCAGAAGAGACAGTATTCATTAAACCTAGTAGTCAGCAGTTCCTAGGATGAAATTTAATGCTGATTTACAAAGCAGTCTAAATGATTGACATTGTCTTCCACTAATTTTAGTGGAAAATGATTCTTAATCCTCTAGACTGCTTTGAAAATCCTTGTCAACATGTCTACATTTTAAGCTTCTGCATAGATTCCAATTTTGGAACCTGGAAGAGACTACAATACATAATTGTTTCAACACTAAGCAGTCACCCAACCTTTTAAATAAAGATATTTGGAAATAGGCTGAATGCTTTAACCCTGAAAACTTCTAGTTATGTCCTAATTTAGTACTTAAGCTCTCTCCAACTTGCTCTGCTTGATGTCTCTTGTACTGGAGAATAACAAAATGTGGAGCAAGGCTGCAGGTATCCTCAACCTCGTGGTAAATTCAGACCTCTTGAGAGAGATCTGAAGGGATATTCACCTGTAGCTAGGATAGTTACTGCTAGGTGTGCCAGGAATGAAAAGAAGGAGGCTCCCTGTGAGGCTGGGACTGGTTTACAACAGGCAGGTAGCACAACAGAGGCTACTGTAGTTATGTGCTCAAGGCACTAGTTCATCATAAATTAAAATAATAGTAATCATGTAGCAGGGCCCTCTGCACAAATAGAAAAGAAAGAGGTATGCCAGGTTGTTAATTTAACAAAATAAGACTTTTTCTTTTTTTCTTTAATAATTCTTGTACAGAACTGTAGCCTTGCAGATTTCTCCTAGGAGGTTTGACTCAATTTAACGAAGGTGAAGAAAATCCATCAGTTGAGGTCTGCTTCTGCCACTGCCCATGCCTCACACCAGAACAGTCTGAGACTCTTTCACAAGGATGGTAGTGGAGCATTGATTCGCTTACAAAATTATAAAGAGAGAATGAGATATAGCTAATGAAAAAAAACCCATCTCTTCATGATGTTACCCAATGTGATCGTCTACTCTTTTCTCATAGTAAAGAAAAAATATCTCCCTTTCTCTATGTTTTCCCTTAATTTCTTTAGAAGACTGACTTATTTCTATCTTTTGATGTTTTGGGCAATACAACATCTGTAGTTTGGGCAGTCATCAAAGGCATGGAGAGTGCAGTATTATCTGTCTGCATCAGATCTATTTAGGTAACTTAATTTTCTCCACATGTTAGACTGTTCTATCATGGAAAAATATATTTTTAAAAGACTGATAAAATACTTCCAGTTGAGATTTGGCAAAAGACAAAGTGTTTGTTGATTCTAGTGCCCAGGATACTTCTAGCCTGAGTAAACCTACATACATACGTCTGCAGCAGATGCCACTATTGGATCTGGTGTGTGATGGCAATAAGGTGACAAAAGCCCCGGATGTGTCTGTTTTAAACAACATCTTCAACAGATCTTCTAGTTACCAAATTACTAATTGCTAGGCTCCAGTTCAGCTATACTGAATGCGCATATCTCCATGTTGATATGAGAGTTTCATCTAAGGATGATGGCACTTTTCAGAAAACTGGGACCATATGAAAGAAGGGACTTTTAAAGTTGTATTTTGAGTTCTCACATTTCAGATCTATCCAGGAATTTCAGTAATTTTTTCCCTCTGATTACACCCATAGAAAGATGTAGAAGTGTAACAACATTTGCAGCTTATTTCACATGGGGTGTGTAAGCAACGATTTCAAGCCCCAACTATTCTACTTGAATAACAAACATGTGTCTCCAAATCAGTAACACTAGTTACAGAACAAACTCTAACCTGAACAACTTTAGCTGATTTTATTTAGTAGAGTAGGTCAATAAGCAGACATTCTGTAGATGTGGTTACTAATCAAGCCCTGGCAACTTGCAAATCACTTCTCCTTTCATGAAGGTGTTTCGTTGCCTGCTGTTTTCTTATTCTTTTAATGTGAAATCCTCAGTACTGGTACTGCTTGCTGTGTGGTTGCTGAGGAAGGATAATGATTAGTTAAATTACATCTGTCCTTGCAATAGCTGGACCTAAAAAAATTAAGTTAGCATTTAGTGCTTAAGAAGAAGTATTGTTAGTGGCAAAAAAATGATAGTTTATCAAATCTAGCTTGCACACAAGATATACGTTAATTTTAATGAGGTAGATCAAAAAACACTCCCATTTTATTTGGTGAGTTTCTCGAAAGGTTTGATTTTTTCTCTGAAGATGTGTTCTGAGAAAAGCACTTTACACTGTTTTTTACTTTTGTATGGAGTAAATGTGGGGATATGAACTTGCAAAAGATGTGATGTATTTCTATTTTTATTTAAAAAATTATTTGAAATCCTACTTATTAGTACTTTCAAATTAATGCTGCTTTACCTGAGAGTTCACAATCTGAGCTTGAAGAACAACTCTGGATTTGATTTTCCTTTCAAAATATCCTGTTACTGAACCATGTTGCACTTGTTATCAACCTAAGTTTCCAGCTCTCTGCTGATTTATAGTTAGTTCTGACTGTCAGTAGTATATTGTGGCAAGGAGTTCCACAAATTAGCTCCAAAAAATACTTCTTTTTAATAGCTTTTTTTCCCCTTGGTTTCACTGCACCTGTTATCCAGCTATCAGAGTTCTGATTTAATATTCTAGGCTGCCTGTCTCATCCCATGATGAAAGTGTACCAGCTGTGAAATTTTATAATGGGAATCATTCCTGCAATCGATATGAGCACAGTTTTCCTAAACATCACAGAAAACCCACTATTGCAGCTCATAATCTTCTGGAGTGCGGCAGAGAGGAAGAAAGATGCAAAACAAAAGGAACATTCTTGATACTTTGAAGAGAAACAAAGAATGCACTGAGAAAAATTAGTTAATAATGTAAAAATGGCTGGAAAAACACGGGTTGTCTTTAGATCAGAGATCTGGTGCGCACTGTCGAATTAAAATGATGTTTCAGGGGAAGCAGAGCAAGTATTTTACTCTGTTAATTTTGTGTAGAAGATTTCACAATAAGCATTAGCTTGGCTTGTGTTTGCCTTGAGTGAGCTGCAATTTCAGCAGCTACAAAGCCAGAGAGTCGAATGCATCATTGCTGCAAGAGGAAGCTGGAAAACCTTTCAGCAGTGCCCACATCAGAGAGGACTGTAAATAAAAATTGTCTTGAAAGGCTTTAAAAAGTGGTTTAGTTTGTTCTGGAGATCAGCAGATGCAGCTTAAATTCTTATGTGGATGTGCCCACCTGTACAAGGAGCTCCATGTGGAACCAAGGCAGTTCTTTTTTCTTTTGCTGAAAAACTCATCCTGTAGTATGCCTAACTCGGAGCAACATAAGGTCCATGGATACTGCAGTTATTTCAGTTTTAATGCTTAATTAAGTTGTGATCTTTTGGCTCTGGTTAAATCACTGCGTGATGACAAATGCTGGCTATGACAATGCGGATGGCACGCAGTGCGATGTCTCATAGTACGTTACACCCCCGGAGCAGGTTACAAGCCATGGTTTCTAATCAGAGCCCTTGAACAGATGTCCTGCAAGTGGTAATCCCACTGAAGTCACACAACCCTCTGCGTGCGGGGTCTCTTTCGCTTGTGTTGCCCCATACAGCCTGGATTTACTGAGCTGCTGAGTCTGTGTGGTAAAAGGTGCTACCGCTTGTAGGTGCTACCTTTTGTAGGTTTTTGAACCATGGAAGGCTTTCTTGGGTATGAGAGGGCTGAAGGAGTGCCTGCAGGAATGGGATAGCCTTCTGACATAGAACTGGGGTACAGGAGGTCCAAGGTCTGTTCCTGGCTGGTTTGCCCCCCCGTGTCACCCCCACATAGGGCTCCTTCTCCCCACAGCTCCAAACACTTGCAAGGCCCAGTGCGGTCTCTGCCAACGTGCAGCCCAGTCCAGCGGCGGTGGGAACGCTGTTGGGAGCTGTGGGAGAGGCTGAGAGTCCTCCTGGATTTTCTCAA
The DNA here is from genome assembly GCA_013400195.1 of Aramus guarauna. Lineage (NCBI taxonomy): Eukaryota > Metazoa > Chordata > Aves > Gruiformes > Aramidae > Aramus > Aramus guarauna. The sequence continues at coordinate 483,286 of VXBL01007743.1, forward strand.
AAGGCTGTTCCCCATGGCTTATAGCTGAGCCAGCTTTCAGAGAGGATATTTTAAGTCAAAGCTGAGCATATTCTGCTTTCAGTGGTTTGCATTCCCCATTTCATATTTTGGCCTAATCTGCTGATGTTTCAGAGCTGCTAAAATAAGACATATACAAACTGAGAAAAGAAAAAATGAAAATGTTTCTGCTGCCCTGATATAGAGTTGCTGCTACCATTGCAGCTACATATCCCCATGGAGCAGGAGTGAGCTGAGAGCAACTTTAACTCACGGCTCCCTCAGCTTTGCTGGCAGATCAGGTATCTCCCCAGAAGCAGCAGATCCCATGCCTTACTGCTAAAAAATGTGCATCAGTGGTAGACCACCAATCTTCGCAGTGGTAGACCAGCAATCTTCCCAGCTGTAACTGAAGCCAATGTAATACGCAAAAATACCTTGGTGCATTCACAGCAATTCAGCCTTTGCAGCAAGGACATATGCTCGGGCAGAGTTAAGCTTTTGCTCTCCCTACGCTTTACCCTAATGCCACATTTTTATTCTAGCTCTCAGGACAGGGGCCAGAAGGGCAGCAGGTCAAGGCAGACAGGACAAACGTGGCTCCCTGAGCAGAGAAAACTGTGGCTGTGATCTGTTCCCAACAGGCTGACACTTGGAGGGGTTGTCATGCGCCTGTGCTGCAGTTAAAAGACCTTATAAGGCAAAGCCTGAACAAACTGTTAAGCAGTCTGAAGTGTTCCTCAGTGCTGAAAAACCTCCAGGGAATGCACAACATACCCCTGGCAAAGATTACAGCATATTTTACAGCAAGCTCATAGAGTAACAAAGCAGATATTGTATCTTTGAATTTCAGGCTCTGCAGGCTACTCTCAGCAAGAAAATTAAGATCAGGTCCCCTTCTTGGATTCATTTTACTTTAGTGGGACATTTAAGTGTCATTCATTAAATCTGTCTTTAAGATTTCATAAAGTTGCACATCAAGTCTTCTAGAAAGATGCTGTCTACAGCGTAAAACTTATTTGGAGGCCTCTGTGAGCTGATGGCTGGACAAGCCAGATCTATTTAAGCTGTGGCAGTAGTCAATACCAATGACAAAATGAGCAGACCTTGCTCGTGGGATCTCCACAGTAAACCAGCCCTGCTGTGCGACTCTCCAGCTCACTTGGGGTCATGGCGTGTGAGGACTTCCACCCACTCCTCTTTTCCCTTTGTGGTCCGGGAGGGGATGTGGCACAGCTGCCTTGCACCTTCTTCACGGACCTGCAGGAAAAGCACTGCACGCTTAGAAGCAACACACTGAGAAAATAGCTCAAGCTGTGCCCCTGCCTCAACTAGTCTGGCCCTCACTGAAGACTCACAGAGTAACACAAACAACAACAGCAAAAAAGTCTGAATAAAATGGCTGCACCACTGGGGAGCTCCGAGCAGAGCCATTTTGCTGTGGCTGCGAAGCAGGTATGGCTGTGGCACCCCTGTGCATCAGAGGCAGGGATGAAGGCTTAACATCGTCCCCTGAGAAGGGTGAGGACCCTCCATCCTTTTCTGCTGGAGTTAAAAGGCTTTGGAACGCAAAGCCTAAAAACACTGTGTTCTGCTGCCTTTCCCTATGCTTGTTGGTTACAGCTAACTGCTGCTTCTAGTGGCTTTTAATAATTTTCCTCTAGTCTGCCTTTGCTGAAGCTCTTCAATATACTTTGAGGTGCCTACTCACTTACAAAGCAGTGAACTGTGCCAGAAAGACGTGGGCCATCTCTTCCCCCATAAGCCAGGTCAGACTGCTGCCAGTCTAACAGCTGTGCCTGCGGATGCCCGCAAACAGACAGTTTCTCCGATGTTTTTCTGTGTTGGTTCTGCTATTTGCATTCTCTTCCTGAAGCCTGTTTACTGTCCCATCCCTGATATTATCTGATATTATTATCTGATATTTTAAAATAAATCCTTTCCAATTTTTTTTTCTGTTTCTATTCAGCTGCCTGTTTACATTATGCAGGTGCTGACCTAAATTAACATAGGCATCCAGAGGGCAAAAACATATTTAATCACTTTTCCAAAGTGAATGTGGTTGTTCAGAGCACCTCTGTTAATTATAAGACTAATAGGAAGGTGTGAATGCCAGTGCGGAATGACTTTCAGAAAGTAAGACCATTGAACTGAGATCTGTTTTCTTCCTCCTTGAAGGAAGCCTCATGGAGGTAGACTTGCTCCAGCTGAGGAGGAACAGACTGGACATCTGTTGGGTACCCACTGACTTTCCGCTCTTACAGGAACTGATCTAATAGATCTTCATTGCAAGAAGGGCTTGCAAGTGCAGGTATCATTTGCAATTGGTACCTTGTGCATGGATGCCAAAGATAGGACTGGAAGTACTTTGGACACGTCTGTAGTCCACCTCTCTGTCCTAAGACAAATGCAGATGCACTGCAACCTGTTCAGTTACAGTGAGACACACGTTGTCATGGATGCAACAGATGTTTCTGTGCATTTCACTACATCGTACCAACCACCTTCATCAGAAGACAGACTTATCCTACCTAAGTTTTGGTAGGGCGCTGGATAGCAGGACACTGGTACGTCTGTAAATCAGTCCCCAAACGGTAATATGGAAATCAGCAGACAGCTAAAGTGACTGGGGTTGAATGAGGAGCCGATAGCAAAGTTAGTCATCTGCAGATGACAACTGACAGTGACTAAAGAGGGTTGCAAAGTGCCGTTTGTCTTGTAACCATAACAAAAACTAAACATGTCTGTAAGTATTCAAACTTTTCAGCAAATTAGTTTTGACCATTAACCCACTGTTTTGTGCATGGCTTTCTAAAAACGGTCAACTATTTGCACTGGCAGGCACACCAATAAAGGCAGACCCTTAAAGGAATATTGCAGAAAATCACATTTGAAATCCGTCAGCACAAGAGCATTCTTATTGAAGACATATGATCTCTAGGAAATGCCTTCTGTCAACTACTGAATAGCAGGAGCTGGTGAGCAGACAAAGCCAGACTGAAGTATAGTTATTTTAAAAGACTGGTGGCAAAGGCAAGCAAATAGAAAAAAAAAAAGTATAGAGAAGAGCAGTGTAGGTAAATACCATGCAGAAAAAAAAAAAAAAAGCACTCAAATCGGAACCAAGCTTGGGGATATCAAATCAGTGCTAAACTAAAGGTCAGAGGAATCAAAGTATAGACATGGACACAAATTCTCCACTAGCAAAGGCAGATACAACAGACGGGTCAAAGCCTGTTATTAAGGTTGGTTCAGGCCAGTGACTTGAAGTATGACTCAATTTGGTGTGTAACATACATGACTGCTTGCGTCTAGCTAAGGGCATGCAAAGCTTTCACCAGTCTCCTGAAGCAGTCCTTTTGTGGTGTAAAATAAACTCCAGGCTGACACAAACTGCTGACATTGGAAACTTCTTTATGTCCTCCTCTATGTTTTATCCACAAACCCTGTATTTTTTTTAATCTTCAGCATCATTATCTACAGTAGTAATTAGAAAACAAGAACTCTAATGATTTCCAGAGGTTGTAGGAAGAGGTGGCTGAAAACCAAAGAAACTTTTTCAGAAAATAATATATGGATGCAGGGGTTTGCTTTGCTTAATCCCTTAGTATTTATAAACAAAGAATGCCAAGGAGGTAAGCTAGACAGTTCTGTGTTTTACATTTGACTCAGAACAGATCTTTGGTAATGCCACCCTTGGCTGGTGTCGAAACTGTGTATTCAGGAATGATCCAGAATCTCAAATACCATCACCTAACCTTTGCATGGTTCGAAGATAATGCCTATGCTGCCAATTACTGCCTTGTAATTTTTGCTGCATAGTTTTGAACACAGAAGGTCTTCCCAAAAGCTGCTGTTTTCTCTGCAAATACCCGTGAAGGCAAGAGGAGCAGCATTTGCAAAATTTAGTATTTTATATTTACACTATCAAGCAATGAAACTCAACAGTGAGAAAAACATTTTTTACAATATGCCTAAGTATGAAACCTCTACCAACTGAAAACTCAGATGTCAAAAAGGTGCAAAAAGAAGCTTTGGCCTCTGACCAGAAACTTTTTTGTTAAGCCTACTCAGGTCCTACAAAAACTGAGAGTCAGGGTGGTGGGTATTCTGCCCTGTTGATGAACAGCTCAAAGCCCATGCCCTGTTCAACAGCATGTGTACTGGTCCGGTCTATGAAAATGAGTTGAACATTAATTTCCAGGGTTACCCTGGGTCAGACACTGCTGATGGGCATGTATCTGGTAAGGGGAACTCTGATCTTCGTACCTGGGATTAAATTCTGTAGAGGTTCAGAACAGTTTTATTATATGGAATAAACCTGTGAGCCTACACTATCCTCTCTGGTTAGTGTGGGATTAAGAGCAGAGGGACCTGATTGCAAGTGAAATTATATTGAAACTATCATTACTGAGCTGACTAACTACAATGCTATTAGAGGGAAAAGCTGCATGGAGGGATGAATTGCTGTTTGTGTGCTTTATGATTCACTCATCTGATTATGCCAATCGAAACAATTTGCTGCAGTGTCTTTTGTACACAACCAGGAAACAGAGAGGCTCTCAGAGCTCCAGCAGTTCTCTCATTTTTGTATGGTTTGGTACCATGTGAATCAACCTGCAAGTAATTAGACTCCGAAGGGTCTCCCATCATACATAGAGCCACTTTTCTCTAAGCAGAGCAGGCAAAGCCATATCAGGTTGAATTTGCCCAGTCCACACAAGCCAGCCTGTGATGCTGGAAGACTTGTACGGAACAGGCACGCATGCTTTTGAGATCAAGGAAGTCAGTGGAGCTGTACTTAATGTGGGCAAAGATCCCAGAAGAGGTGAATGTTTGTGACTATGAACCTATGCATGTGGCTGGTAGAAAACCGAAGGTTTGAACTTGTTCTCTCTCATCTCCCAGAGCCTTGTGTATGCCAGAAAGCCGCTCATCAGGAAACGTTACAGAAAGCCCTGGGCACATGCAGCCTTGCAGCTGGCTTTTTCTCTCTTGACTAGATCTTTCCATGTGTCCTTGTTCTTGCCGGATAAGAGCAGATCTCTTTTAAGTGCTTCTTGGCTGACACTGACCTCTCCATAAACAGATAAAAAGTAGAGAGATTTCCTCCTCCTGTTTTTCCTCCTCCCATCCACAATTGTCACTTATCTCCCCAGCTAAGCCAATTATAGTGCCTCAGAAGTGTCCCCACGAAGAAAGGGAAGCAGCCAGACAGACACCAATTGAATTTCCTACGGGCACTGTACAGAGGTTGTTTTGTTCCTGCGACAGAGCCATTACTCCCTTGTGCCGCTGGTGACTCAACGGAAGACTGAGCCCTGTGAGAGAGTAAATGTGATACAATATTCCTAAAAATGCAGCAGAGACTGTAGATACAGCGTGAAAGTATTGATTTCATTGTCAAGGAGTCCAAAATGCACCCTAACCTTTGGTGTTTCAGGAAGCTGCAAAGGGGGAGAAAAATAAGGGAAGAGGAGGAGAGGGCAATGGAGAGAAGGAGAGGGGAGCGCAGGGTAGGGAAGGGAAGACTAAGTGATCAACTCCAAACTCTACTGCCTTTGTATGGAGAGCTGATGCCATCCATTACCTAGTAAAAAGAAAAAGCTGCCATTATTTGGATTCCAGTAGCAGCCTGGCCATGGATAAAGACTTGTATTGTGTCAGGCACTGCACAGATGTTGAACAAAGTGCAGTCTAAGGATGTGGCTCCTCTGCAGAAGGGAAAAGCGTGTCTGTGCTAGCTTAAATCCGTCTAACTTGGATAATGATGTAACAGGGCCTCTGCAATACAAGCTGGAGTGTCGGTTAGCCATCCAATTCAGTATCCAGGGTATGATTTGCACAGATGTTCTGCTGCTACTTAGGGCAGCTAACACAAAGCTGCTCTGGGCCTGTTTCTTATGCTGCAGTCCCACCTTCCAGCTGCAGCTCAGGTAACACCTCAGCCAGAGTGGGAATGAAGAGCAACAGCAGGGGCTCAGCAGCCTACCAAGGGCAGCATTCAAACAAGCTGTCAGCAGGTTTGATGTGAGTTTTAATGAGTGCAACATGTTGTCAGCTGAGGATCAAAGTCCTAAAGCATTGTCAGGTCTATGCTATAACAAACCCACATGAGTACTGTTTTGTTAGTATACTTGCATCAACAAACCTGTACCAGTGAAAACTCTAGAGCTAATGTCTGTACCTGGAAAAACTATGTTTTGGTTAGAAGAATTTGCATGAGTATCATTGTGTGAAGTAAGACTAGCTGAAGTACACAAGGGCTTTTGCTGGAACAGCAATTTTGCGGAGCAACCGTATCTGTTAGCAATAGAGCACTGCTGGCAACGTGTTCTAGTGCAAGACCACCCAGCCATAATTCCTTTAAAGTGTATATTTTATTGAATGTTCATGATAGCTTGAACATTTGCATAAGCTAAGTCTTGTCTATCCAGCGCTGCCATCCCCTGAACATTTTTTGATAGGGCAGGAAGGAATAATAAGGCATGTAAGAAGAAAGGGAAAGGGACGGAAGCGATAGTTTTACTTAATCTTCAAAGAATAAAACAGAAAATGTCCATTTTCCTAACTACTTCAGATTGTTAACTGATGGGTTTAATTTGTGTGTAGATTTGTATAAATTATGTTTTGGATGAAGATTGTAAAAGCATGTGAAACTTGTGTAAATGTGTATGTATAATCTAAAATGAAAGGTGTGGTGTGAAAGATACATTGCCTTTGCTATCAGTGCATTCATATGTAATTAATGCCAAATATGAGGGAACAGGCTTTCACCCTTTCTTTTTATGTGCCTAAACTGGGATCCATGAAAGTGCCTAACCTTCAGTTATGTCAGGCACCCTGTTGCTTGACATCACCATCTCATCTCATCTCATCTCAAGCATCTTTCATTAGAAGACATGCATCTCAAGAAAAGTCAATCCCACAGCAAAACAGCTTAATTGCATCAGGTGATTGTCACAGGCATCTATTTAGCCCAATAAATCAAACTCCTTCCTACAGCCATTGAGAAGACAAAGGTAAAATCTCTTTTTCAAAAGAAGTGAGAAGACATTATTATGGTATGTTAATATTTGGAGAAATCGTCTCATGTTCCTTCCTAGGCACAGCATCCAACAGTTTCAAAAACATGCCAAACAGCAAGTGGAATTATAAAAATTTCCTAGTTTTCTCAGTAAAAATCTGGCCCAACATTTGACAATCAGGACTGATTAAATATTATTTGGGATAATAAGAATATCAATACCTGTAGTGAAAAGCAAACAAAAATCTATTCAGTATCTAAAACCATAGTTAACACTATTTTGGTGGCTAGTCTAGTGACTGAAACATTAGCAGTACTAATCCAGCTCAAGGAAGGCACTTACAGCAGTCTACAGTTTTTTCTTAATACCTTGTTTCAGCCTATGACATGTAATGTGCAGTTATGTTTCTCCCTGCCTGATAGATCAGTACAATGAAACCTCTGTATTAATTACCAATCCTGTTTAATGGCAGAATATTAGCATCCCTGGAAAAAATTGTGAAGTCACTGCATCTACTGAGACCAGGTGTCTCATCCTCAGATCATAGAATCATAGA
>VXBL01007746.1:10848-49972 GCA_013400195.1 Aramus guarauna
CCTCATCACCCTTATAGTGAAGAATTTTCTCCTAATATCTAATCTAAATCTACCATCCTTCAGCTTAGTCAATAGGTTCCCCCTGGGAAACTGCCCTCAGAAACAAGGGAGAGAACAGAGCTGGCGGATCTTTAAGGACAGGTATTATGGGAACAGTATAGGGACATTGCCTGGTTGTGCAGGGATGTTTCAGGAAGGCCAAGGTGCAGCTGGAGCTGAACTTGTCAAGGAATGTTAAGAATAATAATAAGGGCTTCTATAGGTATGTCAGCCAGAAAAGGAAGGTCAAAGAAAGTGTACTCCCCCAATGAACACGACTAGCAAACTGCTAACAATAGATGAGGAGAAAGCTGAGGTACTCAACTTTTTTGCCTCAGTCTTCACTGGCAATCTCTCTTCCCACATCTCTTGAGTGGATGGACCTCAGGCAGGGACTGAGGGAGCAAAGTCACTCCCATGGTAAGAGAAGATAAGGTTCAAGACCACCTGAGGAACCTGAACATACCTAAGTCTATGGGACATCACAAGATGCATCCCAGAGTCCTGAGGGAATTGGCTGATGCTGTTACAAGCCACTCTGTGTGGTATTTGAAAAGTCATGTCAGTCAGCTGAAGTCCCTGGTGACTGGAAAAAGGGAAACATTGCACCTATTTTTAAAAAGGCTAGAAAGGAGAGCCCTGGGAACTAGCCTCACCTCTGTGCCCGAGATGATGGAACAGATCCTCCTAGAAGCTATACTAATGCACATGGAGAACAGGGAGGTGATTCAAGACAGCCCCGCATGGCTTTACCAAGGGCAAGTCTTGCCTGACCAACCTAGTGGCCTTCTATGATGGAGTGACTACATCAGTGGACAAGGGAAGAGCTACAGATGTCATCTCTCCGGATTCCTCTAAGGCCTTTGACACGGCGCCCCACAACATCCTTGTCTCTCAATTGGAGAGAGATGGATTTGATGGGTGGACTGTCTGGTGGATAAGAAATTAGCTGGATGGTCACATCCAGAGAGTAGTGGCCAACAGCTCAATGTTTGGATGGAGATCAGTGACAAGTGGTGTCCCTTGGGTCTCTATTGGGACCAGTATTGTTTAATATCTTCATCAATGGCATAGTGGAATTGAGTGCACCCTCACAGCAAGTTTGCAGATGACACCAAGCTGAGTGGTGCAGTTGACATACCTGATGGATCGGATGCCATTCAGAGGGACCTGGACAAACTTGAGAAGTGAACCCATGTGAACCTCATGAGGTTCAACAAGGCCAAGTAAAAGGTTCTGCACCTGGGTCGGGGCAACCCCAGTATCAATACAGGCTGGGGGATGAAGGGATTGAGAGCAGCTGGGAGCAGAAGAGATACTGGTGGATGAAAAGCTGGACATGAGCTGGTAATGTGTGCTCATGGCCCAGAAAGCCAACCGTAGTAGGACCTGTAGCGATAGGACAAGGGGTAATGGTTTTAAACTAAAAGAGGGGAGATTCAGACTAGATGTAAGGAAGAAATTTTTTAAGATGAGGGTGGTGAAACACTAGAACAGGTTGCCCAGAGAGGTGGTACATGCCCCGTCCCTAGAAACATTCAAGCTCAGGTTGGATGGGGCTCTGAGCAATCAGATGTAGTTGAAGATGTCCCTGCTTATTGCAGGGGGGTTGGACTAGATGACCTTTAAAGGTCCCTTCCTACCCTAACTATGCTAAAATCGTTTAATTCCAAAATTAATTTTTTTTGCAAATTTTATATTTTGGGAGAGGATATTTTGCAGTTTAGTTTAAGCTTTTTATTTATTTACAAACAGTTTAAGCCTGAAGTCATCAATAAATTTTTGTGTCTATGCAAGAAAATTCCATGTATTCCCTTTCTCAGCAAGCTACTATCTTTGCACAAAAAAAAAAAAAGGTTCTGTATGTAGCCCACCCTACATGAAATATAGTCTGGAGTTGTACTTGGTCCTGGCAGTCAGAAAGATGGAGATAGCTCAGCCTAATTCTCTGAAAACTATCACAATGAAACATCTCATTATGATGCTATAGGTAACTCAGAGATGACAAAGGTTGCTAATGAGCATGGGAAGCAGGAAAATTAAACAGAACAGTGGTAGAGGTTTTATTTGCCCCACAGTGACAGACTAATACTCATGTGGCCAAGTCAGCCTTCCATATGCCCAGAGAGTCTGGCAACCTTCCATAGTTTAAATAATCTGACCCAGTTCAAAAGTGTATTAAGTCAGAAGTGCATTTGCACATTTTATGTTTATTGCATTGGTACAAACATCAGTGTTTAAAATGAAGTACTGGAAACATCTGTCTGTACATACCTAATATGCATGAATCACAAAACACAGGTAAAAATGCATTGCTCTGCTTTATGTCAGAGAATGGGCTGAATCCATGATACTACATCATTTCATATTCTTATACACAGCTCCCAAAGATAGCTGCTGCATGAAAGTGACACTAGTCTGAGAAATGCTGATCATTCAAGTTGAAATAAGAAAACACAAGAAGGAGATCCACATAAGCTTTCCACCAGACTACCTTTACAAAAGGTGTTACAGAGGTGATTCAATCTCAAAAAGCTTTCTAATATTGTTAAACCATGCAAACTAGCTTCAGGAAGTTCACCCATGTCCCAATTTAATTGGCTATTTTAAAACTAACATGGCAACAAGCAGAGTTTTCTTCATTATTATTTTCCCTTGATCATTCTAGTACTGAAGAGAATAAAATCTCTTAGCTACTCATTTATGTCTGTCAGTCAAACAACTGTTGAGAGATTAATACATGAGAGGTTTTGTGGTGATGGAAAAGGGAAATTATTTAAAACCAACCTTACTGCTTAGTGGGAATGACCTGACCATATTAATCCATGGAAAAAAGCTCACAAGAATGTTTTTTTTTTTGGCACAGGAATTAATTGATATAATATTCTCACGGAGTAGTTAGAAAAAGCATTTCTAAGCACTCCCTCTTAACTACAGTATTGATGTTCTCTTGTGTCACACATTAGTGCCTTAGAACAGCAGTTTTCTTGACAAGGAAATGTCCCAATTTCCACAAAAGTGCTCCTTTGACAAAGTAGGAGAAGCAGAGATAGAGCAACAGGTTAGCCGTAAAGCAGATGTAATTTAAGGAAACACATTAACCTCAGTATGTATAAAACTCAAAGCCAAGCTTAGCACTAATACCACTCCAAATCTGCAAGACTGCTGTGATCTAAGACAGGCAACATATGCCAAGCTTACTTAGGGTGGAATACCTCAGAGGCAGTGCTCTTGGTCTCCCAGCTGGCTGGCTAGTAAAGTTAATATGGGTGATTGCTGACGACTGGGATGAAGAAGGATAAAGTAAAGCAATCTCTGGGTATCAGTGTGTCGAAAAATACTTCAATAGAGTATGTTGGCCTTGGATCCATGTTGGCTAGCATGTCAGCCTTGGTCTAATCCAAAATGAAGAGCTCTAGTCCCTTTTCTGCCATATATATCAAACAGATCTACATAGGTTCCTAAAAAAAACCAAATACCAGTTGGGAATAGTAGTGCTATTCTACCTGCATATTTGACTAATAAAGAGAATCTCGTTTAACATTGTTCCTTCCTATCTCCTTATAAAGTACTATTACTTTTAGTAACAGTACTACTTCCTTCTACTTTGACTACTTCCTTGAATGAATTTGCAGACCTCAGACATTCACATTTGTATACATGCAGATATATGCATTTATGTGGTGAATGCAATACACTCAGCTATTCTGAAATTTCAAAACTGATTTTACCAGGTTTACATTTCTCTATCTAGCTGGACGCATACCTACAACTGCTGGTAACGCACAGCCATATCCAACTGTAGCTAGATGTCAGATGTCAATTTTGATTGTAAATTCATGTGCTTACAGGATCCAGAAGTCATGTAATAGCTTTACATCATACATTTTATTTATCCTCACAGAATCTTGCAAACATCAGGGGATCAAACACTATGGGGATCTTGCTGCCACTGCTCCCTTGAGACAACAGAGATTTTTATTTTAGGTGAAATAGGCCTGCACCTTAGTTTAGAATTCATGTATAAGGGAATTGAGCTTAGAGAGCTAATTGCTCTCACTAGCACTTGTTTAGCAGCATGCAACCTTTGACCTCCAGTTTGCATCAGCATTACCATATATTGTTAAAATTACTGGTACTTCTATCTAACATTGAACTTGCAGTGTTTGTTGTGCCTGATTAAGAATCTCTTTGTAACTAAATTATTATATTCAGCCTCTTCCTCTTTTGGATGCATATCCCATTGGACAGTGTTCCATTTTGCTCTCTGTAAATGCATTAGGGTTCAAGATAGACTTTATTTGCATATAAATGTTATTTGAATGTCACAAGTAGCTCTACAGACAGGCATGCCCTGTCTCAAGTTACAATTTCTAGGAGGTACAGAGAACACTGTAGTAATGGCAGGCTGTAACAGTGTTCAGAAGAGACTATCCATTTGATATTCATGGCTTTTAACAGAACTGATGTTGTGGGTGTTCATACTCTCCTACGTATTCACATCTTTTGCATCTGGACACTCTCATAAAGTTTCCAGATCTCAAAAGTCTGTCTGAGAGAACCGAGTGCACTGCTATCAAAAAATTTTGTTTGAGCCAGAAGACAACCCTATCTCAAAAGCTCTGCTGAATTACAATCAGTATAGATGTGATTTATTCCTGTAATGCTATTTCAACTGTTTAAACCAAACTCAGGAAGCCAGACTCTGCTGTCCTCACACTGGGCTTGGACTTCTGTCATGAGAAGTCTTACTGAAAGATGTATATCACCATTGCCAGAAAAAAGAAGCACAGCATGCTAGAGCAGAGCCAGTAAAATAACTTAAAGAAAAATGTTGGCACTCATGTAATGAACTACACCATGAGTTAATGTGAGATAGAATCTGTTTTGTTACTCAAGCAAGTCACTCAAAAGCATAACTGAAGGCAGAAATTTAAATCAGTGAATTGCTTTAAGTAAATTAAGTTAGGAGATAAATCATTTAACAACGGTGCTTGTGGGATTAATATTGCTAGTTTCTCCCAAATTGATTCTAAAAGATGGATTTTTAAATGCATCAACCACAGATGAGTAGAATAACACTGTATGGGGCAAGATGCTACAAGCCAAAGCCTGCCATACTTACCAGTTACATCAACATTGCAACACAAAGCAAAACATGGCAATTTTGCAACACAAAGGAAATCAAAATACTGCAGGTAGGCAACTGATAGTTTAATTTAGTTACTCATCCCATGGAGAGCAGTTTGACATCCACAGGAACTGGATCTTCAAGAGATCTCAGCATTAGTTCAATACTGCCATTTTTCTAAGATGACAAAGATATGCAACATAAAAATTGACTGGCTTTTTGCCAGTAACGGTACTTACAGGTGCTGTACTTTGATCTGTGATTCTTCTCCTGGAGAAGAGGAGGTCTGCACTACTAGATGTATTTAGAATTGGCACTTGAAACATCTTAATTCAAAAACATCTCTGTAGTAAGCTGTGACAACTCAGAATGGGTGGAAATACTAAAACCACTCACACTTGCACCTGAAGTGCACTGAGATTACTCCAAACTCTCTGTGACTAAGGATATGAATAAGAGCACACAAAAAGTGAAATGCACTGCTAATGTACAACATGAACTCCAACAACACAACAGAAGAAAGTCAACACCTGGTTTCCAAAATCTTAACACTATTTTTGTCCCAAACTGAACATAAACCTCCAAAGATGATGTAACTGAACGTTAATAACATGAAAGACAATGCCTCTGGACTTTTGGTATTTACCTGTCTGACACCACACAGTACAATTGATGAAACACTGTCATTAAAACGCACGTGTCCAAAGAAGAGCAATGAAGCTGGTGAACGGTCTAGAGAACAAATCCTGTGAGAAGTGACTGAGGGAACTGGGGTTGTTTAGCTTGGAGAAAAGGAGGCTGAGGGGAGACATTATCACTCTCTACAACTACCTGAAAAGAGGTTGTAGCCAGGTGGGTGTCAGCCTCTTCTCCCAAGTAACAAGCAAGTAAAAATATCCTCTTCGGCCAATGCTGAAATGCACTTACTCATTGTAGGTTGACTTCCTGTTTCTTGTTCCAGTTCATCTTCCTCAATGCAGGTGCAAATGTCATATGACCAGTGGTAGCAGGGTAGTCCTAAGAACCCTGAATGTGATAGGCTGGAGCAGACATGCAAGCTCCATGAGCCTACAATGGATAATAATGTCTGGTTGCTTTAGGAAGGTGTGCTACTACTAGTGATAGAATGTGGTCTCCTTAATGGTATGGAATGGTCAGACGGGTCATTATGGAAAAAAAAGAGGGGAACATTATCTTGAAGACAATATCAAGAACAACACTGAGAATTTACATTTGACCAAGTATTATCTACTTCACAAACCAATCTTAGTAAGCTGTGATAAAATCTATTCAGTTCTGGGACTATCTTGAAGCTCTTTTGACAAGGGAAGAAGTACAGTGACATACTCTATTCTCAATTTTCTTGGAAAAAAAAAGAAAGTATGAAATAATTATTGAAAGCTGTCTTCTGACTGGACCCAGATACAGGGAAGAAGAGAGTCTGTACAACACAGGTAATATATCATACCTTCTCCCTTCATGATGTAGTCAATAGCTTGATTGGTTAGGGCTGCTTCACTGGGTTCAATATCCATGAAAGGTTTATTGCCTATTGCCATTGATACCATCTCCTGCATTCAAAGTTCTAAAATGAATGTTGTACAGGAATAAATTTTAGGCAGCTCTTTGAAGATTTACTGCAGGAATAAAACATCTTAAATAAACAGACATTTCCTATAGGTAATTACTGACTCCCTACCAGAAATTCATTAAGTACAAAATAACAGAAGCAAGTGTTCCTGAACCTTAGTGCTTTTGCTATTATTTTCTTTAGAAATGTAAGAGATTTCAAGGATGAGTCTCTCCCCTCTTTGCCCTCCTCTGGCCCGTACTGTCACCATCATAACTGAGTGTCTCCCAGTTACTTAAGTTATACTACAGACTTGCTTTGTCACCTCCTAGCAAGGTAAAGATTTCTTTCAAAGGGAAACAGTGTAATATTTTTTCCCATTATAGCTTTGTCAGTGTTCAAGACATTACTTTCCTCTGGTCAGCTAATTTGAAGTCCAAAGCAGAAATCATCATGTTCCTCTGATCTAAAGTAATACCCAAGAATTAAACTTATACTGTAGGGACATACACTTTGTATTTGTACTAAAGCTGCTACTGAGAGGTAGCGATACCTCCTGGGTACTACACAAGTGGTCTTCTATTGAAGACTGAGGGACATGCATGCTAACAAACCTCTCAACTATACCTCAAAAATATTTTGGTGCTGCCAAAAAAAAGTATAAAAGAGAAGGTGGTGTTTATTTGCCCACCTTCATGCCTGGAAAGGTAAGTGCAAACTTTCATAAAATCTCTTCTGCAAATAAAGAACAGAGGCACTTTCTTGCGAGGGTGGAGCCAGATAAGATGTGGCACAATCAAATGTGCAGGGCCAATGGAAAGCTGCAAAACTGGGAAGTCCAACAGCAACACCATTTTTTTTTTTAAGTGACAGAAAAAATGCCAAGCACATTCACCCAGCACGTATATCCACTGTGAGGTGGTGGAGACCTAGAGAAGAACAGTACTAGATTCGAAGCCATAAAGAAGTACTTCCATACTATCAGAAGTTAGAAGGATCTACCTGATTTGTCCTGCAGCCAAAAGTTTCACAGGATAGAAGGAAGAAAAAGAGGCACCAGCATTAGCAACATATCTATACAGTATCTTTTTTTACTATATTCTTTCATTTCAGTTTATTGTTGTTTTCTCACTGAAATTTTTTTCTCTTTTTGTGAACAAAGACTTTTAAAGTTAGCTGCCAGCAGAACAGCAGAGACAAATGGATAACTAAAACAGAAACTGCTGTAATTTATTTCTAGATGTTGCTGTGCTGACTTCAGTGAATCTTTTTGCACCCATCTTCATCCTTTCTTCTCCTCCTTCAATTTATGTTTTGTGTTATACCCTTCAGAAGGAAACACGTTACAGAAGATTCTCATCCAAGTAAGATGGTATATCTGCGAGATTCCATTCTTGAACTTGCAGCATTTAGCCAACATTTTTCAGTGGAGTCTGGTTAAAAAAGGGTTAAATTTAAAAGTAAGTCTTACTTACCTTCAAAATAACTTGGAGGAAGATAAAAAATATTTTTCAGCATTAACTTTATGGTCACCTTCACTGTACATGTGTACTGTAATTACAGGTCACCAAAAGGTATACAGTTATTGCTTTGGTTTCAGTCAGCATGTACAAAAATTTCTTTGCATCTGCTTTTTTGACAGATCAGGAAAAAAGTTGCAATTTGCAAAGATAAAGCAGTGACGGGCTTGTGAAAACTGTGGTGAAAACAGACGTGATCATTTAAAAAAATGTGGAATAGGCAAGTTAACAATTTGTAGTGACTCACTTTTAAACAACAGGACACAGGCTGACAAAAATTAGTTGGCTACAGTATGATGCAGAACTTTTAAGATCACTTAGAAAATTTCATAGGAGTCTACACTTTCCCTTTCTAGGGAACTTAAAGGAATTTTCTGTTACAGCTTCTACAAAGGAAGAATCCTAGGATTCTACAGAGATTTCTAAGTGATCATCCTTAAAATAACAATTAATTAAAAAACACTAGAGAACAAGAAACCCTGCTTGATGTGTAACATTTATGAAGAGATACTGTGTGGATAAGGTGAGACATCTAACAAACTAAATATTGCCCTTGACTATTTTCACAGAAATATTTGTCCAACAGGTTTCAGCACCTTCAAATCACTTCTTAAATATTCTTCTTTTCCCAAGTGAAACATTTAACTGCTAACTAACAGTTTATTTCCAGAAAGGAATGACGGTATACAGTATCTTATGTCTTATAGAGAAGGCTTAAAACTCAAGAAACATTTTGTTTCCCATTTCCCTGTTTAAGGCTTTTGTGTTTGAGGGAGACTGAATTGTTAAAGTTTGATTTTGCCTTATTTTTTTCTAAGAGAGGATATGTATGAATGCAGAATAGGCAGGATCACCAATACAGTGAGAATGAATAAGAGGGTCTTTATTTCTAAAATCATGGTGACATCTCACAGCATCCCTAAGCCAACATAAAATTAGTCTGCAAATCAAAGACATACTGGTTAACCGAGAGGTGATATAAGCAGCAACACTAAAGCATGGAGGGTAGCAGGAGAGTGAAGGAGAAGCTATAGCAGATCACTGAAGCTACCTTTTCCTTTCAGCTTCTGCCAGTTGAAGCTTTCTATTCAGCTTCTACCAGCTGAAGACACACCAGCTGGCACTGTACGCACAAGGTGAACTCTGGTTATGACTCCAGTTCAATGGTTACAGAAGTTTAAACATGCATTTAAATTAAGCATAAGTATCAGTATTTTGGCAATCCACAATCAACAAACAACAGTGGACATGTCCATATTTTCCATCCAAGTGACTGCAAATTAAAACTTCATATATTTACCTGTTGTTGTCCAAATGGTAGGACTCTCAAGCATTTTGTGTTTCTTATGCACTTACAGCATAGAAAAACTGAATATCTGTATTTTACTTATTCAGAGCTTCTCCAAACTCTAAAAAAACAGCTTAGTATCTTTTCCCTAGAACAATTACAGTAAAAAATTATTTGTAATTAAATTTACAGATGGATGCTGGTCCATTCACCCAATACTGCTTAAGACAGCACATCCCTGTTCAGGGCAGGTTACTGAGAAAGAAGCATTGTGCATTATATAATTTTCCCAATAGGACAACAGGATTTAATTTACCTTGAATGATTGTTTGTAGGTATGGATGTCATATCTCCTATTAATCTTTCTTGTTTTTCTAAACAAGATCTTCAAAGAGGAAGACATGCCTCAAATACTTCTTCCTTCCACAGCATGTAATAAACTCATCCTGACATTGCAGTTACCCTTGCTCTTTCGAATTAACCTATTGAGAGAAAAATGACAAAGTTCTCACAGATAAGAGAAAGTTGCATTGATTTCACCCTGTATAATGAAGGAGAAGGGGAGACTCCAGAGCTGAAAGTAAGCTAAGCTACAGGGAAACGTGACATAACATTCTGAGAATACACTGTTCTGGGTGCACAGCTGCATTTGCACTGTGATTAAAACAGAGCAATGTGAATCTGCTAGAACCACTTTCAGATCTGTCAGATAACTGAAAGGTTCAGGTATCTCTTCATCGTGCCTACATGCAATTCCAGATCCAAACAGCATGTCTAGGCCCTCTGCTGCACACATGTTGTACAAGCAGAAGCATTTTAGGATCAGCATGGCTTCTCCCCACACACTGTTTTCTTATTTATGGTGTACAGCAGTAGGCACTCCAGGATTTTGATCCATAACTGAGTTTTATAAGCTCCAGAGCAGGACAAATCATAGGTGTTAAAGCACTGCTTTCTGTCTCTCTTGGTGAGATGTTATCTTGGAGAAAAACATGGCAGGAAAGTCAAGAGAACAGCAAAATAATAGTGGAAAAATGCTTACATCTCATCCTTGAATAGCATCCATAGTAAGCAGGTCATTTCCATGGTGTAGTTGGGAATTTCACCATCTCCTCAGTAGCTGTCAGATCACTGAGCTCCCCTGCTCCTGGGCTTTGGTGCACTCCGTGATCACATCCTCCAGCAGAAGTGCATACTTGCTCATTCTTTCAATGGGCTTCAACAAATAGGAGGCCAAATCCATCTTATCACCTAGATTCTGTTGCTTATTCTGCTGACGTAGCAGACATGGCTAAGTACTGCTAAGCTATGTTCCCTAAACAACTATAAAATCAACAAGTCATGATCACACAATTTTCATGAAGTGAGAAACTAGACAGTAATTACTTTAAAAGATGTCATTTCCATGGCTTGTTAGCAAGGCATCCAATAGTAGCTTGTTCTTGTTGTACAATGCACACATGCCAATCTGTTCTTCCTAAAAAAACCAAACAAAACCACAAAAACAAAACCCCAGAGAAGGTGATGTTAGTCCTTGCTACTTCTCTATCAGTAGTTCCTTTCTACCATTAGAACTTTTTCCAGGTAAAAGAAGCAAAAAATTTTGACCTGCATATAGATTTAAGGAAGTTTTTTTTCTAAACTAGCTGTACTGTTTCATCCAGCCAGACATTAGCAGGACAACCAAGGACTCCATATGCAGGGAACTTAGCTTTCTATAGGCATCAACCCTTCCAGATCCAACACTGTGTAAAACCAGGCAGTTGTAGTCATAGTTATTTCATTTTTCCAGAGCAAAGTCTAATATATTATCAAAATTTCTAACCAGCATAGTTAGTCTTAAAACAGTACTAACATCCTATCTACCTCATCTAATTTTTTTTAGTATATGAATACAGAAAAGTCCTATGAGAATGGGCTAATGTCTCATAGCATTAACAACCTGCAGGAGTTGTAAGAGTTCAGCTACTGAACGCAGCACAGACAGAAACACAGATGCTTCGCTGCACTACTCCCTTAGTGAGAAGATGGGATCACGCCCAAATTAAGTGCTACTAAGCCTAACAGAAGTTTCCCTTAAGCTCTCTAGAAAGAGGAAATAATGAGAGGGAGGCAGAAAAAGAAGCAGGCTGCCCAACATCCAGCAGTATCATGGGAAACTCTTGTCATCTGCTTAGAACACTGAATGAAAAAAAAAAAACCACTTGAAATGTGTGTGTCCCCACCTTGAGAAACACATGAGTATCTTCCTAGCTTTAAACTATTCAAATCTATCATCCAAAGGTAAACAAACAGATCTTCCCTTCATAAAACAACCTGACCAATGAAATACAGCAAGGGTTTGCTTTCAAGAGAAACAAAAAAATTTATTATCTTCCATCATCTGCTTTTTACCTATTGTGAATCCAGCCCTAAAGGTATTATTTGCAAGAATGAAGCATAGTTCTTTGATTTTTTTTATGATTGTATTCTCTAACCAAAGCAAAGGATTATAGTCCTTTTCAAATAAAAAGCACAACATCATTTGGCATCCTTAAGATCTCTTAACTTCCTACATATACATCATTTACATCAAAAGGTAAAGCAAAAACCTTACCCTCCCACTCAGAAATATTTTTTTAATTCAGATTTTCTAACTATAATTAAAGAGAAGCTTATTTTAAAAAGGGATCTGACCTAAGTGATGATTAGCTCCTACATCAGCATTTTTATTAATGTCAAAGAAAACATCTCCATTGCTTCTGATTATAATAAAGGCTTGTATTCTTGTCTCCCTGCCCCCTATTATGTTATCCTAGCAGAAACGAGAGCAACTATTAATGCTAATAAAATTCTGT
The DNA here is from genome assembly GCA_013400195.1 of Aramus guarauna. Lineage (NCBI taxonomy): Eukaryota > Metazoa > Chordata > Aves > Gruiformes > Aramidae > Aramus > Aramus guarauna. The sequence continues at coordinate 23,234 of VXBL01007746.1, forward strand.
AATGAGAAAATATCACAGCCTGTCTGAGAATACATTGCTTCAAGGCCAAAATTCAAGTGTTTTTTTTTCCATAATAGTCCAAATACAAGAAGCATTCTTTACACTGACAGTCCTGTAGGTAGCTTCAGGAAATTGCTCCTATGACAGGGCACATTTTAGCCGCTTTTAGGGCAAAAAACATTACCCCACTCCTGATCCCAGGATGAACAACTGTTCATTTTCTGCTTGGAGATTTGCTGAGTAGTGAGACATTATTGTCTGAAGTAGTTGGAAAAAAAACTTGATCACAGTAGCTGGATGGGATACAATTTGGAAAAGTCCTGCTGCAGAAAAGCCTGGTTCCCTCTTCTGGCAGTCACCAAACAACAAATTCTCAAGGAAAGCCATCTGGAGGTCAGCTCTGAAGACCAGCAGTGTTATGAAGCAGTCACTGCTTATACTTACCACAACACATTTCCTGAATTGAGCCACCCTACAGACGCTGACTTTCCTCCTATCACAAGCAGGAAAACTGAGAAGAGGCATAGAACAACTGCCCTCTCAGCTACTTACCAAGCATGAGTCAAAGGAGGACATGGAGAAAGCAGAGTGTTACAAAAAGGTGAAGAATACACAAACTACAGAATTGGGCAAGGCTTCACCCAAAGGTTTCTCAAAGTGACTTTGGGAATTCGGCAAATGTTTGCCATGCAAACTATCATATCTCCTGTAAATATTACAGTGGGCCAAAACCAGCTACCACAGGTCATTTACAATCCCTCCAGTTTACTGTCATAAATAGAATGTGGCTTTTCCTTCACATCAGCTAGAAAAAGTGTGATTGTACTTCCAGGTGACAAATAGGACTTAAGTATGTCATTATCCTGGTTTTGGCTAGGATAGAGTTAATGTCCACAATGAGCCAGGACAGGTGAGCCAGGCTGGCCAGGGGGCTATTCCATACGATGTGAGTTATGCTCAGCAACTGGAGCTTTTTTTTTTTTCCCTTTTCTTTTTATCCACTTTTACCAGGAGTGCTCAGATTCACAAATCCTCTCTGTGTAGGCTGGGGACTACGGAATGCTAGCATTTTCAAATTATGCCATTATAAATATTAGAATATTATAATGATTATTATGCCAATGATAAAATGAAATCATTCAACCTAGCATCCACTATGGTATCATTAGAACATACCTGAAGTGGACTCACAAGGAAGTCAGAGGTTGTATTGCATCTTGCTTTTAAAACTGAACCCTTGCCAGTGTTAAAATTTCTTACTTTGCAAAATGAGTACCTGAAGCTACTCTCTCTTCCCCCTCTATGAATGCCTCTAAACTTGTACCCTGACAGCATCCCAGCATCCTGCATGAATGCTTGCTCACACTGTATTTTGCTACGCCAGGTATAAATGCAGTGAAAGCAGAGCTGACAGAATTTACACAAGCAAAACATAATCACGACGATGCTCCTGCTGAGAGAAAATAGTAGACACAACAATAAGAGCAGGAAGAATCAGGTTAAGAAACACCTGGGAAAACAAATATGCATTCCCTCAACCAGTATTGCTCCCTCCCACTCTCAGTCTGAGTTCGTGATACACTCCTGTACCTTTCTTCCCTGCCACAGGCAAAGTCTCTTTACCCCTAATTAGCATCTCTTTCCTTCCTATGCCCAGACACAACCAGTGGGTTTATAATGGCTCCATAGCTTTATTCAGTTCATCTGAAGTGCTCAACTATGAATTCTTTCACTTTCCCCAAACTTTCTAAGCAATAAAACAAGTTTGTGCTGCCCTGCAGGAAAACAGGTTTACAGAACTTCAGATATTGCCTGTAGCACAATCTTGCAGAAACCTGTTGACCTTAGAGGAAATTTCTTGGCCTGAAAACAAGCTAACAAACTACAGCCCTAAAAAAAAAATCCACAAGTATGATGATAATTACTTATATAAAGGCCCAAATAATGCTACATTTCAGCTGACCAGACTGCTAAAGAAAGAAACATTAAATCTTTACACTTCTGAGAAATAAAAAAGAAGACTATTTACTCTTGCATACTGCCAATTCATTTAATTTTCCAATTTATGAGAGAGAGGGAGAAGTAACAAGAATGAAGGTCAAGCAGCCTTTTCCTTTCTCCCTCTCCCATTCCCCCCGTTTTGCTTCCCCAAAATACCTGTTTTCTGTTATGGGATCTTCCTGGTACCAAAGCATTCCAGAAAGAGAGAGCTTGTGATGGGCTGGCATATTAATCTATGATTAGATAAAATGTGTCATACCATCTATCACAGCCTCATTTAGCAGCACAAACAAATATTAAGTTTAACCAATTTGTTAGTTCAAGGGTAACAAAAACTTTGTTTTAATTGAAGATTTTTAAAAAAATGAGAAAAAAGTTAAAAAAAAAAGAAAGTAAAATGAGGATTTAATTCTAGAGGGCATAAAAAGACTAGTTGTCCAGGTAGATGTCCACTTAGAATGTTTAAGAATTCATGGTAACACATTTACAGAAGAGATAAGCACTGAGAGGGGAATCCAAAGAGGTGGCTGCCATTTGCAATTCCACACTTGGCTTGATGGAGAGGCCATTTTGCCCATAAGTTTCCATGACCGTAAAATGGAACCAGCCTGTGGTTTCACAGCCACCTCTAATGGCTCAGTGCCATTCAAAGGGAGAGGGGTTGTACCCTGTCCCTTCATCTCATCTTCTTTTCCCTGCCACAAGGTTCAGCATCCTAGGTCTAGTTCTCAATGGATGCAACTCACTGGAAAATTCCGAAGTTTGGGAAGGGAAGGGTTTGTTTTCTTGCTGAGTTCTTTTCCACTGCTTTTGAGAGTTAAATTGAGTGAGGGACTAGACATGGTAGATGAGAAGAGTACAAGAGCAAGATCCTCCTTTCAACAGCAGTGAGCAGTTAAATCATCTCAATGCCACTCACTAAGGCATACCCTTGAGTTTTAAAAGGGTACAGTATTAAGACAGCTAAGTACAGCCTCTTGTTTGAGAAAACAAATAATTATTCATATTGTACATCTGCTGGGTTAGGGCATAACAGTCTTATCCTACAAATCTGTACAATTGAATTCCTTACTTCTTAATAGGACTCATGCTGGACAAGCAACTTCATACAGTTTTTCTGAGGAAACAAAGACATATTGACATTAATGACATGAGGTCTGGGTTCTTAAGGGTCCTCAAATTCCCAATTGGTAAAGGAGACCTTGCTGTCAAGTCTTAAAGCATCAGGAAGATGGTAACGCAACAGTCACAGCAGGTAACTACTGCCACAGTAAGGAGGATGCTTTAGCTCACATTATTATTTAACAAACTGCTGCAATTTAAAAATTTTCCACCATCATAAAAACAGCAAGGAGAAGCCAGAAGGCGGCAAGAATGTTCATGTTCCAAAAAGCTAGACAGGTAACTCAAGACTTCTTAAATTAAAGGCAGTCAATCTTCTTTAATTTAGAATTGTTTAGCTCATCTAACAATCTACATACACAAACCCATCTAGTAACTACCTTTGCCCTTACAGATCATTCACATATTTAAATATCTATTTTTTCCCCATCTTTCAAAGGAAAAAAACCCAAAAACATTGAAGAACTGTTGAATCCTTTCCACTCAATTCCCCTGGAGGGAGAGGGGGCACCTAGTTTACCAACCAGATGTATGTTATTCTTCAGATTATTTGTTGTCTTACTAAGCTAATAGAAACCCTGGTTAAAAATGGGTATTTATCCCACCAAACAGAATTAATCAACTCAATGAATTATAAACAGGAAATTGACAAAACAACTTGTTAATTACTTTGAGGTGATATGGTAATGTCCAACAGATTCACACACTTCTTTTAGCTATTGCTTGAGCAAAAGAAGAATAGTTACATTGTCATCATGCAGTCTTTAGCTAAATTTCAATACCAGTTAATGTCAAGAAAAAATACCATATTAAGAATTACAGATGTCTCTTAAGATGCATCTTATTCATCACTACTACTTTTCTATAAACACCAGTGTTACTGACACCTTAACTAAGAACTTTACCTTTATTGAAATAACAGATATTAATAACCAACACTCTCAGTCCTACCTGCATTTAATAACATAGGGATGCAATTAATAATACTAGAGACGTTAGAAAATATTAATCAACAAAATATGTAGCAATTCTTCTTTGGGTATATCATGTCTGTTTTTTTCAGTGTCCTACACTCCTATACTGTGATAGGAAAAGCTACACTGAATATTTGCAATACCCAATGTTCACAAGTCTCTGTAGAAACCCAGTCTTGAGTTTCAAAAATAAGTACGTTACTAAAAAGCAAAATTAAAGTCAAGATTTTTATACTAAGAATTTTATGGATACCTCCAAGATCTTATTTATCTATTCATCTATGATATAGCTACATATACAGCAATTCTTACTTGTTTTAGAGCTTATTTATGCATTAGAATGTAACATAGAGTGGCACAAGAACAGGCAAATTGCATTTCAGATAAGAAAAAAATACTGTCTTCCTTTAAAAAACATAATAAAAGAAGCAAAAGCAGGAACTTCACTTAGTATAATAACAATAGGGTTCCGATTAATGTTATTCATTTCAACAGTTACTTGTCCAGTTCAAATATGTTCCTGATTTTGTAAGCATTCTAAGCTTAAATAAATCTCCTCACATACTGGTTTTATAAATCAGTGAAGAGAAGCAGTCTCTGGAAGAGTTGTTGCTAAAAGTTGCTATGATGTTGATCCAGCCACAGATTAATTAGTAGTGAGGGGGCATGGAGTTTACTGTTAAAGAGACCTAAACAGCTGACCTGAGGCTTTGATTTATTTTTTGTGTGTGTGTTTTGCCCCTTCATTTGGCTTGACCATCTACTAGGCATCTTACTGTTTATTTTCACAATGGTATTCATCACTGTCTTGTGCAATACCCTCCCAGAGGAACATTCAGAATTCTTTGTGCCATATATCTTTCTCAAAGTGCGCCAGCATCCTTCTTTCTCATCAAGTTAATTCAGTAGTTTCTAGATACTGTATCAATCTTAATGGTCCTGTTGCAACACACAGTAACATTAGAGGGTGACAACTGCACGTACCATAATTCTGGATAATGCTGGCCACTCCAAGCAGGCTTTGATGACACCAAAATGTTTGTAAACCAAAGTAAGCTATTGAATAAGGGTGAGAAGATCATTCTGTAAGAACAATTACATTCCACCATCAGGAGAAGACTTTTTTTGATCTCTGAACACAAAGAGATAAAATTAGCCCAGTCTTTACAAAAAAAAAAAGGAAGAAACTGAAAGCTGCCTACAGCTCTGCAGTTCTAAAGTCAGTAGCTCAGAGTAAGGCAGTAAGTGTTTCAGACTGCACTGACAACATACACCTCCCAGCATAGCCAAGGAAACCTGCTATGTAATGAAGTAGCTCCTTTATCTTAACCAAGAGACAGATTATCTAAGATACATGATAAAAACAGCACCTGAACAAAACCAGGCCACAGATAATTTCTGCATCCTTCTTGGAAATCTTTGCAAAGAATAGTATACAAGAAAAACACTTTGGTATTTCAGCTTAATGCAAAAGAAGAAATAACAGCACTTCATACTGTATCTATCCAACTAGCACAGAAAGAGAGAATGAAAACTTAATAGCTAGACAGAACCTAAACTCCTAGTGAAGCCTTGTTCACATTGTTTATGCTGGCTAACATAACAGAGTCAACAGCTCTGGAAGTCAGAAGCTGTACAAAAATAAGATATGTAGCCAGGCATCGCATTTCTTAACACACTAATTCCAACAATAGTTTCACATGCACTACCTAGAGCCAAAGTCTACACAGACTTGCAGTATTTCACTTTCTCTCTTTTTCAAATGACCACTCATCCCTCAGTTACATAATTTCTGTATCTGTTAACTAATCTTTTTATTTAATATTTGTTTATGTTGATTGACTTGGCTTAGCTGCACAACAGCATGTGGCTACCTTACAGCAAGAAAACTGATGGTGAGCTCATCTTTCCTGATGTACTGCTGTGAATAAGGGAAACTAATTAGTGGAGAACAATTTTAAAACAGAACATAACTTGGCAGCACTTGAGTCAGGCCCTACAAACTCAGGCTTCACCTGTCTCATGCTCCAGTAGGAAAGAAAACAATTAGTAGGATAGCTGGAATGTAGAAACAGGATAAGAGAAGCCATAAATTAGGAAAAAGTCCTTGGGTATGAACTAGAAAAAGATACAAAGTTTGAGACATCCTGATAAAGGGGGCCCAATACGACAACAAGCCTGGGTCCACCTGGACAAGATGGATAACAAGGTTGCTGAGCTTGCAAAACAGGGATAACGAAGAAGAGGTCACCCAACTGTGTACACTGAAGAAGAGAAAGAGGAAGATTTGAGGAAGACGACCCCTGACGACCACCCAAGGAAGAAACTGCGCAGCCATATCAGGACATTAGCATATATTAATGAGTTCTTGGAATAGTAATGAATATGTATTAGATTTCTCAGAAACCTAATGAATATGTAACACTTTTGTAGTATAAATCATGTAGAATTTGTTTTTCTGTGGGACGCACTTTTGTGGAGATATCCCGGAGCGACTCCCAGCGCTGCAATAAAGGATACCTGCTTAATAGTCACATTGGCTGTTGAGTGAATTTCTTTGATTCAAGCTTTTGCACTGCCTGGTCAGGAGCTAAAAGATCACCATCCATCGGGGAAGGCATGAGGAAGCCTAAAGGCAAAGGGATAAAGGAAGGTAAAAGTGACAGGGTAGAGAAAAGGGAAGGGAATGGGAAGGGTAAAAGAATCAGTTTGGATTTGAAATGCAAATGTTTTCCCACATGAAGAAACAGCTTCTTCCACATTCATACCAGGACAAAAGTGAACTTGTAAAAAGCACTCAGCCACTAATTCAATGCATAATAACCTACTCATACACTCAAAAATAATATAGTCAGTAAATCTGAAACACCTTCAGAGCTTGCTAGCAGTGCCAGACGACTCAGGCAGCTGATTCAATCACTAACATTTGGTCTCCATGGCAGTTCTTACTGCTGTTGAAAAACCTTGTGTTGTAAGCATGCTAAATCATGCTAAATCATGCTGTCAGTAGTTACCAAAGGTTTTCACTGGTTAATATAATATGCATTAAGTGTGAAGTATAATGCTTCAAAATCTTATTCTGATGTTGTAAGAAATATTTATGTGACCAAATATTCTGGACTGCTCTTTTCGTAACTGCTCTAATTACAAGAAACTGTTTCTACAGATAGCTGGTATGTAAATCATCTTCCACTGCCATTATAAGAAGCCACTCAATTTCCACCACATGAGAAATAGTCAGCTTGCATTTAAAACAGAACTCAAGTTATTTAGCATTCACAAAGCTCACTGCAAATCACCAATGACTGCACGTCAAAGAAAAAACACAACTACCTAATCCAACATAGAAGATAGTCTTTGCTCTGTGAGGGCTGGAGAAGTGGAGATCATAAACAGCTGCTGTCTTCTGACTCCCAGACTTCTACTTATTGCTACTGTTTTGTTGGGTTTGCCTTCTTTTTTTGATCACAAGAAAAGCATGCATACACACACTCCTTCCACTACCACAAGTTACCAGTTTTCTGTATTCAACCTGGCTGAAGTAGTCAGCATACCTGGGGTGCAAAGGAGTCATCCCATCCTGAGAAAATTATCTTCCTTTAAAACTCAAATAAACTTTGCCTAGGCAATATACTTAATGTCTGCCTATATATCATACTGTACTCAAATAATCAAATAATTGAAAGACTGAACTTGTAATTTCATCATGTAAGGGTTTCACAACTAGTTAAAAACATCTTGTATCTTTTTGGCTTAAAATCTTAAGATTAAAAGCAACTGCCACTCTGCTGCATCTCTACTCATGACGAAAGAAGAAACTGGGACTGTAAAACCCTGCACAGGGTTGTAGTTTGTGGACAGTGTGCTTACAGTTAGTATTAAGCAATCCTAAGTGACTGTTCCCTCAGTCAAATCATTGCAGCATTTATTTTCAGTAAAAATCTTAGAATATACATTCCTTCATGGTAGGGCCTGGCTATTGCTTATGCACCAGCACAGCATGAATCACTGCCAAACTGCAGTTTCAATAATATACTTTTTTCATCATTATCATGATAATGTATGATTCATTTCAGATATATTCATGTATTATTAAAGTGATTGTTTCACTATTTTCATTTCTAGCTACTTTTAAGTAATTTTTTGTGGCATCTACACACAAAAACTGGTTTGCACCAAAATCTATGCTTTTGTGGCGTATCATCTGGTAATTCCCACTTTTTTTTCCTTCAGGTTCCCCCAACTGTGAGTCCATACCATATGGACCGTACTCTGCCCTTTTGGCTTTTTTGTCTCAAATATGTAAGAGATCACATGTGTGGGAGATTACACAAACACACTGCAAGGCATTCACTCCCCAAAGATGAAATGTTTCTTCATACTTCCATGCTTTATCAAAGTGGAAAAAGACCCCTCCTAGCCCAGGTCTCACAGTTTAATACACCTGAATGAGTCATGAACTGGAGCTCTTTGACAGTCTGTAGCTACCTTTTAGAGCATATCACCTCCATTAATTGCACAAATAAATCTTACCTGAAGATGTTATTTTCAAAATGCAGTTGACAGAACACCATCAAAAAACTGAGAACCTAAAATCATCCAGCTCCCTCTTCATATTTGGCAGTTAAGTTATACTGTTGTTATAAGAAAGAAAATACTCATTGCAGGGACTTTTTCTGTGGGACTGTATTTAACTAAAATCAGTTGGAAATACTTGAAAATTGGGTGTTCCTGCCATACTATAAAATAACCACGAAAGACTATAATGGAGGAACAATAGTGGTCCCCAGTAAAATTACCACTTATCATTAGCAAGAAAATCTAAATTTCTTTTAACTCCTTTAAGGAAACCTGGTTTGCAAAAGGATTTATAAATTAAGCTTTAAAGCAACATCCTTACTTTGGAAAGTTCCTAGTTTCTGTTTTCAAGAAATTCTATCTTCAGCCTACAAACCTTATTTCAAACATGCTGTTACACATCTGCACAAGGCACATGCAGAAGTACAGAAATTTGCTATTGAGACCTCTGACAGCCATTTGCATTAAACATGCCCTCACTTGAGATTCACGCAAAAATCTTTAAATGATCTAAGAGCAATAAACCAATCAGAAAATGGAAGACTAACAGTTTTCACAGTCACTAGGCCTGTGATTTTGTCCTCTTTACAAGGATAACTATTATAAGGCACCAGGTGGCTTTGGATTCAATCACCAAATGTTTCAGAGATCTGAAAGATCTATTTTTTAAGAAAATAATTAAACTCTGAAAATAATTAAGAAAATAACTGAGAAAATAGTTTAACTGAGGAACATATTTTGCTCTTTATGACTCTTTACTGTATTAAATTCAAAAGTTAGTTTTGTCAAAGCTGAATTATAAAATGTTCTTTTAAATTATATGCCAAATGACTGTCCACATTGAGTGGAGACAAATAATGAAGGAAATCTTGGTTAACATAGAAAACAGTTGGCACAGAAAAGACCAGAGTACAAAAGAATATCCATCTTTTCATCAAAATCGCAATACTAACCTATTTATAACACAAGACACTTTGACTTGAAGGGATACTTAACCAAAAGAGAGTAAATCTAATGCAACTAACACAAGTAACTGATTTTTGAATTTATAAAATTGTTTTTCAGGACCAGCAGTTTAAATTGTCAGCTTTACTGAAGAACTGACAAAAAAAACCAATGTCCCAGTAATCTCTCTAAAAGTTTTTGTTCTGAATGTGTCTCTTCTGGTATTAATGGTCTTAAGCAGAACTAACCTTCAGTTCACAGGTCACTCAATATGATATCTGGCATTGAAGTTGAGTTAATCATGATTCTGTAGCTAAGAAGTTACAGATAGTTCTTCAGAGTTCCATAGTTAGGAATGTCACAAATAATTTTGCAAATAGTTGCTAGGTACTGCTAAGGATGGCTATTGTACAGTTCTACCGTTATGTTAGTTAATATAAACCCAAACAACGTATCAATTAAGACGTGATTGTTAAGAGGTAGAAGAAATCATTAGTCTGATCAACAAACCCTGAAGAACCATTTGGAAGTGCCAGAAATATTGAGAAACTAGGGGAAAGGTAATCTGGGCCAGGGTCTCCATGATCACTGACCCTATAGCTACCTACTCAAAAGATAAAGGCGGAGAAAAGAACTGAGCAGAACTGATCATCTGTTCTAGTTTGCATACTAGGCAAAGAAATATGAACCAATCATTGTAACTGGGAGTGTACTAATTTATAACTTTTGTGTATAAATATGACAAGAGAATCACATTAGGTGTGCTTTATTTGTGGAAATCCACCAAGCACCCAGACTTGAATAAAAGGCAGTATCTCTCCTGCATGTGTGACTTATTGCACATCGGGCAACGAATCCGCTTTTCAGACAACAAATATGTGGAGTTTTAGAATTTGGTCTAGGTGCTTTTTTTTGTTTCACAAAGAAAGAAATGAAAGGAAAATTCTTCTTCCCCACCCCCCAATTTTCAGTATTGAAAATGTACTTGTAACTGTTCTGACAACTCAAAACCAGAAAATAAATCTATTTCTAGTAGAAAAAGACTTAAAAAATCATGATAGAGAATAATGGCAATGATTTGTAACAGTCTTTTGGAAGAGTTTAGTATTACAGTTTCTTTTTAAAGTTATGCAATATTTAAAACTTGCAGGGCTATAACTACCACAGAGATATTTGAAGAATGCAGAGGGTACTTTATTAGCAAAAACATACCCAAAAATTGTATGTGAAGACAATGCACCAGCACCAAAGATTTATTATCCTCAAAACAAAAAACCCAACTGGCATTAAAGCTACTCCAGTATTCACTGTCTGAATTTCCATTAAGATTAACAGAAAGGTAAGAAAAATACCACTGTCCACACTACCTAACAGCATTTGCCATCCAGCGCTAAAGATTCAGTATCATGTAAACTGCCAGAGTATTTTAATACATTTCAGCAAAGAACAAAAGAATTCTACTGAGTTGACAATGAAACTTTTAAAAGTAAACATAAATTTACTTTGCATTTCCCTGCCAAGGCTGTACTGTATTAAAACCAGAGTTCTTATGCTATTGGACATAAGAATTTAGGTATTCAATAAACCACATGCTTATTACGCCCCAATTGCACACTCAGGAAAACCACTTTGAACACATGTGAGGGCCATATTAGAATTAATTTACTTTGATTTATGATAGGAATATGACGTGGTTTAGGCCCAGCCGAGCACCACGCGGCCGCTCGCTCACCCCTCCCCCGGCGGGGTGGGGAGGAGACCGGACAAACAAAGGCAAAAGCCTCGTGGGTTGCGGTAAGGACAGTTTACTGGGACAGCAAGGGAGAGGGAAACAAACAACAACAGTACTGATAACAGATATACACAATGGGTGATAACAGAAAAACAGTTTACCGATCCGAACGAACAACCAGACCGACCAGACCCCGAGCCCGTCCCGGAGCCACGCCGACCCCGCCCCTCCCCGACCAGCCCCCTTTTATGGTGAGCATGGCGTCACATGGTATGGAATAGCCCCCCCAGCCAGCCTAGCTCACCTGGCCTGGCTCCTTGTGAAATTAACCCTATCCTAGCCAGAGCCAGGACAGAATAATAAACATTCTCTACTGACTTGGCATCATTTTCAATAAATAAAGCATTCAGACAGAACACAGTCAATAAAACAAACCCATAAAGCTACTCAAAGATATTAATGCTAAGTAACATCAGCGTACATCAGATAGCTATGCCTGAAATTATATCAAGAACAGAAAAAGATTGAGTGTGGAAGACAGACTTTGAATAGCTTCTTAAGAGTGTTGTTTCCATTTAGTGACCTATTCAATCAATCACAGAATCATAGAATCTTAAGGTTGGAAAAGACCTCTAAGAACCTCAAGTCCAACTGTCAACCCAACCACCACTATGTCTACTAAACTGTGTCCCAAAGTGCCACATCTACCCATTTTTTGAACACCTCCTGGGACGGTGACTCCACCACCTCTCTGGGCAGCCTGTTCCAATGCCTGGCCACTTTTTCGGTGAGGAAATTTTTCCTAATATCTAATTTAAGTCTCCTCTGGTGCAACTTGAGGCTATTTCCTCTTGTCCTTTTGCTAGTTACTTGGGAGAAGAATCCTGCTAAATTACACTTCTTAATCAGAAGGATCCACATTTTTTCAAGCATTTATGAGTGATACAAGCATGTTTCTCTGGCAGACTACAGAGCGCCATCATTAGGTGCTTGTTTTAGTGAAAACCTAGTAATAAGGCAGCGTGCCACAGTCAGTACCACAATCAATAGCCACATCAAGTCACTTCAATGCTTTCCTGTCATACTGATGAAGGTCTGCACTTCTGAGACATACATTAATTGCAGATCTGCAGGGGTAAGTGAAGGGAAGACAGAGGACACACCCACATTCCAGCATCTTGTTCTTTTCAGAATTTTACAATAGTCCTGATCTGCATAGCAAAAATGCTCGCTCCCACTAAGGCTGTAGAATCAGAATTGGTAACTGCAGAGTTGAGTGGTGCAGTGCAGATGTAGGCACAATGCACTATACTTTATGACATCAAAGATATAGGCACATCTCCAGTGTCATTCCCTGAGGTCTGATCCTACAGAGAAGAAAACGTAGTTCTGTGTTTTCTCCCATTGCCTTTGTCTCCTTTTCACCTACCTATGAAACTGACACATATTCCTTCAGCTCTTTTACTAACTTCCCAGCTGAGAGAAGGCTTATCAAGCCAGACTCCTCCCTACCTGCAGCCATGATTTATTTTCTCCCTAAAATTAAAGTCAGCCAATAAACAGTGGTGACCTCTTTTACTCAGAAATGAATGACAGCCATGTAAAAGCCACCACTTGGCCAACAGCCTGGCAGCAGAAAAGTGGCACAGCACAAACCACTGCTGCTAGTGCAGCTTCACTCCCACTCTGGGATGATCTAGTAATGTGATGGTCCAGTTCCTCAACACTCAGCACCTCAAAGAAAAAGTCTAAGTCTCCCTGAAAACAAGAAGGCTGTTAGAGTCAAGAGACTTCTTCCTCAGTAAATATTTGTCATTCTGTTCTCAGAAAAAAATATCAATCATCAGCAATTGTGACTCCATTCTCCGAGATGTTAGCAAGCAATTTCAGGCCACTGACTGGATTGGTCACAAGAATAACCTGTCTGCATTGTTTGAGAATAGTTCAGTGGGAAATCCCAGGAGAATTCACCAAAGAAACAACAGACAAGAGGGCAGGAAGCAGTAGGGGAGGACCTGTGTAGGACTGAAATACATCAGTATTCATAAGATGCTGACCTGTTTCCCAAATCCTTTGATGATTCAGTGGTTGTGACCCTGCCAGATCATTTTACACCATCCCAAGCAGAATGTCTGAGCTCTGTATGAGCCACTGAATAGACATACCTCTGTAAACTTCCATCTGTAGTGGTAAGCAGGCATTTTATAAGTACTAAGCAAGACAGACTTCATGTAGGAAAAATAAGGGTTAAGACTGTGCAAAGTATATGCCACCTCAAGTATCTTTTACAGGATGTTCTGGAACTATAGTAACCAGGATAGGAACTCTCAGTGGACCAAGGATTTAGAACAATAGTACCCTTCAAAGTATTCTTTCCCTATTGTAAGTGTATATAAAATATATCTAGCCTTGGAATAGTATCAAGAAATAGTGTATCCTCAGCTAACCTGTATTGATTATAATACTAAAATGTACACTCCTTTGTGAATAATGAGCATGCTAATTAGAGGACCTCCCCAAATGTTCGAAACATAACATAAAATGCATGTGTATGATGAGGGCAGGTGAAAGGTAGATAAGGAAGTTTAATAACACCAATCATCCACATTTTGTTACTATAAAAAAGGAACATTTGGTACATTCAGTGTGCTGGCTGGTGTTTGACTCTGCAGACTAGAAATACAAACAAATCTCTCAACTGTGTGCGTTGATTGGCTTTTTTCACAACAGGTGAAGACTTGGGACAACAGACTGACTAGATCAAGTTTAGTTTAAACACTTTCTCAGCAAGACTTTCACTTTGTAGGTATTTCCTATGCTAGGGACACAAAAAAATTTCAGGAAGATGGAACTTAACATCTTAGATGGTGCAGTCTTGAGTACACATCAATAAAAACGCAGCACAAATTATTCCCCCCCCATTTCACAGTATGCTGTCCTGCAAAATACACATTTATATTTAAAATTATTTCAGCACTTCATACTTTATATCTAGAAGAGATTGCAGTTTCTAAGGGATACCTGTAGCAATAAAACCTATACTGAATCCACATGTGACTCACTGACAGTAAAAAAAAAAATTAAAAGATACACCCACTGTGCTGTCCCCATACCAAGAAGCACTACAGAGCATTTGGTTGTTTGATCAAAAAAATGACTCAATTTGTATTCTTTGTTTTCCCATTCTATTATGAGCTTCTGCTGAAAAATACAAGCTGAATGGATGTTTAAAAAAATAAATCTTTTTTTCCCCTCCTCATCCTCCTAGGAAGTATAACTGCCTGGTGTGATTCTTACTATGTGTCATACAGCAAATAATGTTAGTCATTTACAGTACAGCTATACATGCCTGTCGGTGCTCTCATTTATAGATGATCAGTAGCCTGAGGGGCAGCTAGCAGCTTAAGCAGCATCTGTTTTCATTTCTCTATAGCTTAATAGCTTTTCTATATGTAACCCAGGCTGGTTTTTACAGTGTTTTAGTACAAATGCCCACTGAGGACCATCTGTGACAAAAACACGAGGACAGGTACAACAAAATGCAGCTTATGAACAGTCTAGTTCAGCCACAGGAGTTCTGAGATCAAACAGAAACATTCTGCTTTGGTGACTCTGGCATTGCATATGACTGTGTCAAATTTTTCTGGGTTGCTGAAATAATCTTTCTGAAGGTTCAACTGAGTTTCTCTGCCAGGTGTGGGTTGTAAGAAGTTCTCCTATACATGAAAACAGGCACAGTTTCACCTCATAACACATAGGCTATGGAATGTGCTCAGGTTTTTCTGGGATTTCAGGGTTGCTGGTTTGGGTTGTTTGTTCCCCCTCCCCCTTCTGATATACAGATAAATGCACTGAAATTCAAAATGTAAGAAGTACCTCAGCAATACAGCTGAGACTATTACAGATGCCATCTTCTCTTAATATTAGAACATTTCTTTGCAGCAGGTATTCTGGACACAGTTGAGAGAATACCATCTGTTTTTCTACTGTTTTAGAGTATTTTTGAACCAAGAATTAGCATTTTGGCCTCAAAGAAAGATCAGTCATCAAGTGCCAAATAGAAGTGAAGAACCACTTCTCCCAAGCTGCTGGGTGTTGGCCTTCTCTGCTGCACGGGCACACTGCTGACTCAGTCAACCTTCAGAATCAGGGTTCATCACAATCCCTCAGATCTTTCTTCAAAGCTGCTTTCTACCCAGTCACTGCCCGGTCTGTACAGTTGCATGGAGTTATTCCATTTCAGATGCAGGACTCTAAGATGTCTATATAGAATGTCATGAGGCCTCTTCCTGACAGCACACTTCCCAGCCTCTCCAAGACCCCCTGAATAGCAGCCCTGCCCTCCTGTTGTATCAGCCACACTTTGCCAATCTGCTATCATCTATGCACTTGCTGACGGTGCTCTTGATCTCAGTGTCCAGGTTGTTAATAAAGATGTTAAACAGTACTTGCCCCAGTATCACCCCTTGAGGGACAGCAACTAGTAACTGGCAGCAAGTAAACTTTCGTCGTAAACTTTCAACTGAGAAGTTTGTCCAGCCTTATAATCCAGTTATCCAGTCTATAATCCAACCAATTTGGCTATACATTAATTAAATTGTAGTGATAGGATGAGGGGTAATGCTTTTAGATGGAAAGAGGGTAGATTTAGATTACATATTAGAAAGAAATTCTTCACTGTGAGGGTGGTGAGACACTGGAACAGGTTGCCCAGAGAAGTTGTGGCTGCCCCATCCCTAGAAGTGTTCAAGGCCAGGTTGGATGGGGCTTTGGGCAACCTGGTCTAGTGGAGGGTGTCCCTGCGCATGGCAGGGGGATTGAAACTAGATGATATTTAAGGTCCCTTCCAACCCAAACCAGTCTATGATTCTGTGAATTTTTTTCCCTTCTCTTATGTGAGGTCAGGGACAGCTAAATTTCACCCTTCATTAAAGTTTTTACTATTGTATGACATTAAAGACATATACCAAACACGTAACAGCCTCTAAGTGCCATCTACATGGAACAGAAACAGATTTGCATCACAATATAGATTCATTCCATAAAAATACATCAAATCAGTCTATGAACTTCTACTGTGCAGAGAAGGAAAATAAAATGTCTTCTTTTAGACTATTCATCCTGGGTTGGGTTTTTTTTGGTTTTGCAGTGTGGATTTTTTGGGGAGGAGGGTGGTGTTTGGGGGTTTTTAATAATGCAGCAACAAAGTTAAACCTATTGTGAAAAAGAGGATTCACTGTTACTGTTCAGGAACCAAATGCAAATTATCACGCAAGAAGTAACTTTCTTTGTAATCTTTTAAATTGCTGATTGCAAACCAGCACATGGAAGACAACTTTTATACTAAAAATAGTTCCACACCAAAGAACAGAATGAGTAATATATAATTACCTCTTACAGTTCCTTGCCTGGTATCTCATTCCATTAACCTGACTTTTCACAATATGGATACCTCTGTTCTTTCACGCTTTTCCCACTACTTCTCACTTGTGATTACTTCACAGCATGAAAGATAGCATTTCAGGTTATTCAGATCATACCCATTTGTCTCTCAGTCACTGAACATTATGGGCATGCCAAAGCAGCACACTCAGACCATGGAGAATGACCTTTCATTTTACAAACATAACATTTCTTTAGTACTAAAAGAAACATGGCTAAAGACATCGAGGAACAACTCCATCACAAAAGTTTTGTTGTTGTTACCTTAAGTGCT
The DNA here is from genome assembly GCA_013400195.1 of Aramus guarauna. Classification (NCBI taxonomy): domain Eukaryota; kingdom Metazoa; phylum Chordata; class Aves; order Gruiformes; family Aramidae; genus Aramus; species Aramus guarauna. The sequence goes on from VXBL01007746.1 coordinate 40,302, forward strand.
TTATAACAGGCCAGCAAGATTGGTTTAAGCTAAAACTACTAGATTTACTGTGAAAGTAAACAATAAAAGTGAAAATTGCACATGATTATGTTTTCCTGTGCTAATTTGAAGAAGGAAATCACTAAAGAACATTCAGTGACAACTGGTATCTAAAATCTTCTAACCTTCCAAATTTCATAGAATTAACCTCCTTGAAGTAGAATAGGTAGACCGTACACAAAGTGAAATTAGGAATTTCTCTTTAATTTTTACTTTGCTTGAGTAGCAACTGTTTTAGATACTCCTCAAATAAGAAGTGTGGTCTGTAATAGGAAGTTACAGAGTAGAAAGAATAAGGGTTTGTTTGTCTCTTCCCTTCTTTCCTTTTAGGTTTGTTACATCTGTGTTTTAGAAACTGAGGGAAGAGAGATCCTGCCCAAAATTCATCAATTTTCCAATTTCTCCAAGAATTCTCTTGGCTTTTTAGTAATGGATTTGCTGTGGAATAGTACAATAAACTGTGCTAACTAGCTTTGCAGTACAAAATCCATACATTCTGGCAGGCTTTGCTTAGTCCTTTGAACTAATCTGTACATACTAAATCTTTAAGCTCATTGTATTCTAACAGTTGAAACTTAAGATTGTTTTTAAAAGTGTATTCTGTAGGTACCTTCCAAGTAATTAGAAGTCACTAAAAGGTGTTTAACACATAGGTAATTTAAATGAAGGCAATCCCATATATAGGATCACTTATTACTTGGTACATGGAACGAGGATTTAAAAACTGAAAAATCTGGATGAGAAAGAATGTAAAAGAAGGAGCAAAAGTTATTATGATTGTATGATTTCAGAATACAGAATGAAGTGCTATGACCAATACCAAGTTGCTATCAAGTCTCAGCAAGACAAGGAGAGTCTAGAATGAATTCTGGAATGCAAAACCTTCAGAGAAAGAAGGAATTCTTGCAGTGCAGAAAAGTCATGTGTTAGAAGAAGCTGTGGTGTTTTAATGAGAGCTGAGTAAATTATTAACATACTGGTCTGCTGCTTAAAAATATATTATCTATTTATACTGGTTGAAGGTGTGTGGTCTGCAGCTTCAAAAGAGGTAGCTCTGATCTACTCAAACCTGTGGGCATGAGATGGAACACCAGGTCATCTGCCAAAGGGGAAAAGAGATTAAAAGAAAAATAGCTAGGTTACAGAACACAGAAAAAAACCAAAATGTGGCATGCTCCAGTTTCTTGACTTTCATAGGTCAAATGTGAAAACTAATAGCCCTGTATCTATATGTGAAACATGAGGAAGGGTGTTCAAAGAAGAGCAACAAAGCTGGTGAAGGGTCTAGAGCACAAGTCTTATTAGAAGCAACTGAAGGAACTAGGGTTTAGTCTGGAGAAAAGGAGGCTGATGGGTCTGCCTCTTTTCCCAAGTAAGAAGTGATAGGTCAAGAGAAAATGCCCTCAAGTTGTGCCAGGGGAGATTTAGATTGAGTATTAGGAAAAATTTCTTCACTGAAAAGCTTATCAAGCACTGGAACAGACTGCCCAGGGAAGTGGTTGAGTCACCATCCCTGGAGGTATTTAAAAGATGTGTAGGTGTGGGACATGGTTTAATAGTGGACTTGGCAGTGTTAGGTTTATGGTTAGACTCAATCTTAAAGATGTTTTCCAACCTAAATGATTCTATGATTCTAAGTGGAAAAAAAGTTAATGGTGGTGAGTAATGGATTTTGTAGAACACAGGATACTAATTCCCTAAACTATACCATTCAGGGGCTTGTGGTATGCAGAGAACTTTGTTTTCTAAAATCATGGCAGAATAAAGATTGTAGGTCAAGTTGTTTGTATGTATATGTGGTATATAGTAATAGTATGTGGCTATATTTTAATATAATTACTGGAGTCCATTTCTGCATCAGTCACTTGGAGCACAGGGGGCAACAGTTTGCTGGTATATCCTGAAATAGTTACAGGGGGGACCATGAAGGGATGCGAGAGGGAGAGGGGAGTGGGGATGACAAAAAAAAAAACCAAATACACTAGTAACATGTTTTCCTGTTCACTAATAAAATACTGGTAGAAAAATAATAACAATAACAAAATAAGAACAATAATAACAGTAACAATAATTCCAAGATATTTCCCATACGAAAGGCCTTGGTACTATAGTGCAAGTTAACAGCTTACTAAATATTTCACAAGAAATCGTAGCTATCAGTGATGCCATGTTAGTGCCAGTGAAAGAAGTGGAGATAGCCTAACAATTCGGCGTGAACACAACTGCCTTAACTAGCACGACTACAAAAAACTCGGTTTAAACAAGCCGCTGATCTTTGAAAAGCCCCTGGAGATCGCTGTCTGGGGAAACACCTAAAACCGTTTCACCAAAAGGGCGGTTTGAGCCCTGCCATGCCTTTTTGTAACAGAGGTTTGCAGTTCTGAAATCCGGCCAGCCGAACAACTTCCCCCCCCGCCCAAACTTGTTGATCCCAACCGTTTCTGCTCCTTTCTCACAGAAACAGGAGAGACTCAGCCGGGCGGAAAGGAGGAGACCGAGCAAGGCTCTTGGGTAAGAAACCACCCAGCACCGAGCGCAGAACTACCATGCTGACCAGGCGGTGCGAGGTCGAAAGAAGCGGATCCTACAGCAAGTAGCTCTGTTGGGTGAACAGAGGCTGGACGCGAAAGATTCCGCGCGCGCCAACCGGCAGCAAAAAAAAAAGGCTCGCCACGGGGGCGCCCCCACCCCGCCAGGAGGAGATGTCAGGAACTCCCCCAGAGCGAAACATACCGGGGAACGAAGCAGAGAGCTGCCCTGCCCGGGCTCTTGCTCCGCTGCAGCCCTTCTTTGCTCCTGCTCTTGCCCCCGCTTCCACAGCCACGCCCAAGATCGCCCGCATGCCTCCCATCTGGCAGGAAAACCCGCCTCTCTGATCCAAGCTGCGCTGGTGGCTCGGCTAGTCCCGGGCTGAATAGGCCCCACCAAGAGCAACAGGCGAACAAAAGGCGTTTCCCAAATGTAGGCCTCCGCCCCGCCCCAGGTGCCACAGCCAGCCAGTCAGTAAGGATCATGGGCCGTGCATAACTTCGTTTATTACTTGGGCGGCCCCGCGGGAAGTGGATTTTCTTTACATTGTTGCCTTCCAGAAGCTGAAGGCAGAAATAACCTGCAGCTGCACAGCGCCCTTTTTTGACCAGTGCCAAACATCTAGGAACCGCAGACTGGCAGCCCAGGTGTGCTTTAAATCTTCCTGATCTACTTTCTGATGGTTTGTTCTCTACATCTCTGAAAATACTGAGTTTACCCAAGTTAATTTAAGGAATTAATACCATGGACCTTCTGCTCAGTTAGGTTTTCATAATGATGATAAAAGCTGATGGTGTTTTGACATTCAAAGAAGAGTTCTTTTGACACAGATTGTAGAGCTGTGTTTTATTCATGGGGCCTTTACAGAGGTGCTGTGGCTTTGTAGTTGATTTGGATGTTGCAAATGTAAAAGATGGTGAATGTGAGAGGAGCAGGTGAGAGACAGAATTTTGCTGGAGTTACATGTGTTGTCCCAGTTTGAACAATGAACCTTGTTTTGAACCTTGTAAACCACTTTGCGTCTGGCTTTTAAGTAGAAACTGGCAGCTGGTGAGTGCTGAGTTTTGGATTTAGGATGAGAATAATGTTGGTAACACACTGATGTGTTTCGTTGTTGCCAATTAGTCAAGGACTTTTCAGCTTCTCATACTGCCCTGCTAATGAGAAGGCGGGGGGCACCGAAGAAGCTAGGAGAGGATACAGCCAGGACAGCTGACCATATGATGTCACATCCCATTTGCAGCTGGGGGCCTTGTGTAGTAGCTGAGGGTCTTGTGCAGCATCAACTTTTGGTAGTGAGAAATTGTGCTGTTCATCACTTGTTTTGTATATATTATAATAATAATATTTTTGTTTGTTTGTCCTATTAAACTGTTTTTATTTCAACCCACAACTTCTCTTACTTTCACTCTTCTGATTCTCTTCCCCCATCCTGCCGGCAGGGAGTGAGTGAGCAGCTGTGTGGTGCTTAGCTGCTGGATGGGTTAAAACCATGATATGTTGTCACTACTCTTGGGCTTCCCTTCTCTGACAGCACATTTCTGTATACTGGTGGAAAAGAAATGTAAGCAGACATTCTTCCCCATACTTCACAGACTTTAGTGCGCTTGTATATGAATTGTGACTTTTTTCTTTGAAATCTAGATAACTGACTTTGCTGGGTATTCTTATGTCTTGCATGAAAAGATTTGTAGCTGAAGTTTCCTGCACCTGGAGGGCAAATCCTGGTATTGGGAGTCAGATCATGGGCGCAAACAGACTAATATGTAGGAGAGGGAAGAGAACATCTTAGGCAGAATTGTACAGGACACTCAGAATTACTTACCCTCTCCCATTTTGAGGGCTGTCAGACCAGCAACAGGGTGATTATGTAGCTGGGCTGGTTTTGGCTGGGATAGAGGTTGTTTTTTTTTCATAGCAGCTGGTATGGGGCTATGTTTTGAATTTGTGCTGGAAACAGTGTTGATAATTCAGGGATGTTTTTGTTACTGCTGAGCAGTGCTTAACACAGAGTCAATGACTTTTCTACTTCTCACACCACCCCACCAGCGAGGAGGCTGGGGTGGACACCTTGGGAGGGGATACAGCCAGGATAGCTGACCTCAACTCACCAAAGGGATATTCCATACCATATAACATCATGCTCAGCATATAAAGCTGGGGGAAGAAGGAGGAAGTTGGGGACGTTCAGAGTGATGATGTTTGTCTTCCCAAGTAACCATTACACATGATGGAGCCCTGCTTTCCTAGAGATGGCTCAACACCTGCCTGCCAATGGGATGTGGTGAATGAATTCTTTGTTTGGCTTTGCTTGTATGTGTGGATTTTGCTTTCCCTATTAAACTGTCTTTATCTCAACCCACAAGTTTTCTCACTTTTACTCTTCTGATTCTCTCCCTTGTCCTGCTGGAGGGGAATGAGTGAGCAGCTGTGTGGTGCTTAGTTGCCAGCTGTGGTTAAACCAGGACAGCAGCTCAGTTGTTTGCTGCCTTGCCTTGTCATGTAGTCACATGTTCAAGGGAAACAGAGCAAGCTAGCAGAACTTTGCTAGAAATTGTGCAAGGTTGCAGCAGCTAAACAAAAGGAATTTGATTGTTTCTTTTAAGAAAGAGAAACCTTATAAAACAAAAAATTATGTTTTGTAAGAGTATGAAAGATCAACCCAAAAATTTAGGATCCACTCTTCATCAGTTAAAATGTGGGCATTGTGGACAATTACTCCAGAATAAAAGAGAGTGGGAAATTGCAAAATGTCAGATACCTGTGTAAAAACTCTGACCAGAATATAGAATCCTCCATCAAGGTGGTTATGCTAGTTTGTTTAGAGTTTCTTTGCCTTAGAAGCTTTTTGATAAACGTTTGGGCAAGATAAAGAAGGGTAGGTCAGCTTTACTTTGAATCGTTGGCAGATGTCAGTGAAGCATGCTTTGGAAACCTTCTCTCCCCATGTACCTGATACAGTAAGTTGCATGGTCAAGCAAATGTATCTGTGAGAGCAAGGGTCAAAGCCTGGAGGGCAGATAGAATGAGAGAAACTAATAACACAGGCAAAGTTTGGTCTGCCAATGGGCTCCTGTAGTCAACACAGATAGAGAATGGATACATTCTTACCCTATTTTGAGAGAAAGAAATACTGTCCTTTTAAGAAATCCAGTGTGGTAATCATTATGTATATTCTCAATATTTTACTTACTCTTGTATAATAGAAGCTGTTTTATTTCAGCTGTTTCTTCAGCACACCACATCTCTTATTAGATCATTCATTTGCTAATGCAGCAAAAAAAATCCATTTTACAGTGGTCCAGAAAACCTACTTTATTTAGGTCTTTGTTACAATTATAATATCTTCTCTATGGTCAGTAACACCTCATCCCTTGACTACAGGTGGCAAGGGCAATAGAATCAGAGAAGAGATGTACTTGTCCAGTCCTTAGAGTCTTTGGCCAACAAGTATTCAAAAAAATTGTCTGTACTTCAGTGTTCCGAAATCAAGCATTTCTTCCCATGCTGTGGTTTCTTTGGTACAGTTTCTCATGTAAGTAATTCAAGGCAGGCATGCTTACACTATGGATATTTTTTCAGGCTTGGTCTATTGCGTTTGGAAGCATTTTATAAAGTAGGGGAAAGAAAAAGTTGGTGCACTTCATTAAGTACACACTTCTCCACATTCCTATGGAGTTTGGGAATTTGATCATTATGGACAAATAAAGAGCTTGTAAGCACTTTAACAAAAAGTGGAGCTGTGTATTTTTACTCTCATTGAATGAATACAGTGATACTGGCTAGCTGAGTTGCTTTGCTCTGTTTTGGTTTGATCCTTTCACAGATCAGCAAAATGGATGCTGGAACACTACTAGCACTCAGCATTTCAGTGTATAGATCTGGTATTTTATGATATGTAAAATACATAGCTATTATACAAAGTTTTTGTAGTCTTCACTAGCTCATCAGCTCCTAAATTCACAAGTACTTGATTCACTACAGAAACATTTAAGCAGTTGTATATGACTTTTTAAAGAGGCCTTTCTTGCTCTACAAGAAACCTTTCTTTAGGACAGTTAATTTTTAAAGTTTCATTTTGCAGGTTTGGAAAGATATCCAAGGCTTAGGGAGGCAAGCAAGGTAGTTAAAGATGTGATTAATTTTCATGGATTTCACTGTGGAAAAGGAAAGAGAGCATAGTTACCCATCCGATATAGGTCAGGAATCACTCCAATGATGAATCTGATGCAGATCTTCTTCCACTGATACTTTTGGGTGTTCCATTTGTCCTGTGCAATGTGTTTTAACAGCATACTTACCTGTATTATGGCATGAGACTTTACAGTCATCCCACACTTGATGCTCCTTAACACATCCATGTCTCATACATTTTGTAGCTCAGCACAGTGGCCCCATTCCCCAGTGACAGCACAAGAAGAAATGTCCTCAAGTTGCACCAGGGGGCGTTTACATTGGATATTAGGAAAAATTATTCACTGAAAGGGTTGTCAAGCACTGGAACAGGCTGCCCAGGGAAGTGGTTGAGTCACCTTCCCTGGAGATATTTAAAAGACACGTAGACATGATGCTTAGGGACATTATTGAGTGGTGGACTTGGTAGTGTTAGGTTGGACTCAATGATCTTGAGGATCTTTTCCAACCAAAATGATTTTGAGATTCTATGATTTATTCCAGACCCCCATGTCAATACAGTGATTTTTCTTGTTGTTAATTACTGACAACCTATATTTGACAGGATTAGAGTAAGAAGAGCCACAAAGCTTCACTTCAGCTGAAGTGTGTGCTACTTACCCTAGGGTCTTGTAAACAGTACCTGCTGCTTCATGTGGCAGACAGTTCTTACTCTGTCACCTGGCATACTGTGGCAAAACAGCCTGGTCACACGGCCCAGATGCATGGTTTTCCAAGTTATATGACTTGACAGTTTGTGTCACGGTGGAAGGAGGCCTGAAAGAAGCTCCGTTATAGCCATACTGGGTCATGTTAAATATCATTCATCCTGGTATCTCATCAAACAAAAGATGTGTTTGAAGAGCACAAGACTAAATATATAATGATACTTCTCTAGAACAGTTCGTAGCAATTTTCATTAGGGCAGTCTCTGAAATGGATGTGGTATTTTTGTGGTTTAAACATCCCTGCCTTCCATGAACTTTTCCACTTACCCTTGAATTTATTCTTAGAGCAAGCATTCACCATATCCTGGAACAAAGTGGTTAACAGCTCCATTTCACACTCTGTGGAAAACATTTTTCTTTGATCAAGGCTGCCACCTCCCAGCTTTATCTGACACTTCCAAAACTTGTGCTACAAAAAAGAATTAATTTTTTACCTATACATCCATACCTTTGTACTCATAATTGTATATAGCTCTGTCATTATTTCCTGGAAGCCATCCCGTTTCCATTCAGGGAAGTCTTATACTGCTTTCTCACCTTTCTCCAGACTTTTCCCAGTTCTTCTGCATTCTTTCATGGTGTATTTTTTAATTATTTAACCTACTCTTCTGTAGCACTTTAAAGCTCACTATCATGGTGTCTGTAAAGAAAAGCTTATCTAATATGGAAATGCCAAGCAGAGTAACCCTTACATATCTACAGACCACTGTTGCATCAGCGGTTTTTTAGGGATTTCCTAGACTTTAGCGTGGTATCTTCTAACCCTGTCTGAAAGACTCAAAATGACCTTTGAGTCATGTCTAGTTTTTCCAGGCTGTCCTGGTTTTTGACTGTGGTAGAGTTAATTTTCACAAGAAGCTGGGAGGGGACACAGCCAGGACAGGTGACCCAAACTAGACAAAGGGGTATTCCATACCTTATGAAGTCATGCTCGGTATATAAAGGAGGCTGGCCAGGGAGGAGTGGCTGCTTCTGGAGAGGGTAAGTGTCTGGTCAGTGAGCAGATTGCATTGTGTATAAACTGCTTTGTATATTGTAAGTACTGTTGTTGTTATTTCCCTCTCCCTTTGCAGTCCTGGTAAACAGTCCTTATCCCGACCCACAAATTTTACCTTTTTCTTCCCATTCTTCTCCCTATCTCACCAGGGGAGGGGTGAGCTGAGCATGGTGCTCAGCTGCTGACTGGAGCTGAACCATGACATGCAACATGGGGCACAAAGGATTGAGATAACAACAGATCTGACCAGACCATTTTAAAACAAAAATTGTTATACACATTTATTATATTAGTAAATAGTTGCTGGTCACAATGGTGGTTTTTTTGTTCATATGTGTGGTGGGTTGACCCTGTCTAGAGGCCAGGTGCCCACCAAAACCACTCTATCACTCCTCACCTCTGCTGGACAGGGGAGACAAAATACAATGAATGGCTTGTGGGCTGAGATAAGGACAGGGAGAGATTATTCACCAATTAACATCATGGGCAAAACAGACTCAACATAGGGAAAAAAATTAATCTAATTTATTACTGAGCAAAACAGAGTAATGAGAAATAAAACCAAATCTTAAAACACCTCCCCGCCTCCCTCCCTTCTTCCTGGGCTCAACTTCACTCCCAATTTCTCTACCTCCTCCCCTCCAGCAGCACAGGGGGACCAGGAATGGGGATTCTGGTCAGTTCATCACACATTGTGTCTGCTGCTCCTTCCTCCTCAGGGTAGGACTCTTCACACTCTTCCCCCGCTCCAGTGTGGAGTCCCTCTCACAGGAGAGAGTCCTTCACGAACTCCTCCAACACGAATCCTTCCCAGGCACTACAGTCCTTTGCGAACTGCTCCAGCATGGGTCCTCCACGGGGTCACAAGTCCTGCCAGCAAACCTACTCTGGTGTGGGCTCCTCTCTCCATGGGTCCACAGTTCCTGCCAGGAGTTGGTTCCAGTGTGGGCTTCCCACAGGGTCACAACCTCCTGCAGGTGTCTCCACCTGCTCCAGCGTGGGGTCCTCCACAGGCTGCAGGTGGAATCTCCACTCCCCATCATCCACCAAGGGCTGCAAGGGGACAGCCTGCTTCACCATGGTCTTCACCATGGGCTACAGGGGAATATCTGCTCCAGCACCTGGAGTACCTCCTCCCTCTCCTGCTTCACTGACCTTGGTGTCTGCAAAGTTTCTCACATCTTTTCACTCCTCTCTCTGGCTGC